>SJYQ01002010.1:222104-274103 GCA_006410935.1 Redunca redunca | reverse complement strand
CAGAGTCCAACAGTTCACTCTATAGATCTGAGTCTCTTTTGTTGTCTCGCATACAGGGTCATCATCCCTATCTTTCTAAATTCCATATATATGCGTTAGTATATTATTTGATGTTTATACAGTTTGATGTTTGTACAGTCATTTCAGTACTCCAGAGAAATTTTTTTCTTAGTTCTTTTCTGAATCACATCTATGTCCATTAACATAAAAAACATTAACATAAATAGATTTTTATATGAGGAATAACCATTTATTATGGTCATTTTGGAAGGTGAAATTTTGACTGACGTTATTTTTGTTTCTAAATGTATTTTCTACAACAAACACACATGTAATTAAAAGGAGGATGTTTGTTTTCTTTCACTTTGCTAGACAAATGTTATACCATACCCACCACTACATAAAAAAAGTAATTACATTTTTGAGCAGTAAATTTAAGGTATGGAAAATCTAAGGCATGAACAGTCTTATATATTCTGGTTGCACAGAGATCTTTTTGTGAAGTTTAAAACTTCATGCGTTATTTCTTTTCTACTTTTTCCTGCCAGCTGCTGACCTTCAAAGTAACATTATTATTGAGATGACTCCTGAGAGTCAGTGTGAAATAGAACATTTTGCTGCTGGAAGTTCTTAGATTGTTTAATACTATTTGGCAGTATTGTATAAAGGAAGAACAAAGTTATAAAAACTAAGAAATTAGCTCTGTCAGCACACCTTAAAAGAACTGTAATTTTGTTAGGAATGTGTAACAAAAGAGTCAGTGTTAACTATTCATTTAATAATAACATTTATTATGCAGAAGAAATAACGTGTTACTAGCATTAGAAGATAAAATCTCTTCTAAGGTCTAACCTGGCAAATACATCTTTTAAAAAATATATTTATTTATTTATTTGACTTCGCTGGATCTTAGTTGTGGCTTGTGGGATTTTCAGTTGTGGCATGCTAACTCTTAGTTGTGGCATTTGGGATCTAGTTCCCTGGACCGGGGATTGAACCCGGGCTCCCTGCATCAGGATGGAGTCTTAGCCACTGGACCACCAGGAAAGTCCCAAGATAACATCTTTTAAAATAAAAAATGCTTTCTGTATCCCTTAACTGTTTATTGAGTTGTATTATATCGTTATTATTAATCAGGAATAATTTCCTCCTTGTTATCATTTAAGTAGCTTGTAAAGAGTCCTTTTCACATTAACGTAGAAATATACAATGTGGATCAATGTACATTCCTTATAAAAATTTGGTGGCACCTATATTATTAGTAGGTAACAAAGAATACACATTTTTGCACCTAAAAATAATAATAGAACAAGGAAGCTAAGAGTTTATGTGTTTTTCCAGAAGTTAAGTAAATAGCTGAGCTATTAAATAGTGATCAGTTCAACTCCCAATTTATCACTACTTTCCTGTGAGTCCTGGGAAATCCCTATAAGTGTTTTAGTTCTTTTATATCACTGTTGGCAATACAATGACAAGTACAGTAACATATGTAGCTATATGATATATTAATTTTGAGAAGCTATAGGTAACATTTATAAATTGGATGGTCTAGTGAAAAAAAAGTAGTATTAAACGTGTAATATCTTCAAAACCACCGTGAGATAGTATTTCACACTTGTTAAAACAAGTACTATTAAAAAAAAAAAGAAAATAGAAAATAACAAATGTTGGCAAAATTGGAACTCTGATGCACTGTTGGTGAAAATGCAAAATGTTGTATATGCTATGGAAAACAGTGGCCTCAAAGTATTGAAGACAGAATTAGCAAGCCCGCTGCTGGGTATATACCCAAAAGAATGGAAAACGAATCTTGAAGAAATATTTATACACCCATGTTTATAGTAGCATTATTGACAATAGTCGAGAGTTGGAAGCGATCCAAAAGTATGTGGTATACATAGAAAGGAATATGATTCAGTTCTGAAAAGGAAGGAGAGCATGTCACAGGCTACGACATCCATGAGTCTTGAGGACATCATGCTAAGGGAAATCAGCCAGTCACAAAAAGTCAAGCACTGTATTATTACACTTATTCTGTTCAGTTCAGTCACTCAAGCTGTCCGACTCTTTGCGACGCCATGGACTGCAACATGCCAGGCCTCCCTGTCCATCACCAACTCCCGGAGCTTACTCAAACTCCTGTCCATCAGACTGGTGATGCCATCCAACCATCTCATCCTCTGTCGTCCCCTTCTCCTCCTGCCTTCAGTCTTTCCCAGCATCAGGGTCTTTTCCAATGAGTCAGTTCTTCACATCAGGTGGCCCAAGTACTGGCGTTTCAGCTTTAACATCAGTCCTTCCAATGAATATTCAGGACTGATTTCCTTTTAGGATTGACTTATATGATTACACTTATAAATGTGTTATCTATAGTAGCCAAACTTATTGAACAGGAGAAGAGTTGTTACCAGGAGCTGGAATGGAGGGAGAAATGGGGAGTTGTTACTTAATGGATACAGGATTTCAGTTTTACACCATGAAAATGTTCTCTAGAGGCATTTCACAACAATGTGAATATATTTAACCTTAGTGAACTGTACAGTTAAAAAGAAAAGCTAATATGGCAAATATTCTGGGTTTTTTTTTTACCACAAATAAAAATAGAAAAAAGTATATAAATCTGTCTGGATAGGATTAACTTTATGACTTTATAAGAAGGCAGCTATAGGAATGGAGAACTCACTGAAGGATTCTCTTCTCTTTAATCTCTCTTTATGCTTTAAATGCCTCCCTTAGAGCATCATTCATTGGGTTTAGCATATTCTTTATTGTGAGTAAATAGCTAACATAATGACCCATAGTCAAGTATTTACATTTTAAGAACATTTATATCAGATTGTTAAAAGTAAGCTTTGATAGGATAGGGCTTCCCTTAAGGCTCAGCTGGTAAAGAATCTGCCTGCAACGCGGGAGACCTGGGTTCGATCCCTAGGTTGGGAAGATCCCCTCAAGAAGGGAAAGGCTACCCACTCCAGTATTCTGGCCTAGAGAACTCCATGGACTGTACAGTCCATGGGATAGCAGAGACACAACAGAGCGACTTTCTCTTGATAGAATAAGGGAGGAAAAGGAGCAGAAGGGAAGGTGTCCCTGGTGAAGGAGGAGTCACAGCCTGGTGAAGACTAGCTGTTTACCAAAAAATTCACCTAGTCACTCCATCTCAGCCCTGCAGAAAAATTTTCCCTTCCTATTTCCTGTTGCCCCGGGGAAAGATTCTGTTGCCATAGCAAAGGGATTCTCTATGTGTAACCTACACATGCCTTTCTAGGGGCACACAAAAGAAACATTGTAAGGGAGTGACTTTCACAGCTCTTCCCCTGACTCCATCAGGGTGCTCCTTTTCAAGCAGCATTTTCCCTGTTTTTGAAATTAAATCCCATAAGGATTGTTTCTCCTTTTTCACATCTTCCTTTAGTTCGACTGTAGAACAATACATTATGATCCTTCCAAGGGAACCAGAAATGGCCATTCATTCTAAGATCCATTCCAACACAGATCACTCACCTCCCAGCCTTGTGCTGTGGGACTCTCTTCTGGAAGAAACTCCATTTTTCATTTTGCAATTTCTACATATGTGAATGCTACTCCCCCCCCCCACCACCACCAAAAAAAATGGTTACCATGGAAACCGGGGAGTTAGTAACTTGGAAACTTTAAAAGAAGCGTTTAGCTGCTGTGGCCAAAGCCGGGATAATAAACATGCATTTACCGGGGGAATACAGAACTTTCTGTCATAAAGTTGGCTACTTTTTCTGCCAGGTGCTCCATAACTCTTCTACAAGTGTATTCCCAATACAGGAACAATATTTTCTGTATTACTGATGTAGGAAAATGTTTATTATTTTGACATAGCAGTATGGTGGTTAGTGAAAAAAAATTAATTAAAACTTGATTTATATTACCTTATGTGTGTACATCTTTCCCTTCTCTTCAGCCTAAAGCTTAAAAAAGGCATCCTTGAGGGTTTTATAGGTTTAAGTTTCCTTTATTTTTAGTTAAGAATTGAAGTGATTTATTACACAAAATTTGGATAGCAGAGTAAGTTACAAAGGTGAACAAAACCCATAAACTCATTCTCCTAACTCACTCTAGTAAGTAACTGAACTATGCTCTTCCAGTATTTTTTCTTAAGCATGTTTTTAACATAGTTGAGATTATTAAAGACTTTCATTGCAATAAATTTTGTTTATCACCTAGATCTTGTACCATCAGATATTCAAACTGACGATAATCCATTCAGCTGTTTCCTATTTCTTAGGCCTGATAATAGGAAAGGGTTTGACTGTTGGTAATAGGGGATGGAGAGGGGGGCATTATCAATATGTAGAACTTCCTTTTCTAGTCTGAATATTAAATGCTTTAAGCTCTTCTTCCTCTAAAAAATGCTCCTAAAAATACTCTTTATCCAAAATTGTTCTGTGGTCGTTCTTGTTGTTCTTGAAATATTTCTTCTGGTTGGTGCCCACATCAATCTCTATTCCTTCATATTCTTGTGGCAATATAAACAGCATAAACTGTAGCCCAGAATTCACACGTGGAATCTGAATATACTAATTTAAGACTGAAAAAATATGCTATGTAAGTCTTTGATCCTCAGAATAACACTTGAAGACACTTGAGAATCTAGAAATCACACGTAGGGGCAGGTAGATAAAGAGCTTTCCTCACAAATAAATTCTGAAGCTGGAGAGATGCTGAACAAATTAGCTAAGATGAGGGCACCGAAAGTATTCTCAGAACAACCCTGTTTTTCCTGCAGTTTCTTTGCACACACAAAATGATAAAGATAATACTCTTTCAAAGGCCTAAAAGCCATCCCAGCACTGCCTACAAGTCTCAAAGAATAGGAGGCTTTAACATCTCTGAAAGTCCCAAGCATAGTGAATTTGCCATTAGCAAAATGTTTGAACTTCTGAGGACCGGAGGCTGGAGACAAAAGAAAGGTAATTTATCCTTAAGCTGAAACTACAAAGGCTATATATATTTTTTATTTTCAGCTGCCAAACTGCTACTATGTAAACATTGCTTAGAATGCCTCTTTAATCTAGATGCTCTATAAAAGGAATAAGATGTCAAAATACTCTTCTAAAACAAAGAATTCTAAAGTTCAGTAAAACTTAAAAACTGACCAGTGTTGGCCTACACCCTGCACAGTGCTGCAAAAATAATAATAATAAAATAAAGCTAGAAGTCATTAGCTGGGACCTGGGGCAAGTACATAGGAAGGTCAGTAATGTGACACGGTATAGGGGAATCAATCTTTGACAAAGGAGGCAAGAATAAACAATGGGGGAAAGTCTGTTTCTTCAGCAAGTGGTACTGGGAAAGCTGAATAGCCACATGTGAATCAAAGAAGTTAGCACACATTCTTACACCACATACAAAAATAAACTGAAAATATCTTGAAGACTTAAATACAGGACTTGAAACCATAAAACTCCTAAAAGAGCACATAGGCAAAACATTCTCTGACATAAATCACACCAGTGTTTTCCTAGGTCAGTCTCCCAAGGCAATAAAAGTAAAAGCAAAAATAGACAAATGGAATCTAATCAAACTTATATTTTGCACAGCAAAGGAAACCATAAATAAAATGAAAAGATAACCTATGGACTGGGAGAAAATATTTGCAAATAATGTGAAGGACAAGGGATTAATTTCCAAAAATATACAAACAGCTGATACATCTCAATAACAAACAAAACAAAAAAATGGGCAGAATACCTAGACATTTCTCCAAAGAAGACATACAGATGGCCAATAGGCACGTGAAAAGATGCTCAACATTGCAAACTGTTAGAGAAATGCAAATCAAAACTACAATGAGGTGCCACTTCACATTAGTCTGAATGGCATAATAAATGCTGGAGAGGGCGTGGAGAGAAGGGAAACCCTCCTCAATACTGTTGGTAGGAATGTGAATTGGTGCAGCCACTAGCAAGAACAATATGGAAGTTTCTTAAAAAACTGAAAGGAGTTGCTGTATGATCCAGCAATCCTACTCCTGGGCATATACTCAGACAAAATTATAATTGGGAAAGATACATGCCTCACTATGTTCAGAGAAGAACTATTTACAATAGCCAAGACCTGGAAACAACGTAAATGTTCATCAATGGATAAAGAAGATGCAGTGTGTGTGCGTGCATGTATATATACACACACAGTGGAATACTACTCAGCCATAAAAAAGAACGAAATAATGCCATTTGCAGCAACACAGATAAATCTAGATATCCTCATACCAAGTGAAGTAAATCAGGAAGAGAAAGAAGATACTGTATGACATCACTCGCATGTGGAATCTACAATATGACACACGTGAACTTATCCATGAAACAGAAACAGACTCACAGACATAGAGAAAAGACTTTCGGTTGCCAACGCGGATGGAGGTCCAGGGAGGGAAGAAGGGAGTCTGGGATTAACAGAAGACAACCATCAGATGGATAAACGACATGACCCTACTGTATAGCACAGGAAACTACATTCAATATCCTGCAATAAATCATAAAAGAATATGAAAAGAATACATATGCATAATCGAATCACTTTGCTCTATAGTGATTTAGAGCAAAAAGTGATTTGGATCTAAAGCAAAAATTAACACAGCATTGTAAATTAACTATACTCAATAAAATAAAATTTTAAAAATAAATAGTGACTGAAAGGCAGAAACTTTCCATTGTAAGACTAAGTCTGGGCATCCCATGTACAACACAGCAATTATAGCTAATAATACTGCTTCATATACTTAATGTTTCCAAGAGAATACATCTTAAATGTATATACCAGGAAAAGAAATTGCTAATTATGTAACACGATGAAGGGTTAGCTAAGATGGTAATCATTTTCAATATATAAAGATATCTAATCAACAAGTTCACCTTAATTGTATACAATGTTATATGTCAATTATTTCTCAATTAAGTTGGAAAAACAGCAGCAGCGATAATAACAACAAACCCTTAGTCTCTGGCAAAAAGCCAGAGGCAAGTAATTGTGAACTGTTTGCTTTACTAACAGGAAAATGTATGCTTTAGCTTTCCTCTCCTAAGAAGGTAAAAGTAGGTAAACTTAGACCTGCCTAGCAATTAATGTTCCTTTATTTAGCCGATTTGAAATGACTATCCAGATAGTCAACAAATTCTCTTCAAATTAGTTTAGTTAAGAAAGACCCTGAAGCTGGGAAAGATTGAAAGAAAAAGGAGAAGTGGGCAGCAGAGGACGAGACAGTTAGATAGCATCACTGACTCAATGGACATGAATCTGAGCAAATTCCAGGAGACAGTGAAGGACGGAGGAGCCGAGCGTGAGCGTGCTGCAGTCCACGCGGCCACAAAGAGTCAGGCATGACTTGGTGACTAAGCAACGACAGTTGCAAGTTACCAAAACCCGAAGACTGCTTTAGACAGACATTCCCAAAGCATAATTATTTCTAAACCATTTTAAAAGGTCTCCTTCTCCCCTCTTCACTCTTAGAGATCACTTAGGAGTCAAGTTTCTGAGAGCCCAAGTAGATGATTTATATCTCAAAAGCACAAGAACAGAAATGCCAGTTCCTTCTAGAACACTAACTTCCTCTAACGGTATATGCAAAGTCCAGCTTTAAAATGATAAACCAATTCCCACCTTGGCCATTTTCGGAGATTTTTTTTTTTTTCTAGGTTCTAAATAAGCCAATTCAGTTGAAAGAAATAGCGATACTCTGTATCATTCATTCACATTCATATGCCTCACTTTCAGAGGAACAGGAATCAGCATGCAAGTTAACTCCGCTCTGCGGCCTTTCTCAAATAGAAAGCAGTTGCTAGCCTGCAGCTGTGGCCACCACCTATTGCCTCTCTTTCCTGTAGAAATGGCAGCCAAACATCCCCACAGTAACCTGAGGAGGGTCTATGATTTCTCGGTACTCTCTCAGTGGCTCCCATTCATCAAGGACCATCACCAAACGGCCCCACATACCAGCGGGTGGCCACGCCAGGGTTACACCTGCAACGTTCAGGCCCCACCTGCTAGATCCCTGCAACTTACCATCCCCCATCTTTATTTCCCAACATCTGGTGGCTCTTGGGAGTTTCCTGGGTCTCCTGGCTGATTCTCTGCTTCTTGGGCCGCACCCCAAGGCCTCCAAGGCCTTGCCCAGCTCAGGACCAAAGAATGAGCCTGAAGGCAGTCACAGGGACATCAGTGGTTTAATGGACAGGGAAATCTTCATCAGAAGCAAGGTCCTGGAGCGAAACTCCATCATGTGCAGACAGCAGTGTTTGCTGCCGGGGGCAGGGGGAGGTTATCAACCAGGGGAGGAAGTGATATCAGATGGCTCATCGGTTATCAGGGAAACAAGCCCTTGACAAGCATAGTGAAGAGTTCTGATCTAAAGCTAGAAATCATTAGCCAGGGCCTGGGGCAAGCATGTAGGAAAATCAGCTGGGTGAGTAGGGGGTAGGTGAAGCAGGCATTGGTTGAACAGGGGATGTACAGAGAGCAAGAGGACAGCCACCTCGGAAGCTCCCTGGTGGGCCAACACAATGTTAGATGTGTGCACTGTTGTGGCCCCAGGTTCAACCCCTGGTCAAGAGAACACTGAGTGACTTGACCAGACCAGTAGCTACATGTTTTAAATGGTACTTTACCACTAATATCAGTTCAGTTCAGTTCAGTCGCTCAGTCGTGTCTGACTCTGCGACCCCCTGAATCGCAGCACACTAGGCCTCCCTGTCCATCACCAACTCCCAGAGTCCACCCAAACCCATGTCCATCGAGTTGGTGACGCCATCCAACCATCTCGTCCTCNTTCTGGAGATCTTTCCAAAATAAAATAATAACCTTGGTGTATAGTAATTATTGATATTTTACAGCACATGGCTAACACATTGTTTTCTCCTTTTAACATAAATTTTTAAAGTCCTTCTCTTGAAGAACTACTTAAGAGTACTATAGCTCCTGGATTTGATTAAAAATAGCCTTTTTATTATAACACCTGAGGAAGCAGAACTGCCTACTTCTGAGTATGATTAAATTTATAAGATTGATTTATTACAGTGACAAACAATATCAAAATTGAAACAGTAAACTTTTCCATTAGAGTATAATAGATTAAAAAAATTTTAATATATAATATTTCTAGGATTAGATTCCATTGTGGACAACGAAGGCATTAACAAACCTCCTGACTCTGTCAATTTATTCTGCACAATGTATAGTCTCAGAATATTTTATATGAATTACCTTTTCATTTGATAATTCTCATGAATTCCTTATATAGTGATGAGTTAGTTCAGGAGTATTAATATAAAGTATATCAAAGTAACCTAAAATATTTCTGGCATCTCTCTTTTTATAAGATAGCTGTATAAATCATTGTGATTTTCCAGGGGCTCTTTGAGAAATGCCATAGATAATTTTAATTTTGAAAGACATCTAACTCTCATTTTAGCAGCACCTAAGCTAAAACTGGAATGATACAGAGATTAGCATGGCCCCAGAACAAGCATGACATTTAAATCTGTAAAGTGTTCCATATTTTTTCAGCAAATGTTGCCAGAAAAACTGACTATTCACATGCAAAGTAATGAAGTTGAACTCTTACCTTATACCATATACAAAAGATTAACTTAAAGTGAACCAGAGACCTAAACATAACAGCTAATACTAAAAAAACACTTGGGAGAAAACCCACTTAAGGTAGTTAAACTCAGAGGACAGAAAGTAGAATACTGGTTGCCCAAGACTGGAAGGAGGAAGGGATGGGGAGACATGGTTCAGTGGGCATAGAGGTCCAGTTAGGGAAGATGAAAATGTTCTGGTGACAGATGGTGGTCATGGTTGCACAATAATGTGAAGTGACTTTTTTGTACTTGATGCTATAGAACTGCACACTTAAAAGTGATTAAGATGGTAATTTTTATGTTACATATATTCTGACACACACACAAAAAGACATCTTTAATGGTTAGTTTTTTGAATTTAGGATCAGTAACTCTTTAATAATTTCGAGGAAGCAAAATAAAAGTTATCCAAACAGTTTGGTCATCTGATTGAGACAGGAGCACGATTACCTGTAAGCAGGGATGAGCATACATAAATCAAAGTAAAAACTATATTTTACAATGAAAATAGAAGGTAACAAAATAGTAAGGAAATTTAGCTGTTCCGAAGAAATGAATTTTTTAAAAAATAATCCAAGACTTAATAAAATCAGCACAAATTACTAAGAACTTATACCTTGAACATTACCAAGAAAACTATGGATATTAGTCTTAGCAAACTTAGTGTTAGCAAACAGTTTAGGTAAGATTATGAAGGATGCTCTTCACCATACAAACAGTAAAGGTAGGGAAAGGACATTCTTAGTATCCATGCAAAAGACATAGAATTATGACCAAGTCTATCATGTTCACAGCTTATGAATAATCATATAAAACTTAGAAATAAAGCCAGGAGAGTATAGCCGATCATTAGAAAGATGGTAATGATAACCCTGTATGCGAGACAGCAAAAGAGACACAGATGTAGAGAAGAGCCTTTTGGACTCTGTGGGAGAGGGCGAGGGCGGGATGACATGGAAGACGGAGAATGGCACTGAAACATGTATAGTATCATATGTGAAACGAATCGCCAGTCCAGGTTCGATGCAGGATACAGGATGCTTGGGGCTGGTGCACTGGGATGACCCAGAGGGATGGGATAGGGAGGGAGGTGAGAGGGGGTTCAGGATGGGGAACACAGGTACACCCGTGGAGGACTCATGTCAATGTATGGCAAAAACCACTACAATATTGTAAAGTAATTAGCCTCCAATTAGAATAAATAAATTTATATTTCTTTAGAAAAAGCACACACACACACAAAAACATCTGAATATTATTTTTAAGAAAATGAAACTGGCACTTTCACCTATATTTTACCATTCTCTTTCCTATTTGACTAGAGCTCAGACAATGTAAAATTCATGTGGTTTTTGTAGATTTCTATGTGATAGAAAAGTTAACTTCCAGAATTATGTTGGGTTTTTTTTTTGTTGTTCATTTTTTCCTGTGAAGTAACAAGTTTCTCATCTCACCTAAAACCTTACTCTAATATTGGTGCCTATAAATAATTCCTCAAAATGTTTTTGAATTAGCTTTACCATCTTACTTGCTAATGTTAGGAGAGAATTCTCCATAGGTGTCTCACATTTCTGTGTGTCTTATGAGCAGAGGTACTAACTGCGTTTGTTCAGGATTATCTTTTAAAGAGTGTTTGTATAGCAACAGCCTTGGAACACAGTATTTGCGTCCAGAGAAAAGTGCAGGTTTGCTCAGAGTCTTGGAACTTAGAGAGATAGATGCCCCTTCTGAGTCGGATGGGAGTCAGGCATGCTTAGCATGCACTACCTAAGCTCAGAGTTTCTCTCCTGAAAGGCACCCATGTGCAAGTGTCACCTCGCCTTCTTCATATCATTGTGCAGAAATTGTGGTTTGAAAAACTGGCACCAAATATGCTTATGTGCATACAGCTTGTTGTGCTGTGCGTAATACATTTCTTCTTGCCTCTGACCCAAACATCTTGTCTTCTGCTGGCAACCATGAATCCTTGGCAGGCAGCCTTTCAGCTTGTAACTAGGGTAAAATCTCCAACCCTGCACAGTACTGATGGTTTCTTCACTTTTTAAAAATTAAGCAAAATATGTGTTCATTCTGTACTGATAAGAGAGCTTGGTTTCAGTTATTTGAAAAATGCACTTCAACATGGTGATAGATCGTCCACTGAGACACCCGAGCCGCCTAACCTGCAGGTTCAGTAGGACAGCATTGTGCAAGAGCTGAGCTTAGTGTGCCCTTAAGCTGAGGCATGTCTCTCCTTGACCCCTGCAGCGATTCCCAATCAACTGTAGAAACTTAACCTTTGTTGACTCACTGTCTCCAGCTTTTCCCTTTCTTTCCCCTCTCCTGATTTTTGTTTTCTTTCTTGGGTAAGTGTGTGAGTTGGTCTATGCTTTGTCTGAGTGTTCGGGCTAAGCTGCTTTCCACAGTCAACTGCAGGGACAAACGGCCTAATAGGTCAGCTTGCTTGCATAGTCGGTTGAGCACCTGATGTGTAAATAATTTGATTTGTGTGTGGCTGATCAATGTTTCCTGATTGATTGCAGCAATTTCTGGTAATCTCTTTGAACTGTCCTGACATTTAGCAATCTCTGTGAGGGTGATGGAGATCTGTTCTTTGTCAGGTGAGAGATAACAGAGAATCTGGTTTGTTTTCCTTTTTGTGAACCCATGTCAACTAAGAAAATATTTCTGTGTCCATTGGAAAGGAAAAAGAACTGGGGGGTTTTTGTGCTCTGTGTTTACATTGCACGTAGCTGAGGTTGGAGAAGTAAAGCTGCAAACTTTTTCTGTGGTTTTTGTGACTGAGAAAGTCTTTAGCTCCTTCAGGGTGATTTCAAATATTTTTCTATCTCCAGAGAGTATTGGTAGATTGGACTGCAAAGTCTTACAAAAGCAGAGTTCTGTTCTGATTGTTTTATATAAGTTAATAAATTATTAAATACATATAATGTTCCCAGAATTTCTAGAAGTTAAATAAACTAAATTCTAATATTTTATATAGGTTAGTCTTTAAAAATGCATTTCTAAAGAAACTTAGTTCAGAAGCATTTTTATATAAGAATCCAAAATCTACATTATGAAGATGAAATTTTGGACAAATCAGACTAGATTTGTAATTTTGGTTTAAACTAGGGTTTCTTCAGTTTGGCACTGTTGACATTTTAGGCCACATAATAAGAATTTAAAAGATTAATTTTCATTTGGACATACTTTAGTATTTTTTTAAATCCTAAAAATACTTGTGGAAACAAAGATAACTTACTGGATCCATGGAACTGATGTAGGAAATCTCAGACATTTAAATCATGAAAAATTAAACTCATCTTGTATTTAACTAAAATCTTTCACTAAATATTTTACAAGTTGATAAATTAGCAAGAAGACATTATGTTGATATTAAGCTACAATTAAAATATTCTAATTTGTCCAAAGAATTATCTTTTTAAGAAGACTATCTTCCTGGTTTTTTATATATAAGTAAATCTCTGTAATAATCTCAAAAATTTTAAAGACTGTGAAATTTTGCCAGAACTTCTCAATGTTGAGTTTTTCTTTCTAGCTGGGAACCACATGCATTGCTTAACATCACAGTTAACTTTTCTTTTGAGTTTCACTCTTGGCAAGGAAAAATATTCAAAAGAAGCACAAACAATATAATATTTCCTCCATCCTCATTATATTTTGGAAACTTTAAACATTATATCTGCATTAGATACTATAGAATTTACACATCATGACTGAGCAAAGTTCATGCACGAATTAACTTCCAAATTTCCAAAGAGAAGGGGAAAAGAAAGGAAAGAAGAAATAAGAGAAAGTAAGCTTAAGACAGACATAGAATTATCAATAAAAGGCTAATTATCTAACCTCTGCAAGGAAGGGAAAGGGGTCAGATGAAGGAAACTCTGTTTATACAGATAATAAAGATTAATAAAGCATTACAGTTTATCTGAATAATAACTAGTGTTTTTAGCACAATCTTATGATTAAAAAACGTACCCAGAAGATCCCTTGGAGGAGGGCATGGCAACCCACTCCAGTATTGTTGCCTGGAGCATCCCATGGACAGAGGAGCCTGGTGGGCTACAGTCCATGGTGCTGCAAAGAGTTGGACACGACTGAAGTGACTTAGCATGCCCACACTCAGTAATCACCAAAGTGGGAAAACTTAAGAGGGTGAATCTCTTATGTTAAAAAGTAATCTCTTTTACATGTAGCTGTCCTGTCTTCCCCAAACCACTTACAGATCATCTTTTATCCATTGTATATTGTTGTTTCCTTTGTCATAAATTAATTGACCATATGCGCACGGATTTATTTCTGGGATTTCTATTCTGCTCCATTAATCTATTGGTCTGTTTTTGTGCCAATACCATGCTGTTTTGATTACTGTGGCTTTATAGTATAGTCTGAAGTCAGGGAGACTGATATTCTGCCTTTGTTCTTTTTCTTCAAGATTGCTTTGGTTATTTGAGGTCTTTTGCGGTTGCAAACAAATCTTAGGGTCATTTGTCCTAGTTCTATTAAAAAGTCATGATTATTTTGGTATTTCACTTATATGTAGAATCTAAAAAATAAAACAAATGAATGAATATGACAAAACATAAATAGACTCACAGATACCATAAAAAAAACTAGCATTTACCAATGGGGAAAGGGCTGGGGGAGAGGCAAGTAGAGAAAAAAACTAAGAGGTTAAAAACTACTAGGTACGAAATATACAAGATACAAGGATGTGCACGGGGAATATAGCCAATATTTTATAATAACCTTAAATGGAGTATAAACTATAAACGTATCAAATCACTACGTTGTACACTTAAAACCAATGTAATACTGTAAAACAATTATAACTCAAATTTTTTTTTTAAGTTACCTCTTATTTGGACACATAAGTCAGAGAATCTCCTCCCAAGATTTTCTTCCCATTTGCATCTTGTTCTTGTCAGGAATTCCCTGAAATGGCCAGGGTAATTCTAAATCCTCCTTGGTGAAATAGGTTAGTGAGAGAAATATGCACATGAATGAAAGCATGAAAGCCGTCCATGCGTGCCTCAGAGTGTCAAAGACGACCTCGTGAAGGCCACAACACTTGGTGAGAATCTGGCCAATTAGCAAGCCTCACAGCCTTCATATTTCCATCTCCAAGCAAAAGAAATGAGATTAAGTGATGAAACAAAGGCCAGACAGAGAAACAGCTTTATGAGGTTTGGATTGGTGGTGCAAGGCAAAAACGGTCCTTAAGGATGTGGGTCTGATAAAGTGTTCTGAACTTGTCAGCACTAGGGGATGGACTGAGAGACAAACTGCTAAACCTATGCTAATCCTTCCCCCCTCTAAATTTTCTCTGATGGCCTTACAACAAAAAAAGTGACAAGAACATAAAAAGAACCTTAATGCTGTGCTATGAATAACAAGCTAGGTTTCCCTCCAAGTGTGAGTTTTCAAATTGGGCCAGATAGACAAGGGATTCCCAGGAGGAATTCTCTTATTCCCAGGAAACAAAATAAACTCGGCTTAAGAGAGTTTCACATAAATCTACTGGATTTATCTCCTGATAAATCTACTGAGCACCAATGCAGGACCTACTTGACCACTGCAGAGGAAGAGATCCCTGAACAGGATGTTCAAGAAGCTTCAAGGATCCATGTGGTTTCGGAGCTGAGGATCTTGGGCTGTGTCAACCAGCTGGTGTTGATCAGATCTTCTTGTGTCTCCAGGGCTGTCAGTGTCAATTCACCAAAAGAACAGTAGAGAAACCTATTGATCAAGTGACGCTAAGGTTATTAGAGTTGCTGTCACAAGGGGGAGCACCCCCATGATCCTATATGAGAAGGAAGATTCCAAGAAGTAATATTTGCAGGGTTTAAGAAGGTTGCCTGGAGAATCCCAGGGACGGGGGAGCCTGGTGGGCTGCCGTCTATGGGGTCGCACAGAGTCGGACACGACTGAAGTGACTTAGCAGCAGTAGCAGCAGCAAGAAGCTGGACTTACAAGGCTTACAGCAGGTCTTTCATAGCAATTTATTTTTGTGATAGTTTTGGCACAATAATTTGGAATTGGTGGACGTAGCAAGGTGTTTTGATGACTAAACTGCTGAAGGATAATGAAGCTCTTTGCCCAAAGCAGCTAGCGAGTATTATCTCAATAGGAGAACTGTTTATCCAAATGAGCAAAGCATATACCTGAACAAAACTGGTTTGCAGAAATTCACAGAACAAACAGTAAAATGTACTGATTTACAGTCTTATCTCCTCGGGGCATGAGCTTCCCAGATGGCACAGTGGTAAAGAATCTGCCTGCCAATGCAGGAGATACAAGACACGGGTTCGATCCCCGGGTCGGGAAGATCCCCTGGGGTAGGAAATGGCTACCCACTCTAGTATTCTTGCTTGGAAATTCTCTTGGACAGAGGAGCCTGGCAGACTACAGGTGCAAAGAGTCAGACATGACTTAGTGCCTGAGCGTGTTCGCACGCCATGGGCCACAGTTCTCTAGAACAAATGGTTGTGTTCTCAGAACCTTTCTGCTGTGCGACCTCCACTGTGGCTTGCCTAGTGGCATACGTGGAAAGTATTGTTGCTTTCAGATGATTTTCCTTATAAAAATTAGTAAATATCTTTCATAGAAATACTTTTCTTTTCTCAAAATATACCCTTGCTTTAGAGTGGTATTATCCTTTCACTGATCTGGTAATGTTTCTTTTCTCCATTTTCTTGCAAAGAAGTTACTAGTTGCTAATAGCATGCATGCCTGCTAAGTTGCTTCAGTCCTGTCCAACCCTTTGCAGCTGGAGAATACTGGAGTGGGTAGCCATTCCTTTCTCCATGGGATTGTCCCAACTCAGGGATCCAACCCACATCTCTTGAGTCTCGTGCACTGACAGGCAGGTTCTTTACCACTAGTGCCACCTGGGAAGCCCAGCTGTTAATAGGTTAGAGTTAGAAGTTTCAACAGGGTTCAGATCTCAGCTTCTTTCCAGCTTCCTGGGCACACTGGGCTCTCCTTCCTTCATTTGCTCCCATTTATAGCTAGCAAGCATTCATCAAATTTCTAAGGATAGTAACAATTTTTTCTGACTTTAATATTTTGCAACTATTTCCATAAAAATCTAGGCTGAGAAAAATTAACAGTTTGACCTTATGGCGCTTTTGTAAAGCAACCAAGTCAGACATTTTCATTCTAACATGACCTGTAAAATAAAAAATAAGATTACAGATGACAGAATCTGTCCACTGTAATATGAACACTGGCCATGTTGTAATCCAACTGCTTCAGTGTTTTGGATTACAGTAAAAATGTTTTCATCCATTGTAATGAAGTGAAGTAGCCTGAGATACATATGTTACTTCTTGGATTGATTAAAACAGAGAATTAAAACCTAAATTCTAATATTGCTCAATATTAGAAACATTTCTAGAAACCATACAAAAGAGCTTTTTAATTCAACGAGTCAGATTAAGAGGGAGACAGAAATAGGCAATACAGATACAAAAGGAAAATGACCACGTGTGTGTCCAAGTGCCAAGAGGAAGATTTTAAAAGTCAAAAGTGCAAAAACTAAAAAAGCTATGTGGATGCCTGGGAAGCATGTTAGATATTTTCTAACATGTATAACAATTTGAGCCCTAGAAGATAGAAAGAATATGAAAAGAATGCAAGATATGGTCACGTCCAAGGTTTTTTGAAGATAAACAGGAAGCTATTTAAGTATGTCAGGACTCAAAGAAGTGAAAAGCCAAATGATATGATGAAGCACACTCCTCTTGGAAGACAAAAGTAGGCATCTTCTGATTAATGTCAGTAAACTGTTCCTGACAATCAACACCTACACACAAAATTGTTACCAGAAGCCGATGTCCAATTATTTTAAACAGAAACACGTTTAATATGTTAACCATCAACTCAATGCCTCCAACGAGTGTCTCAAAATACAGAAAACAGTTGCATATGAGGAACAGACTCTAACATTAGGATGTGAAATTATTATAATTAAATGTGTTGTGTGCAATAATGCTACTAGGCCTTTTTTTTTTAACACTATGGGCATCATAAGAATCACAATGAAAAATATTTTTTATTGGCATTATGTTATGCTTGTCAAGGCTTCTACTCTGATTCTGTCATTCTGTCAATTGTATTTGGATCACGAGTCAAAACTTTTCCCTCTCAGCATTTTGATTTAAAAAATATTGCATTGAGCTTTGGGAATGAAAATATACATTTGATCCCATATAAACACCAGCCTAAAATATTGTTTTGAGAAATAAATATGTTTTATGAAGTTAGGGGCATTAAAATCTAAGAGGCATCCTAGTGGGAAAACCTTAATTGTGGAGAGAATTGGCAATTTATGCCTATATTTAAAAAATTGTGACTTATTTGAGGCTTAAATCTGTAAACTATGTGAAATTTCTCCATCCCCTTTTGAAAGGTACAGTGATTATAACTAGGACTTAGTTTGAACCCCTACACTGTTGTCATTAAGAATCATTCTAGGGACTTCCCTGGTGGTCCAGTAGCTAAGACTCCACACTCAAGTGCAGGGGGCCTGGGGTCGCTCCCTGGCGGGGGAACTAGATCCCACATGCCTCACTAAGAGTTTGCATGCCACAACCAATAATCTCATATGCTGCAACTAAGACCTGCCACAGCCAAATAATATTTTTTAAAGATCATTCTAGAATTTTTCTTGAATAGGAAGAAAACTCTGATACACTACTGTAAGGATGAATCGGAGAGTATTAGGCTAAGTGAGAGAGCCAAACACAAAGAGACAAACACTGTGAGATGCCTCATATACGAGGCATCTGGAGTGGCCAAATTCATGGAAAGAAAAAGCAGAAGGGTGGTTGCCAGGATCTGCAGGGGAGGGAGAAATGGGAGTTTGTTGTTTTTTTTTTTTTAATGAATATAGAGTTTCAGTTATTTCCAAATGAAAAAGTTCTGGAGATTGGTTGCCCAACAAAATGAATATACTCAACATTACTGAAATGAAAACTTATGGTACAAATAGTAAAGATGGTAAACTTCATGCTATGCACTTTTTTTTTTTTTTTTTTTTCACAAAAAGAAAAAAAGGCAGGGGGGCAGGGAGAATTATTCTAGATGCTCACCTTACTCAGAAACCATCTCTAAATGTTCTTGGTATGACATATTATATCTTCAGTGATTAAGAATCTTTTTGCCCAGGAAGAATCAAGAGTGTGATTACAAATCTTAAGATAATAAAATCCATAGTGCCAATATTTTGCACTAAGGAATCTTGCATGTTTGCCTCTGTGGTGCTTTAGTCACTAAGTTTTGTCCGACCCTTGTGACCCCATATACTTGTGAGCCTGCCAGGCTCCCCTGTCCATGAGGTTTCCCAGGCAAGTATACTAGAGTGGGTTGCCATTTCCTTCTCCAGGGGATCTTCCCAAACCAGGGATTGAACCCAGGTCTCCTGCATTGCAGGCAGACTCTTTACCAACTGAGCCACCAGGGAAGCCCTATTTGCCTCTGTATTTTCTTATTTGTATTAAGACCCTCGTAATTCCATTTGCTAAAGTGTACTTGTGTAATTGATTTAGGTTTGTGGTATTAAATTCAATTCTTACTAAGTTTATGTACATTCTTTAAAAATTTAAGATAACTGAATGAGATTAAGAAGAGTTAAGTAGCCAGGAAGGCTGTATTTAAGCTAGGCAATTGTTTTGCCAAAAAGAAAACTGAACATTTTAATGTAAAATCCTAAACGTAAAAGGCAATGTAATAAACTGAGATGTTTAAGGGAATTTAATAAGGTTCTAAAATCCAGCTTAAAAGCAACTGTAAAAATGTTCTAGACTTTTAGAAAGAATTCAAAGACTATAAAGGTACATTAAAAGCTTAAGAAAGAACCAAGTAAATAAAATATTCATTTAAAAAGTAACCTAAGTAAACCTCTAAATGGCCTTTTCTACACATAAAAGCTGTCCTTGAGGGCAATTACACACACATACACACACAAAACCTCACTTTCACACAGACAATAATACGGAATGCAAAGAGGGAATGAGAGCCGGGTTGTAGCAGCTAACAAGTGGTTGTGAACTGCCACTGACCTGCGAGCAAGTCAGGTATCCGGGAGAACAGAAATAGAACCAAACTCAGTGACTGCAGAGAACCACAGCTCAAAATGGACGTGCAGACTGCTTTACTATTTAAATTTCATCGAACTCTTCTTGATAATTTTCAACCTCAGAGCCTTTCCTCGGTTCTTTATTCATTAATTGCCTCACCAGCCGGCAATTTGTGAGTCCTAGGGTCGGCCTGAACCTGTGGGGCTAAGACTACCAGGAGCCTTGATAATGAGCAAGGCTTAACTCTCTCTTCCTTGCAGGGACAAAGTAACTTATAATTCTGCCAAAAATTATAGCAGAAGCAGTGCAAAAGCAGTTTGAAACTGTCTCTGTCTCCGGTTCTCAAAGATTTTTCTCACAATCAAAGAATAGATTTTCCTTTCTTTTTAAGCAATCTGCAAAGTGCCTCACTCAGTAATGTGTGCATTGAATAATTTGGGGGGAAGGTATTCAGGATGGCCTGGTGTGATACCATTTTAATGAGCCAGTTTCTCTCTAAAAGACCTCTGGGCTTTGGTGAATCAGAGGCACGGTTTTAAATGAGTCAGAATCATGTATTGATCACCCTCTGTGTGTAGATGATCGTGTTAGTGTTACTGACAATTTAAATGAATAACAAAAGAAAGAGCCTTGGATTTCAAAGAGTTTCTAACAGCCCGTTTGGAACACGGAACGCTTACAGACAGGTAAGCCCAGGGTGACATGCTGCAGCCATATGTCACTTCAAGGCCCTGAGTCACACAGCAGGAAAAGAGGAAAGGAAATGAGGGCTCCAAGGAGGCTGTAAAAATGAGTTGCCTTCAAAGGAATCCTCACACCAGTCATCAGATGGAAGATGTCATGCAGGGACGGGAGGAACGCGTCCAAAATTATACCTCTTACTAAACACAGAACTCGGTCCAACTGTCAGTTTGATGAAGACTCTGCAGATTGAAAAAATGAAAAGTCACTGCCCTCAAGGACAGCCTGAAAATACTGGTAGATAAGACCAGAATGTGTGTCACGTACAGCTTCGCCCCAGGCCTCTACAGCAATCAGCCGGAAGAACCACAACTTGGTCAGGGACTGCCAGCTCCCTCTCACTGGGGGACCCAGCTTGTTGCTCAGGGCCAACCAGAGAAAGCAAAGTATGAGTGCTTAGCCGCTCAGTCTTGTCTTTGCCACCCCATGGACTGTAGCCTACCAGGCTCCTCTGTCCCTGGGATCTCCCAGGCAAGAATACTGGAGAGGGCTGTCATTTCCTACTCCAGGGGATCTTCTTAACCCAGGGACTCAACCAGAGTCTCCTGCATTGCAGGCGGACCCTTCACCGTCGGGGCTACCAGAGGCCAAATATATATTTATACATAATATTAATACATTTTAATATATTTATATATATTTATATTCCCAAATCAGTCATGGAGGAGGACTCACCTCTCCTCAGCCCACTTCTGGCTCCCCCCCCAGAGGCCTATCCTCCCACTCTCCCCTCATTAAGCCTCCTTTCTTGTCTTGGAGTCACTGCTAAAAGCAAGTGATTGGGTTTGAGTGCCCCAACTCGTAGCAAGCTCTGAATACATCACCTTCTGAAATTCTAATTCGGGTGGTACTCATTTATTTCCACAGTTCCGGTGGAAGCCCCATGCAGACACTGTGTTTTCTATATGCGGCCACAGACCCCAGACTTCAACCAGACACAAGAGACCCCTCCCCTCACCGCCCCCGAGGGTGCCCCAGTTATCTTGCTGCTCGCGGCCTACGGAGGGCATGCTGCAATAGTGGGTCAAAACTGGGTGGTGAGCCAGCACTGGGCCTGGACACTGTGTTCTTTGCAGAGCTCCTCTGCTCTTCATCCTCAGATTATTAGGCAGGCTTTGCTACCGGTTCTCATTTGTTTGGTGTTCTTGGTGGAATCAGGTCATTCTTCTGCACCGTTTTTTGCAGTGTTGTGCGCTTCCTGTTTTGTGTGGTGCTGTCTGAAAGTGTTGTTTGTTATAAGAGAGTTCCAGCTGAAAACACAGGCTAGGTGTCTGTCAGGGTCCCACTCAAACATACCCTCTTTGGGGCTTCCCTGTAGCTCAGATGGAAAAGAATCTGCCTGCAATGCAGGAGAGCCGGGTTCAATCCCTGGGTTGGGGAGATCCCGTGGAGAAGGGAATGGTAACCCACTCCAGTATTCTTGCCTGCGGAATTCCATGGACAGAGGAGCCTGGCGGGCTACAGTCCGTGGGGTCACAAAGAGTCGGGCACTACTGAGTGACTAGCACTCCCACTGCCAGGCTCCGTAAGTCTGCTCGGTTACTTCACAGACCCAAGCATTTGTTCTTCAAACCCAACAGGCGTCCATTTGAACAGATTCTGCTAAGGGTCACCAGAAACCTGATGAGAGTTTTCTCCCATCCTGACTTTTTCTCTTGAGAGCTTGGCTTTGATCTAGGCTGACTGTTCACTCTGGAATCCTGCCTGTGGGGTGAAGAGTTTGAGGGGAGGTGTGAAGATTATTGGGTCTACATTTGAAGGCAGCCAGGCAGCCTTCTCATTAAGAGCCCGATATGTGAGGACCACAAGCATCACATAAGTAAGCAGCTCTCATGGCGTCATCCAAGCCTAGATCCTATCCTCGGAAAGAAGTTCCCCTGGATCCTCCCATTACATCCTCTGTCCTGAGCCTCTCTTAGTAAATAACATAACTTCACCAAGGATGATCTGGGCCTTCAGGGGCACTCCGGAGAATATTTGACTTGAATGAAATTGTTCACTCAAGAGGTGCCTTGGAAAAGAAAGAAAATAAGATTTGGGGAGGCCTGATGGGCAACAGTTTTTTGATTGGTATGAAGAAACCTCTCAATGAAATCCTAAATCAAAATTTGCTTTACTAAAAGAGTCTTTGACCGAAAACAATGAGCAATTTAAAGAACTTAAGCAAAAGCAAACTAGTCTTATTTCCCTGGTAGGGTCTACAGTTGCCTCCTTGTATCCCTTCCCTTAAACTCTGATCTCTCTCCTTCTTCTTCCCCTGGTCCAGATCCTCTTTCTCCTAGTGACGACCCCCCAAAGACTCTAAAATAGCACTTGCTTCTAAAGATCCATGCCTCCCATAAGCCTGGCATGCAGATAACTATAGAATTTAAACCTTTGAACCAAGGTGAATTAAAAGCTGTACTTAAGGATTTCCCCAACACAGACAAGACCAACAACTATTCATAGATGAATACAGACTTATTTCAGATGCATATGACCCAGCATTATCTGGCCTCTATCAACTTGTACATATGGTAGTCAGAACTTCAGACCTAAATCTTAGATAGGAGAAATTGATGGAACCAACTCAGAAAGGAACCTACAAGATGTCTTTCTGCTTTTCAAAAAAAAAAGTAATGTATTTGACTGCACCAGGTTTTAGTTCTCCGACCAGGGATTGAACCCTAGGCCTGCAGCATTGGGAGCATGAAGTCCTAGCCACTGGATGACCAGGGAAGTCCCTAGGATCTGTCTTCTGACAGTCAAGCTGAGGGTCAGAAAGAAGCTCAAAAAGGAGACCACAGTATTCTAAAAGCCAATACCTAAAACATTTCCAGTAAAAATTGTTTGGACCCTAATTGACTTATACAAACAGAAAAGAAAGATGAAACTTTAGGAACAGGTTCTCAGTCAAGATTTAAAAGATCTAAACTTCCCCTGTGATTCAGTTCTCACACAACATACAGATGATGTCATCCTTTGTTCAGAGAACAAGGAAGCCTGTAGAAAAAAGATGCCATTTACAGTCACAGCAGAAAAAAGATACCAAGTTTCTAAAGACATTACAGTTTTTCCAAAATATTACTCATTATTTAGGGCATGACCTAATTGAGAAGAGAAAAAACACTCTCCCAATAAACTAACAATATCCAAATTTAGCCTACAGTCTGATAAAATGACAGTTGAGAGAATTCCTAACTTAACCGGATGTTGCAGACACTTGGGTGCCAAGTTTTTTTGAGTTTCGAGCACTTCTTTAGGAATTGAAGAGTTTGCAGTTCATGACTATGGAGAGAGCTGAACAATCTCCAACTGGTGAAGATCTGGGTCTCTAGCCTTCCCTGAACTGGTCAGCCTCTCACAAGTGATGGAGTGAGCTAAGAGTGAGGTGAGGTGGACTGAAAGACACACAGATGGACGCCAGCCAGATCCTATGTGCAATCCAATTCTGACCTGCAACTTCTGCTGCAGTTGGCCCAGAGAATCAAATTGGCCGATGACTACCAGCTTTCCTAATTTTTGCCCTAACTTCCAACTTGGGAGGAACCAGAGAAAGCTAAGTAATCTATACCAAACTAATTACATAGGATGCCCCATTTCTAGTTAGCCCTTGTTTCCTCTATAATGCTTTTGCATGCCCCTGTCTGCCCCTGAGTCCCTCCCAAGTGATGGAGACTGCCTTGATATAGCAAACTCTGAATAAGTAACCTCTGTTTATTCTCACTTGGGTTGTCTTTATTTATTTTCACATCTTCCATTCAGAATTTTCCCATTTGAGAAATTTTGGTTTCTAGTTATAAAAGTTTCTAAGCACCATCCATCACACCTAGAGCTAAGATTGAAAGGATGCAACCTGATCCCAAGGGCTTCCCAGGTGGCTCGGTGGTTAAAGAATCTACCGGCCATGCAGGAGCTGCGGGTTCGATCCCTCGTTTGGGAAGATCCCCTGAAGGAGGGTATGGCAACCCACTCCAGTAATCCTGCCTGGAGAATCCCACGGACAGAGGAGCCTGGCAGACTGCAGTCCGTGAGGCTGCAAAGAGTCAGATGTGACTGAAGCGACTTGGCACAGATGCCCAGAGGGGAGACCTGGGTTCAGTCCCTTGGTCAGGAAGATCCCCTGGAGGAGGGCAAAGTTACCCACTCCAGTATTCTTGCCTGGAGAATCCCATGGACAGAGGAGCCTGTTCAGTCCATGGGGTTGAAAAGAATGGGACACAGCTCAGCACACAACCACTGATCCTGAACTGCAGAGTCAAAACCTCTGAGTGAAAATGCCATTTTGTCTTACTTTCACTTTCACCAAAGTCACACTCAGTGAAATACCAGCCACCCCTGCAATAACGATACCATATTATCTCCATCAACATGATAGAAAAATAATCCAAAACCAGAAGTAGGTAAAAGTGAGTGTTGGGTATTCTCAAAGCACAGTACTGGGCTTGCCGCTTTAACTTCTATTGCCTGCACTATTATGTAACTCGGTAGGGACAGAGGTTAACATGCAGATTTTTTGTTCAGTAGAGACATAAATAACTTCTATCCTGTATCATTTATTGTCCTGTAAGATATGAAACAGCTTAGTATCTATCTCAGAAATCTACTAGTAATATTCTTTTAGTAGATTAAAATTTATATTCCTGGCTCCTCAAAAGCCCTCTGGACTAGTTTTACCATCTTATTGGCTCCTTCATTGACTGATAAGTTGAATAAAATCTTTAACACATGTTCATTTGATATTTTCCTGAGACATGATTTTGTTTTATGAAACTTATACTTTAACCATTTAAAATGCAAGCTCTTAAAGGAAGGATGTCATATTTTTTTTCTTCTTAAATATTGTAATATGATAATATATACTAATACCTGTCCTAACATTGACTCAATCGTGCATTCCTGGGATGTAGGATATTGTGGTGCCAAACTCTAAACTACAAAATATGCAATTAGAATTTGGCACCACATACATACATACAATGGAATATTACTCAGCCATTAAAAGGAATGCCTTTGAGTCAGTTCTAATGATGTGGATGAACCTAGAATGCGTTTTACAGAGTTAAGTCAGAAAGAGAAATATAAATATCATATACTGGCACATATATACAGAATATACAAAGATGATACTGCTGAATTTATTTGCAGGGCAGCAATGGAAAAACAGATACAGAGAAGAGACCTATAGACACAGGGAGAGGGAAGGAGAAAGAAGGTGAGATATATGGAGAGAGTAACTTGGAAACTTATAATACCATATGTAAAATAGATAGCCAATGAGAATTTGCTGTATGACTCAGGGAACTCAAACAGGGGCTCTGTGACAATCTGGAAGGGTGCGATGGGAGGCAGACGTGAAGGAGGTTTGGGAGGAAGGGGACATGGTTGTACCTATAGCTGATTCTTGATGTTTGACAGAAAACAAAATTCTATAAAGCAGTTACCTTTCAATTGAAAAATAAATAAAGTGGCAAGAAAAAAAAAGAATTTGGCACTACAAAGAAAGGAAACCAGGAAAATGATATTTCAATAAGATAGTAACAGCAAGGAGATTAAAAATATAAGACCAAATAGTATAGCTGGAGGTGAAAAATACAAAAACGGAAATGAAAAATTCTGGAGGGGTTCACTAGCAGATTTGAGGAGGCAAAAGAAAGCATCAAATAATTTTTAAAAAGTCAAATGAAATGATGCAGTCTGAGTAGAAAGAAAATAAAAGGATGAAGGAAAATAAACACAGCTTAAGAGGACTGTGGCACACTGTCAAGCACGTGAACAAATGCATAATGGAAAGCCCGGAAGAAGAGGGGGGAGAGAACTGGGATAGCTGAAGGATACACAATATTGCAAGCAATAGTGGCCCCAAATCTCTCAATTTAAAAAGACATGAATCTATACATTCAATAAGCTCAATCCCGCCTGTTCATTTTTGCTCATTCTCTCATATTTTAAATATTTTACATATATATTTCATCCATTCTATGGCTTTGTTTATAGTGTTTTATTGATAGATGATTTAATTTTTATATCAGCAGTTCTTTTTGTTTATTTATATTTTGGGGGTTCCTGTATTGCTTATTAGTTACTTTATCCTTTTCAATATTATACAATTATTCTGTTATATTTGCTTCTAATATTTCTATAGTTTAATTTTTAACATTTAAAACTTGATTCCATCTGCAATTAACACTTCTCATGTGAGAGATTGGGGAAATAAAACCTCTTCTTCTAAATGTTCAACCAGTTGCCTTGACATAATAATTGAATAATATATTCTTTTTCCCACTAACTTTCTAATGCTACCTATCTCTACCCCTGCCCTTTAAAATTTAACATATACATGGGAAAATGTATAGACCCTTTGACTGTCTCTTTCTATACCAGCATCTTTGCAGATTCAAGAAAATTTTCATATCTAATAGCACAACTACTTCAATGTTCTTTTTTTTCCCACAAACTTCTTGGCAAGTTTCATTTACTTATTCCTTTNAAAAATGAATAATAGTGGGTGAATAGTAGACATTCTTGTCTTTTTTACTTGTTTTCATGGCAATGCCTTCAGTACTTTTCTATTTTGTATGATTTTTGTTGTTGGAAGTAGTTTCTGACAAAATATTTTTTCTGTCTTTAAGGAATTTCTCTTTCTTTTTGCTTGGAGTTTTAATCAGGAAAGGCTAATGAATTTTACCAAATCTTTAAAAGTTATCAATTGATATCACATAATTTTGCTTTTTATTATTTGAAGTATTACTTTGACAGATCACCTAGTTATAATTGCCTTTCTAGAATAAATCCTACTTATTTTTGAGTAAAATCCAGAGATCTGCCCTGGATTAAATCATGCCCTGCAGGATCTGGTTCCTACCTATTTTCAACATCCTTTGAAACCCATTTCCCTCTTAGCCCTTGGTCGCTACTATTCCACCCCACTAGCCTAACTTCTGGAGAAGGAAATGGCAACCCACTCCAGTGTTCTTGCCTGGAGAATCCCAGGGACAGGGGAACCTGGTGGGCTGCCGTCTACGGGGTCGCACAGAGTCGGACACGACTGAAGCGGCTTAGCAGCAGCAGCAGCAGCAGCAGCCTAACTTCTATACCCCAAGATCACTAAGCCTTTCTTGCATATTGTTATATTTGCCAGGAGTGTTTCCTCCCTACTTCTTCACAGGTCAGACACAGTCTCACCTTACAGACCTCAGCTTCTCTTCAGCATCTCTTTTCCTGACTCATCTGTCTAAAACTTACTCTTCTGGGTATTGTTTGCCTGATTCACTGATTTGATTTTCTTTACATCAGTTTTCAAAAACTGTTATTATCTTGCTGGGGTGTCTTTGTGGTTTATTCCAGGATAAGCAAATTCTTTCCCTAAAGAGGTAGGTAGTGAATATTTTAAACTCTGGTCCTTTTGGTCTCTGCCACAGCTGCTCAACCCTGTCACCTTTGTGTGTGAGCAGCCATAAACATTGTGGCGGCAAGCCTGTGCACAGGGTCTGCAGCCTTCTGGCTGTAACTTTAGTTGTCTTCTCTCAGTTTACCAAACTGAGTATGGATCAAGATTTCTACTTGAAGCACGTGTTCAAGCAGAGGTGAGGCTGCATTCTTTTAGGTTTTTATCCAAAATGCTATCTTTTCTTTTACTCTCTGGGTGACTTTACATTTCATTTGAAAATCGCATTTCTTCTTGGAATTATACTGAAGTGTGCTTTCAATTACAAAAAAAGTTTATGTTTTTTCTTGTTATTCATTTTAATTTTTCATATTTTAGTGAGAGTATTACTAGTGTTCTTTATTCAAATTTTTTCCAAGCTTCTTACTGGAAGCTTCCAAGCTTCCTGCCCAATTACAGGAAACTTTTTTTTATAGTTGTTTTGAGTGAAATAAAATAACAAATACATATAGTGATAGAGATACAAAATATCATATACATATATATGTATGTTTTGTTCAAATAAGGAGTATTCTTATTTGATAAATATCAGTGATTATCATATCAATTTTGCTGTATTTTTATCATTATAAATATCCCTCCTTTGTAAAATGCTTTTAAATTCTACTACATCTGTTATTGGTAATATCATCCTCTGATTTTTAATTTGTGTTTGCCTAATGTATCTTTCTCCATCCCTTTGTTTTTATTCTTTGTTTCTTGCAGTCCGTTTATGGCTGGATTTTGTTAAACCAATCTAAAGTTTGTCTTTTTAAGAGGGAATTTAACCAGATCAGGTGTTCAGCTTGATTTCGTTTCATCTAACGTCTTTTATATACTTCTTTATATATTTTCTTATAACCTTGTCTCCCTTCCTGGGGGCTTCTTGCATTGACTGTTTAAAAATGATGTTTCCCTTGGTAATTTATTCTATTATGTAACTCTATAGTTCTATTTTAATCGACCATATTTAAACTTCTAATTCTCTCTAATGGCATGCCAAAATGAAACAATTTTTGTAAAGTTGTGTCCCAGCTCTCTCTTCTATCATTCTCTGTTTTTTTCTGGTGCTGGGGATTGCTGGTCTCTGCCTGAGAACTGTGGAGGTGCAATACCCACTCGAATGTTCTCAGGCTCTCTTAGATATTCTAACTGAATGCAGATAGAGCTAATGAGGAGGGGAGGCTAGGGACAAGAATTTCCTCCCTCAGAATGTATCTACAGTGAGAAGGTGATGTCCAGCCAATTTCCGGTTGTTGACCCTCTTCCTGTCAACGGGCTGCATACGTTCCCTGTTGCATTGTTCCAGGGCAAAAGGTCAAGCATTCATTGGCTATGATTAGACTTGTTTAAACCTTAACATCTGCTTGTAATTAGTATGAACCCTTCCAAGTTTCTGATATATGATGAATTCTAATCCTCAGTTTCCAGAGCCATTGCACATGTTTTTCTAATGTGTGTTTTCATAGATATTTCACAAAAATTTGGGGGTTTCTTTAATAGATATTTAAAAAGTAACACATGTTGCCTAACGTTTAGAAAATGCAGAAAAGTCCCCAGAAAGAAAATATCCATAACCCATTTATAAAAAGATCATTTCTTTTATCAGACTGTTTATATATATATATTATTCTAATTCGGATTTTATATCTGTCTTTGTAATACTAGAGTCTATTTGCAAACTGTTCCATATTTTACAATTTTCTATACATGAAGTTTTTTCATTCTATTTAGTATTCGCCAACGGCATAATTCTTTTTTTTTTTCCCCCAACGGCATAATTCTTATTGCTACTTAGCATTTAATCTATAATTTCTAGAGAATTATTTTCAAATCTATTGGTAGAGTTGTGCTAGTATTTTCCTTTTACCTTTTAGTATCCCCTGGAGATATCTGCTTTCTCATTCTTAAATTTGTTTATTTGCATTTACTGTCTATTATTTTTATTAGTGTATGTAGAGGTTATTTTAAAATCAACACTTTTAAAACTTTGGTAAAATTTTATTTTAATATAATTTCAAACTTGTATAAAAGTTGAATGAGTAGGAGGACATACCTATATGCCCGTTACCCAAATTCACCAATTGTTTGCATTTTGTCTGCTTGCTATATTACTTTATATGGGTATATTATATATATAATATAATATGTACTGCTATCACTATTCTACATCACACTACTATTTTTCTGAGCCATTTGGGAATAAGCTGAAGATATGCCTACTTTTCCCTAAATACTTCCATGTGTATTTACTGTGAACAAGGATATTTTCTTACTTAACCATAGTATAGTTGTCAAAATTAGGAAATTAGACATCGATAGATTATTGTTGGCACAGCAACCCACTCCAGTGTTCTTGCCTAGAGAATCGGTACTATGGATAGCAGAGCCTGATGGGCTACAGTCCACAGGGTCACAAAGAGTCAGACACAGTGAAGTGACTTAGCACATGCACACACGTTATTGTTGAAACCACAGTTCGTATTCAGACTTACTTGTGCCTCAATAGTGTCCTTTATAGCATTACTTTAGTTATCACATCTCTAGGATTTTTAGTCTGGAAGAATTCTTTCTTGAACTTAATGTTATGAAGAGGGCTGTTATTTTTGTTGTTGTTATTTACTCTTTTAAAAAAATTAATTTATTTTAATTGGAGGCTAATTACTTTACAGTATTGTGGTGGTTTTTGCCATACATTGACATGAATCAGCCACGGGTGTACATGTGTTCCCCATCCTGAACCTCCCTCCCACCTCCCTCCGCATCCCATCCCTCAGGGTCATCCTAGTGCACTGGCCCTAAGTGCCCTGTCTCATGCATCAAACCTGGACTGGCGATCTATTTCACACATGGTAATATACATGTTTCAATGCTATTCTCTCAAATCATCCCACCCTCACCTTTTCCCACAGAGTCCAAAATCTGTTCTTTATATATGTGTCTCTTTTGTGGTCTCGTATAGAGGGTCATCACTACCATCTTTCTAAATCCCATGTATATGCATTAACATACTGTATTGGTATTTTTCTTTCTGATTTCCTTCACTCTGTATAATAGGCTCCAGTTTCATCCACCTCATTAGAACTGATTCAAATGTATTCTTTTTAATGGCTAATACTCCATTGTGTATATGTACCACAGCTTCCTTATCGATTCGTCTGCCAACAGGCATCTAGGTTGCTTCTGTGTCCTAGCTATTGTAAACAGTGTTGTGATGAACATTGGGGTACACGTGTCTCTTTCAATTCTGATTTCCTCGGTGTGTATGCTCAGCAGTGGGATTGCTGGGTAGTTTGGAAGTTCTATTTCCAGTTTTTTAAGGAATCTCCACACTGTTCTCCATAGTAGCTGTACTAGTTTGCATTCCCACCAACAGTGTAAGAGGGTTCCCTTTTCTCCACACCCTCTCCAGCATTTATTGCTTGTAGACTTTTGGATCGCAGCCATTCTGACCGGCGTGAGATGGTATCTCATTGTGGTTTTGATTTGCATTTCTCTGATAATGAGCGATGTTGAGTATCTTTTCATGCGTTTGTTAGCCATATGAATGCCTTCTTTGGAGAAATGTCCGTTTAGTTCTTTGGCCCATTTTTTGATCGGGTCATTTATTTTTCTGGAATTGAGCTGCATGAGCTGCTTGTATATTTTGAAATTAATTTTTTGTCAGTTGCTTCATTTGCTATTATTTTCTCCCATTCTGAAGGCTGTCTTTTCACCTTGCTTATAGTTTCCTTCATTGTGCAAAAGCTTTTAAGTTTAATTAGGTTCCATTAGTTTATTTTTGCTTTTATTTCCATGAAGAGGGCTGTTATTTTAGAGAAAGTCCCTTAATATAACTTTGTCTGATCTTTCTTCATGAGAAGATTTAGGCTGTGCATTTTGGTGGAAATATCACAGATGATGTTGTGTCACTTTCCATGCATGATATAAGGAGAAATGTTAGTTTTGGTCTCTTGGTTAAGGTGGTATCTTCAGGTTTCTTCAAGTTAGAGTAATTGTTTATTCCTTTGTCATTCATAAGTAATTTGTGGAGAGAGAGTTTCAGACTATGAAAAAGTCCTGATCTTTTCTGCGCATTAATTTTAGCATCTCAGATTGGCTGATTTTTAACTTAACCACTCCTTCTATATTTATTGCCATTTTACTAGAGGAAAGCTATTTATTCTTTCTTTTTTATTCTTTACATCTGTGGATATATTTTAATCTCATAAATTCTTATGTTATTAAATTGGTTATAATTAATTACTCAATATATTTTGGTATACAACCTATCCCAAAGTTACCAAATGTGAATCCTTTAAACCTGCCTTTCTTATCCTTTCCTTTAAAATAAACCTTCATACTATACTGCTTTTTTCTTGAAGAGATCTCTAGCCTTTCCCATTCTATTGTTTTCCTCTATTTCTTTGCACTGATCACTGAGGAAGGCTTTCTTATCTCTCCCTGCTATTCTTTGGAACTCTGCATTCAAATGAGTATATCTTTCCCCTTCTCCTCTGCCTGTTGCTCCTCTTCTTTCACAACTATTTGTAAGGCCTTCTCAGACAGCCATTTTGCCTTTTTGCATTTCTTTTTCTTGGGGATGGTCTTGGTCCATGCCTCCTCTACAATGTCACAAATTTCCATCCATAGTTCTTCAGGTACTCTGTCTATCAGATCTAATCCCTTGAGTCTATTTCTCATTTCCACTGTATAATCATAAGGGATTTGATTTCGGTCATACCTGAATGGACTAGTGGTTTTCCCTACTTTCTTCAATTTAAGTCTGAATCTGGCATGATCTGAGACACAGTTAGCTCCTGGTCTTCTTTTGCTGACTGTATAGAGCTTCTCCATCTTTGGATGCAAAGAATATAATCAATCTGATTTCAGGGTTGACCATCTTGTGATGTCCACGTGTAGAGTCTTCTCTTGTGTTGTTGGAAGAGGGTGTTTGGTATAACCAGTGCATTCTCTTGGCAAAATTCTATTAGTCTTTGCCCTGCTTCATTCTGTACTCCAAGGCCATGTTTGCCTGTTACTCCAGATGTTTCTTGACTTCCTACTTTTGCATTCCAGTCCCCTATAATGAGAAGGACATCTTTTTGGGGTGCTAGTTCTAGAAGGTCTTGTAGGTCTTCACAGAACCATTCAACTTCAGTTTCTTCAGCATTACTGGTTGGGGCATAGACTTGGATTACTGTGATATTGAATGGTTTGCCTTGGAAATGAACAGAGATCATTATGTCGTTTTTGAGATTGTATCCAAGTACTGCATTTTGGACTCTTATTGACTGTGATGGCCACTCCACTTCTTCTAAGGGATTCTTGCCCATAGTAGTTAATGGTCATCTGAGTAAAATTCACCCATTCCAGTCAGTCCATTTCAGTTCGCTGATTCCCAAAATGTCGACATTCACTCTTGCCATCTCCTGTTTGACCACTGCCAATTTGCCTTGATTCATGGACCTGACATTCCAGGTTCCTATGTAATACTGCTCTTTCCAGCATGGGACTTTACTTCCATCACCAGTCACATCCACAGCTGGGTGTTGTTTTTGCTTTGGCTCCATCTCTTCATTCTTTCTGGAGTTATTTCTCCACTGATCTCCAGTAGCATATTGAGCACCTACTGACCTGGGGAGTTCATCTTTCATTGTCTTATGTTTTTTCCTTTTCATACTGTTCATGGGGTTCTCAAGGTAAGAATACTGAAGCGGTTTGCCATTCGCTTCTTCAGTGGACCACATTTTGTCAGAACCCTCCACCATGACCCATCCATCTTGGGTGGCTGACAACCAGGCCACATTCAGGACAGGTCATGCCAGCAGCTCTGGAGTCCTCCACTAGGGTCACATCTGGATGGTTTGGACATGTGCCTCTTGGAAGAGCATCCAAATGGCTGGTAGACACCATCTTCACAGCCACTGTGGCTTCAGATACAAACAATAACAGACGCAACCGCAAAGAAAGGACAGAAATGGTTTGCACCTAACAGAAGCTGAAGATATTAAGATGTGGCAAGAATACACAGAAGAACTCTACAAAAAGGATCTTCATGACCTAGATAATCACAATGGTGTGATCACTCACCTAGAGCCAGACATCCTGGAATGCAAAGTCAAGTGGGCCTCAGGAAGCATCACTACGAACAAAGCTAGTGGAGGTGATGGAATTCCAGTTGAGCTATTTCAAACCCTAAAAGATGATGCTGTGAAAGTGCTACACTCAATATGCCAGCAAATTTGGAAAACCAAACAGTGGCCACAGGACTAGAAAGGGTCAGTTTTCATTCCCATCCCAAAGAAAGGCAATGCCAAAGAATGCTCAAACTACCACACTATTGCACTCATCTCACACGCCAGCAAAGTCATGCTCAAAATTCCCCAAGCCAAGCTTCAACAGGCTTCAACAGTATGTTCAAGGTTGGTTTAGAAAAGGCAGAGGAATCAGAGGTCAAATTGCCAACATCACTTGGATCATCGAAAAAGCAAGAGAGTTCCAGAAAAAACATCTACTTCTGCTTTATTGACTACAGCAAAGCCTTTGACTGTGCCGATCACAACAAACTGTGGAAAATTCTTCAAAAGATGGGAATACCAAACCACCTGACCTGCCTCCTGAGAAATCTGTATGCAGGTCAAGAAGCAACAGTTAGAACTGGACATGGAACAACAGACTGGTTCCAAATCAGGAAAGGAGTACATCAAGGCTGTATATTGTCACCCTGCTGATTTAACTTATATGCAGAGTACATCATGAGAAATGCTGGACTGGATGAAGCACAAGCTGGAATCAAGATTGCTGGGAGAAATGTCAATAACCTCAGATATGCAGATGACACCACCCTTATGGCAGAAAGTGAAGAGGAACTAAAGAGCCTCTTGATGAAAGTGAAAGAGGAGAGTGAAAAAGTTGGCTTAAAAGTCAACATTCAGAAAATAAGATCACGGCATCCAGTCCCATCACTTCATGGCAAATAGATGGGGAAACAATGGAAACAGTGACAGACTTTCTATTCTTGGTCTCCAAAATCACTGCAGATGGTGAAATTAAAAGATGCTTGCTCCTTGGAAGAAAAGCTATGATCAACCTAGATAGCATATTAAAAAGCAGAGACATTATTTTGCCAAGAAAGGTCCATCTAGTCGAAGCTTTGGTTATTTCAGTAGTCATGCATGGATGTGAGAGTTGGACTGTGAAGAAAGCTGAGTGCCGAAGAATTGATGCTTTTGAACTGTGGTGATGAAGAAGACTCTTGAGAGTCCCTTGGACTGCAAGGAGATGCAACCAGTCCATCCTAAAGGAGATCAGTCCTGAATATTCTTTGGAAGGACTGATGCTGAAGTTGAAACTCCAGTACTTTGGCCACCTGATGCAAAGAACTGACTCATTTGAAAAGACTGTGTTGCTGGGAAAGATTGAAGGCAGGAGGAGAAGGGCATGACAAAGGATAATATGGTTGGATGGCATCACCTACTCAATAGACATGAGTTTGAGTAAGCTCCAGGAGTTGGTGATGGACAGGGAATCCTGGTGTGCTGCAGCCCATGTGGTTGCAAAGAGCTGGACACAACTGAGCGACTGAACTGAACTGAAATGATACTGCTTTTCTTGTAGCTCTATTAACTGTTCCCTGTTTTTAAATTTATTTCCATGTATATTCATGCTAATGTAATTAATTGTATATATAGGAAATGCCTCATGAAATTTCAACCTTTTACTCAAAGGTTTTCAGTGAGAATAATCTCCACTTGGTAAGAAAATAATTTGCAGGTAAGACAGAACATGCTATCAGATGTCAAACACACTGATCTTCTATTGTTTGTTTTCCCCCATTTTAGCTTTAATGCAGTAGCTTGCAGCAAAGCAACTGTTGTTTTTATCTTTAAGATAACTGTCTTCTTATGGGAGTAGGACCTCATTCGATTTGTTAATGCTCTAATAACACTACATTAGTGTTTGAAAGATGAATCTATACTATCCACCACAAACGTCTGATTTTCAGTACCATTTTACTCTCTTTCTTTGTATGAACTTGTAGATCTTTACTCTCTATGCATTCTTTACTATTTCTTTACATTCTTTTGAAAATTTTTATTCATTTCTTTTATAGTGTATCACAAATTAGTGAGTATAGTTCCCTGTACTGTACAGTAGGACATTATTGTTTCAGAATGATAATGAAAGTAGAAATAAATATATAAACTAAAAATAAATAAATTATAAAAGGAAAATTACGAAATTCACAAATGGAGATTAAACAACATGCTACTGAACAATCGATGGGTCAAGGCTAAAATCAAAAGAAAAATAAAATTTGAGATGAATAAAAATGGAAACACAACTTATCAAAATTTACTGGAGCAGCAAAGTAATTCTAAAAGTTAGTTTATAATGATAAACTCCTTTATCAAGAAATAATAAAGATCTAAAATAGCCTTTTTTTATACCTCAAAGAATTGAAAGCATTAGACCAAACACAAGCCAAAATTGCTAGAGGGAAATAAATAACAGATCTGAGTGGAAACAAATGAAATAGAGACTAAAAGACAATAGAAAAAAATCAATAAAATTAAAAGCTGGCTTTTGGAAAAAATAAATAAAATATAGAAACTGTCAGCTAGACTTACTCTCTAAAAAGTGAGAAAATTCAGATGAATAAAATTATAGAGAAGATACATAGTGGATGTAAAGCAAATGCAAAAGATCATAAAAGACTACTGTGAACAATATCCAGCAACAAATTGGGCAATCTAGAAGAAATGGATAAATGTCTAGAATTATACAACCTACCAAGGCTGAAACATAAAGAAATAGAAAATCTGAACAGACCAGGTACTTTTAAGGAGATTGAAGAGCAACAAAAACCTCCCAGCAATGGAAGTCCAGAACCAGATAGCTTCACTGGTAAATTCTAACAAACATTTAAAAAAGAAGAATTAATATCAACCCACATACTCTTCTGAAAAATAGAAGAGGAGTGAACACTTCCAAACTCATTTTTGTGAAGCTAGCATTATCCTGATACCAAAGCCAGACAAGGATGCTAAAAGAAAAAGAAAATGATAGGCCAATATTCCTAATGAATGCAGTTGCATAAATGCTCAACAAAATATTAGCAAACTGAATTCAACAGTAAAATGAAAAGCCTCATACACTGTGATCAAGTAATATTTGCTGCAGAGATGCATCAATGGTTCAACATAAACCAATCAATGCGATACACCACATTAAGAAAATGATGGATAAAAATCATAGGATCATCTTAATAGATCTAGAAAAAGCATCTGACAAAATTCAACATAGATTCATGAATAAAACCTCTCAACAAAGTGGGTGTACCTCAACACAATAAAGGTCACATATGAGAAGCCCACAGCTAACATCATATTCAGTGATAACAAGCTGAAAGGTTTTCCTCTAAGACTGAGAACAAAACAAGAAAATCCCCTCATCCCATTGAAACTGGAAAGAAAAAAGTTGATGATTATATTTAGATGAAAAAAAGTGAAAGTGTTAGTTGCTCAGTCGTGTCTGACTCTTTGAGACTCTGTAGATTGTAGCCCTCCAGGCTCCTCTGACCATGGAATTCTCTAGGCAAGACTACTAGAGTGGGTAGCCATTCCCTTCTCCAGGAGATCTTTCCAGCCCAAGGACTGAGCCTCGATCTCCTGCATTGCAGGCAGATTCTTTACCGTCTGAGCTACCAGGGAAGCCCTTATATCTAGATGTCACTAAATAATAATATTGTGTACCTAGAAGATTAATAGGTGTTCAACTTGAATCAACCAAATGCTGGGCTGGTATATTTAAATGAGTCTATTTTAATAACTTTTTATAAAAAGCAAAACAGAGGCTAATGTTGAAATCAAATTCAAAATTACAACTTAAATAGGGTTTGAATTGAGTAACTCCATTATAAGAAAGAGAAAATTTCTCTTCTTCACAAAAAGTATTTGTTGTGGTAATGGATCAGGATTGAGATTTGATTATAAACTCATGTTTAATTTAAAGATGGTAATGATAATCCTGTATGCGAGACAGCAAAAGAGACAAAGATGTATAGAATGGACTTTTGGACTCTGAGGGAGAGGGAGAGGGTGGGATGATTTGGGAGAATGGCATTGAAACATGTATACTATCATGTAAGAAACGAATCGCCAGTCTATGTCCGATGCAGGATACAGGATGCTTGGGGCTGGTGCACGGGGAGGACCCAGAGAGATGTTATGGGGAGGAAGGTGGGAGGGGGGTTCAGGATTGGGAACGCATGTACACCCGTGGTGGATTCATGTCAATGTATGGCAAAACCAATACAGTATTGTAAAGTAAAATAAAGTAAAAATAAAAATAAAAAAATAAAATAAATACAAGATGAGTATATATAGAGAAATGAGTATATTTGTTTACCCAGTGGTTGATAGACACATATGTATCTCTTGCTCTGTCAGCTAAGAGGGCTTGAAGCAGTGACACTCCAGTGGCAATGGGGAACCAGGGGTCCTGGGAGAAATGGCTGGTTCTAGTACAGAAGCAGGAAATAAGATAATCCTGGAGCATATTATGGTGCTGAAAGTGGCAAAAACAAAATCAAAACCCCACGTGATGGGACACGTCAAAGGGACACACAAGCAAAATGAAAGTCTGACCGGCGGTCAAAGCTGCAACAACCTGGGCAACTAAAAAACAAAACAGAAACAACAACAGCAACAAACAGTACTGGGCTGTAACACAAAGTATAAAATAAATATCTGTAAGTCCATTCTTACAGAACTAAATGATCAAACGAATAAAGGACAGACGAGACAAATTTCTTGTGTAGAGAGTTCCAAACAATTTTTGCAAATACTCTGATGTCAAGAAATGGAGGCAGTAAAGAGTCCACTCTTTTAATGTGGACGGTACATAGCAACTTGCTTCCAAAGTATACAATATGGAAAGGAGAGGGGAATGCATCTTTACAGTGGAGGAACCTGGCAAACAATATCTAGGGCAGCTGACTGAGGTTAGCGTTAAAGCGTGTGTTCATTCACTCAGTCACGTCTGACTCTTTGCAGCCCCATGAACTAGAGCCAGCCAGGCTCCTCTGTCCTTGAAATTTTACAGGCAAGAATGCTGGCGTGGGTTGCTGTGCCTTGCTCCAGGGGATCTTTCTGTTCCAGGGGTCAAACCCATGCCTCTTGCGTCTCTTGCTTTAGCAGGTGGATTCTTTACCACTAGCGCCACCTGGTATCATACTGATACAATGTCAATAAGGAGAACTGGGTGTGCGGGTAAAGCATTCTGTAAAGCATTATCATCATTTTTTGTAAATCTAAAGCTGATCTTAAAAAATAAAGTTTATATTTTTAAAGTATATGCTGAAGTATGAAAAGTCTACTTGCTTTGGACTGTACGTATACTTAGCAGTTAAGGTCAGTTTAGACTTTCTAGTGAGTTTGAGCAAGCTCCGGGAGATGAAGGACAGGGAAGCCTGGCCTGCCTCAGTCTACAGAGTTGCAAAGAATTGGACACAACTGAGCAACTGAACAACAACAACAAGAAGGTCAATTGTACCGAGTTATTATTTATTATTCTTTGGAGAAGGAAATGGCACCCCACTCCAGTACTCTTGCCTGGAAAATCCCATGGATGGTGGAGCCTGGTAGGCTACAGTCCATGGGGTTGCCAAGAGTCTGACATGACTGAGTGACTTCACTTTTCACTCACTTGGTTTGCAACATTTTTTTGATAAAATGATTCAAAGTCACTTAATGTTTTTACTCCCTCAGGCAAAAACTTCTCCATATGCTCTTCAATATGCTATTCTGTAATCTTTTATTGCAATGCTTTTTAATAAAAATTCTTTGCAGAAACAATACATTGTGGAGTTGGGTTTTCAACTTTATTGAGTAAAGGACATTAGTTCTTCCTGTCGTAGGTTCAAATAAATCTCGCATGTAAAATATAGGTCTCATATAAATTACTTTTGTTCTGAAAAGGGAAATGTGCCTTGTGAGATAAACAAAACTCAGTGCAATATGTGACAGTTGTGGATCTGGAGGGGGGAAAGTTTCCTGAAATGAGAAATTTCAAGTATAAGATTGAACAAGTTACGCCAATGATGATCAAATAATGGCAGCCAGGACATAACATAAATCTAAGCAAAGCAAAATCTAAGAAACTCAAAACACATCATAAACTTAAAATATTTATACATATTAGAAACAACATTCAAATAATATAGGTCTTCACCTTTTTCATGATTTCTCAGTAAGGCACAGGAAGATAGGGCCCTTTTGCCATATTTATATAAATATAGAGTTTATTCCTTTTTCTCTATTTTGAGGACTATTTATTAAAACCAAAGACTCTTTCCTGACATTAAAATTCTGCATAACCTCAGAAAAATTTCAGAAAGAAAGTTATTTCCCACTTTCTTCAGGATTGCATATTCTGTGATGCAAGGGGGGAGAACTGAGTTCAAAATAGGAGTTTTCTACTAAAGCATGATGATGGTACAAGTACAGAAAGCAGTCTTTAGATACTAGGGAAAGAAACTGGCACTGCCAAAAAAATTACACCTATTCGAAATAGGATAAAAGCATGACTGTATGTCATTTCAATATCCTACTGAACACTGTCTGATGGGACCACCCAAGGATTATCTAATCCTCTTGGGAATAAACCTATGTTTAACTTACTAGTTACCTTTGATTAGGACCCAGATTCTGTGAATTGTATGTCGATGATACAGATTTCTTTTTCCAGTAGAGGCGCAAGTGGTAGAAAAGATAACACAAAAGATTATGGTTTTATTGCCCTTTAGGATATTAATCAGTTTTATCTCTCACTGAGTACTTATTTCAGCAAGTTTTTTTCCTGACTGACTTGATATAAATCAATGTTAATTTCCTTCTCTCAAGCTCTCTTTCTCCATGTATATATTCCAAAGGTTCTTTAGGCAAGATTAACCATCTACTGCCACCCTTATCAGGTCAAAGACATCTTTGATACGTGGTTATTCTACATCTGTATGAGAGTCATGCTATAATAAAGTGATTCAAAGTAATTTACTTTTCCAAGTGAGAACTTCCACATACTTTTTTCTCACCCTCTAAAACAGGTTACTGGAAAAAAAAAAAAAAAAGATTTATGCCTAAACACGCTGGTTTAGGGCTACATCACTGTCACTAGCACTCACCTCTTCCTTACTGTTCCATATATACTAATTTATTCATGACAGGGGTGCAAGATAGTTTTTGTGAGCTAGGATCAGTGGTGACAAGACATAGACAGCTTAATTTTTGCCAAGTTGAATAGTTTGACCTTGTGATAGATGAATGAGTTGAATATACATAAGCTTTCAGAGTTTTTAAGCAGACATCAGTTGCAGAAGATGCTTTTGTTTGACATTTACACTTGAAATAAAAACTATTTCATTAATGAAAATCATATTTAATCACCTCTCATTAAGTATTATCTTCAAGGGAACAAAACAGATTTCAGTCTGTGGGTTATATGAGGGGAAACAATGTAATCAATTAACATAATAATAATTTATTATCTTTTCTACCAGAGAGGAATAATTTATCAAGTAGTGAACTTTATAAATTGTACCTCTTATGATACAATCATGACATGATCAAAGTACATTATATATAGATATTTGACATGAAACAAGGGTAGAATACTATGGTGAATTTCATCAGATAAATATGTAGACAGATTAATAAACAACAAATCATCTGGCTATTCAGGCAGCCTAGGAATAAAGTTTCATGACAGTGGTCCTTCCTGGAGATTATCATACTAAGTAAAGTAAGTCAGAAAGATAACATTTACAAGTGAAATCTACAGAAACAGACTCATGGACATAGAGAAGAGACTTGTGACTGACAAGGGGGTGGTGGGTGGGGAAGAAATGGATTGGGAGCTTGGCATTAGCAGAGGCAAATTATTATATATAGGATGGGTAAACAGCAAGGTCCATGTCCATTCAAGTTTATGTTACATGACAAACACCATGTAGTCAACATCTAATTGTTTCCCACATTATTTTCTGTTCAGAATATTTAGATATGGCCACCCATATTGCAGTTTCTGAAACATACATATTCAGAAAGCTTGAGGGTTTACCATACTTTTACTGAAGTACTGCTTTTATTACTGAGGCAAAGTATGCTTGTAACCAGAACACCAACAAATCTAGTAAGCTTTGGGGTTTTTCAACTTACTTTAAGTTACATATTAATGTATAGCACTACCATCTGGATAGTCTTCAAATATAAAGGTGACATAAATAAGTCAAGTGGAAAGGCCAGCCACACTACATCAGGGACTGAGAACTTCAGTTCTGACAACATTCACACTACAGTATGACATGATGCAATAATTAAGAAATCACCTCGGACAGCTTTCCTCCAATCAGAGGGCTGGGCTGACTTTGGGAAAATTGTCTAAGTTCTTTCTCTTCTATTTCATAATTTATTGTCTTCTCTAAATTTTCCAACAAGAAAAATAAATTCAAAATAAAATTCTTATGTTTATGAACACATAAAAAAGAATCTAAAATTTAAAGAGATATTTCTACCACAGGGGAACAAAGAAATAGTTGTCATAACTGTATCTAATTTTACACTTGATCTGAAAAACTAATCTGTTCCTTATATTATAACTATGAATTTTTGATACTGGAAAAATGTTCAGTTTATTGTAACAATGCCTGAAACTGTGCCAAGTAAGACAAAACTATGAGTATCAGTTAAACTTGGACATTAGGCAGTATTTTTGAGAAACTGACTAAAAATTTAATTATATTAAATGCTAAGGATTATGAAGAGCTTTTAAAAATAAATTGATTGTTACTTATTTACTGAGAACAATATAGATACAAACTAGCATGAATTATTATAGCGTTCACTTTTGAATACAATTGATGAAATCAACAGTAAAACTACATAACTGAAATGCTCAACTTTGAAAAATTAAAACTTGTTTGTCAATGTGTATTCTATCAGCTTTTGTTTTTCAACTCTTTAATTTTTTTTTTCTATCAAAAAACTTCCCACATGTATTTCTTCAGAATCATTAATATCCAAGTCAGGTCAATGTAGTCTAATTAAATAATTTGGCACCTCAGGTAAGGAAAAAAATATGCAAATAATTTCCAGAAGAATTAAAACTTGGTTCTTTCTGTTATTGTTGGTATTTCAGTTCTGCCCGGATACCCTCTCAAATTTAGCTTGAGACAGCTTCCAGAAGAATATGCTCTGATGAGTTTTGAAACAGACAAATCAGAATCTTTGCTTCTTAGCAGTGGGCAGCAATTTACTTCTCTGAAGCTTAATGGGAGACCTTGAAATCTATTTTGATTTCAGGCAAAAACTGGGGGAAAAAAGCCAGTTTGGTCAATTATACAAAGTCTGAAATATAGATATCAGTAAAGTTGAGGTTGGCATAGAATGTTGATATATATCCGAGCTTTTAGCCTTTCCATATTTTTTCCAAAAAAAATTAAATATCTTATACTACCATGAAGAACTTTAAAAATTAATTTTCTTGATCTAAGCAAATATATCACTTTCTATTCTCACTGCTGTTTAAGCAAATATATCACTTTCTATTCTCACTGCTGTTTTTTAATTACTTCCTGTGGAATCTTAAATGCAAAGTTATGACACTGAAAAAAATAAAAATGGTCTTTAATTTTTTATGTTTTAGTAGAGAAAAACTGGGGATGGATTAATAGGAATGTACAAGTTGGTACATGAAGGAATTAAACACTACTGAGGTGAAAAACACACACAAACTTTCAAAATCTAACAAAATCCCCATGAGTATAAAAAAAGAATTGGCATTACTCAAGAACAAATCATGACCCTACGTGAAAATTTCTCTGCATAAATTTCTATGGAAAATGATAATACAAGCAGATAGTTCAGTTCAGTTCAGTTCAGTTGCTTAGTCGTGTCCAACTCTTTGTGACCCCATGAATCGCAGCACGCCAGGCCTCCCTGTCCATCACCAACTCCCAGCGTCCACCCAAACCCATGTCCATTGAGTCAGTGATGCCATCCAACCATCTCATCCTCTCTCATCCCCTTTGCCTCCTGCCCTCAATCTTTCCCAGCATCAGGGTTTTTTCAAATGAGTCAGCTCTCCGCCTCAGGTGGCCAAAATATTAGAGTTTCAGCGTCAACATCAGTCCTTTCAATGAACACCCAGGACTGATCTCCTTTAGGATGGACTGGTTGGGTCTCCTTGCAGTCCAAGGGACTCTCAAGAGTCTTCTCCAACACCACAGTTCAAAAGGAATCAATTCTTTGGTGCTCAGCTTTCTTTATAGTCCAACTCTCACATCCATACATGACCACTGGAAAAACTATAGCCTTGACTAGACGGACCTTTGTTGGCAAAGTAATGTCTCTGCTTTTTAATATACTGTCTAGGTTGGTCATAACTTTCCTTCCAAGGAGCAAGTGTCTTTTAATTTCATAGCAAGCAGATAAATCTACCGCAATCTCAAACCAAAATCAACAAAAAGACACTCAACTCCCCCAAGGGAATCTGTTTCTCTTCGTTGTGACATTGGTTACTAAGGTAGTGATTATGTTTGAGAGGCCCCTGGCTACAAAACCATTCTTTTGAAGACCTTCAGTGGAATCTAATCAGACTTTTATAAAGAACTCACTTGTGCTCCAAGTGCGCAAAAACCCTGAACCTTAGCAAATGTAAATTTCTCTGGTTGCACAACAAAAGCAAAAGCCAAGGTAATTATTGAAAATTTCAGCTTAAAGCTGCTTTTACCTCAGCTCTTCGGAACAAAAGGTTAGAAGATGTCTATCTGGTATCATTTAGAACCCTGTGACCTAGGCATTGCCATTGGCAGGATAACCAGTAGGTCACATGAATATTTATGTGATTTGGAAGATATGATTGCTGGTGTTGGGACTCACAGCATGCAAAGCACAAGCTGAATTTAAGCTCTCCCTCACTCTTCATCCAGGCATGTTTGTGCAGTATGTAAACTGCTCAACCACACACAGCAGCCCTTGCACCGGATCTTCAGTATGCAGCAATGAGCAGAACAGGACAGTCAATACCAACAGAAAACAAGACTTGGAATCTGGCTATTAAAGGACTATTATCATTAAAGGACAAATATCATATCACTTATATGTGGAAACTAAAAAATGAATGATACAAATGAAGTAATTTACAAAACAGAAATAGACTCACAGACTTAGAGAATAAATATGGTTACCAGAGTGGGACAGACTGGGAGTTTGGGATTCCTGTATACACACTACTATCTTTCAAATTGACAACCAATAAGGACCTACTATATATAGTCCAGAAACTCTACTCAATATTCTATAATAACCTAAATAGGAAAAGAACTTGAAAAAGAATAGATAGATGTTTATGTATAACTGAATCACTTTGCTGTATATCTGAAACTAAAGACATTGTTGATCAACTATAACATAAAAAATTTTTAAATACCATAAAAATAAAAAATAAAACTGCAATGACTTTGAAAAACTATCTTATAGGGAAATAGGATTAATTTTTCAACATTTTTCTTTCTGATCTGTGCAATGTCATATAAACATAGCTTTCCTCAAAACTTAAAATATATTTATCAAAATAACTATTAAAATTTAAAAGGACCACCAAGAAATAAAGGACTATTTGTAAAACTAATTTGGAATGCAAAGATGGAAGCTAAGAACTACAAACAAACTCTCAGTTCAGTTCAGTCGCTCAGCTGTGTCCAACTCTTTGCGACCCCATGAATTGCAGCACGCCAGGCCTCCCTGTCCATCACCAACTCCTGGAGCCTACCCAGACTCATGTCCATTGAGTTGGTGATGCCATCCAGCCATCTCATCCTCTGTCGTCCCCTTCTCCTCCTGCCCCCAAGCCCTCCCAGCATCAGGGTCTTTTCCAGTGAGTCAAACTTTCACATCATGTGGCCAAAGTATTGGAGTGTCAGCCTCAACATCAGTCCTTCAAATGAACAGCCAGGACTGGTCTTCTTTAGGATGGACTGATTGGATCTCTTTGCAGCCCAAGGGACTTGCAAAAGTCTTCTCCACACCACAGTTCAAAAGCATCGATTCTTCGGCACTCAGCTTTCTTCACAGTCCAACTCTCACATCCATATGTGACCACTGGAAAAACCAAAGCCTCGACTAGACAGACCTTTGTTGGCAAAGTAATATTTCTGCTTTTGAATATGCTATCTAGGTTGGTCATAACTTTCCTTCCAAGGAGTAAGCGTCTTTTAATTTCATGGCTGCAGTCACCATCTGCAGTGATCTTGGAGCCCCCCAAAATAAAGCCTGACACTGTTGCCACTGTTTCCCCATCTATTTCCCATGAAGTGATGGGACCAGATGCCATCATCTTCGTTTTCTGAATGTTGAGCTTTAAGCCAACTTTTTCACTCTCCTCTTTCACTTTCATCAAGAGGCTTTTTAGTTCCTCTTCACTTTCTGCCATAAGGGTGGTGTCATCTGCATATCTGAGGTTATTGATATTTCTCCGGCTATCTTGATTCCAGCTTGTGCTTCTTCCAGCCCAGCGTTTCTCATGATATACTCTGCATAGAAGTTAAATAGGCAGGATGACAATATACAGCCTTGACGTACTCCTTTTCCTATTTGGAACCAGTCTGTTGTTCCATGTCCTGTTCTAACTGTTGCTTCCTGACCTGCATATAGGTTTCTCAAGAGGCAGGTCAGGTGGTCTGGTATTCCCATCTCTTTCAGAATTTTCCACAGTTTATTGTGATCCACACAGTCAAAAGCTTTGACATAGTCAATAAAGCAGAAATAGATGTATTCCTGGAACTCTCTTGCTTTGTCCATGATCCAGCAGATGTTGGCGATTTGATCTCTGGTTCCTCTGCCTTTTCTAAAACCAGCTTGAACATCTGGAAGTTCACAGTTCACATATTGCTGAAGCATGGCTTGGAGAATTTTGAGCATTACTTTACTAGTGTGTGAGATGAGTGCAATTGTGCAGTAGTTTGAGCATTCTTTGGCATTGCCTTTCTTTGGAATTGGAATGAAAACTGACCTTTTCCAGTCCTGTGGACACTGCTGAGTTTTCCAAATTTGCTGTCATATTGAGTGCAACACTTTCACAGTATCATCTTTCAGGATGTTAAATAGCTCAACTGGAATTCCATCACCTCCACTAGCTTTGTTTGTTGTGATGCTTTCTAAGGCCCACTTGACTTCACATTCCAGGATGTCTGGCTCTAGGTGAGTGATCGTGTGATTATCTTGGTCGTGAAGATCTTTTTTGTACAGTTCTTCTGTGTATCCTTGCCACCTCTTCTTAATATCTTCTGCTTCTGTTTGGTCCATACCATTTCTGTTTTATTGAGCCCATCTTTGCATAAAATGTTCCCTTGGTATCTCTAATTTTCTTGAAAAGATTTCTAGTCTTTCCCTTTCTGTTGTTTTCCTCTATTTCTTTGCATTGATCGCTGAGAAAAGCTTTCTTATCTCTCCTTGCTATTCTTTGGAACTCTGCATTCAAATGGGAACATCTTTCTTTTTCTCCTTTGCTTTTCACTGCTCTTCTTTGCACAGCTATTTGTAAGACCTCCTCAGACAGCCATTTTGCTTTTTTGCATTTCTCTTCCATGGGGATGGTCTTGATCCCTGTCTCCTGTACAATGTCAAGAACCTCCATCCATAGTTCATCAGGTACTCTATCAGATCTAGTCCCTTAAATCTATTTCTCACTTCCACTGTATAATCATAAGGGTCATACCTGAATGGTCTAGTGGTTTCCCCTACTTTCTTCAATTTAAGTCTGAATTTGGCAATAAGGAGTTCATGATCTGAGCCACAGTCAGCTCCTGCTCTTGTTTTTGCTGACTGTATAGAGCTTCTCCATCTTTGGCTGCAAAGAATATAATCAATCTGATCTTGGTTTTAACCATCTGGTGATGTCCATGTGTAGAGTCTTCTTCTGTGTTGTTGGAAGAGAGTGTTTGCTATGACCAGTGTGTTCTCTTGGCAAACTCTATTAGCCTTTGCCCTGCTTCATTCTGTATTCCAAGGCTAAATTTGCCTGTTACTCCAGGTGTTTCCTGACTTCCTACTTTTGCATTCCAGTCCACTATAATGAAAATGACATTTTGGGGGGTGTTAGTTCTAAAAGGTCTTGTAGGTCTTCATAGAACCGTTCAACTTCAGCTTTTTCAGCATCACTGGTTGGGGCATAGGCTTGGATTACCGTGATATTGAACGATTTGCCTTGGAAAGGAACAGAGATCATTCTGTCGTTTTTGAGACTGCATCCAAATACTGCATTTTGGACTCTTCTGTTGACCATGATGGCTACTCCATTTCTTCTAAGGGATTCCTGCCCACAGTAGTACATATAATTGTCATCTGAGTTAAATTCACCCATTTCAGTCCATTTTAGTTCGCTGATTCCTAGAATGACGATCACTCTTGCCATCTCCTGTTTGATCACTTCCAATTTGCCTTGATTCATGGACCTGACATTCCAGGTTCCTATGCAATATTGCTCTTTATAGCATTGGACCTTGCTTCTATCACCAGTCACATCCACAGCTAGGCATTGTGCTTGCTTTGGCTCCATCCCTTCATTCTTTCTGGAGTTATTTCTCCACTGATCTCCTGTAGCATATTGGGCACCTACCAAACTGGGGAGTTCCTCTTTCAGTATCCTAGCATTTTGCCTTTTCATACTGTTCAAGGGGTTCTCAAGGCAAAAATACTGAAGTGGTTTGTCATTCCCTTCTCCAGTGGACCACATTCTGTCAGACCTCTCCACCATGACCCACCCGTCTTGGGTGGCCCCACACGGCATGGCTTAGTTTCACTGAGTTAGACAAGGCTGTGGTCCATGTGATCAGATTGGCTAGTTTTCTGTGAGTATGGTTTCAGTGTGTCTGCTCTCTGATGCCCTCTCGCAGCAGCTACCATCTTACTTGGGTTTCTCTTACCTTGGACATGGGGTATCTCTTCACAGCTGTTCCAGCAAAGTACAGCCACTGCTCCTTACCTTAGCTCTCAGTATGTAACAATTCCTTCAAACCTCTACACTAAGAGACTTTATCAAACCACTCAAGGCTTTTGGTTGGCAGCCTAACGCCACAATGCTAGGATGACCCCGCCCTTCTTTGAGTTCCTGCCTGAAAAAGCCCAAGAAAAGAAATTCAAGTTTGTTCTAGCCAACACTTGACAGTAGGCTCCTGCCACCTCCCCTAGAAAATGTACTAAAAAAAAAATAAGCTTATAGTTATAAATCCTTCATTCATCCCTTTGAGACATATGTGTATATAGCTCCTATGACCATGAAGTGGCTTTCTCAGGGACTGAAAGCCATTCTTTCAAAATGTAAACTTTAGAAAGGATAGGACCTCTGACTCCCAGCCTCTGGGGGAGGGTATAATCCTAATTTCCATCATTGCTAGCCAGGAGAGACAGGTGGCCTAATTGCTTGTCTACTGATGGACACTCTTCCCCAACTTTTCATAGCTTCCCACTCCCCTGACACAGTTTGAGTTCTCTCCTTCCCTAATCCCTCATTATCCCTTTAAAACACGTAATCAGTTTTGCACAAACTGGAATGGAGCTCAGCCCTTTCCCCTATCATCAGTAGTTACTGAATAGAATCTGTTTTCACCACTTTAATGTTTGGCTCTATCTTTGACAGATCCAAAGAAAATATTCCGTTGTGGAAAACGTGTTCCAAAATGGTAATATAATACAGTATATTTGACTAATTAAATTGAGAGTGTGTGATATAAAGCCTGCACATTGGTACAGATGATAATATAATACCTAAGAAAAAGGGAGACATTCATTGGGCAGAGGAAGAAAGCAGTATAGAAGGAGAGGAAATTTATCTGGGCTTTATGAGTTTGGATTTGAACAAGGGAAATAAAGAGAACTGAATTTAGCATTGACATGGGTTCATATCATTTCATAAGATGTAAGCATTATCATAACCATACCAATAAATTCCAAGATCCACAAAGGGAGAGATCTTGTCTGATTTTTTTTTCATATCTGGATCATAAATATGCAAAATACAATGGTCTCAACACAAGGAAGTTACAAATAAATGAGGTATCATTTTAAAAACACATATATTTGTCTACCTATTTGGCTGCCTTGGGTCTTCGTTGCCTTGCAGCACACGGGGCCTTCACTGCAGCATCTGTTGAGGCCATGTGGGATCTTCTGTTGCGGCAGGACTTGGGCTAAGTTGCCTGTGGTATGTGGGATCTTAGTTTCTTGACCAGGGATCGAACTTGCGTCTCCTAGGTGGATTCTTAACTGGGCCACTAGGGAAGTCCCTGAGGTACCATTTAAAGAGAAAATAAGTATGTAAACTGAAAGGAAGCTTATACAAATAATCAGAAATGAAATAGGAGACATTACAACTGATAGCACAGAAGTAAAAAGAATCATGCAATTAGTATGAACAGATATACCAACAAATAGCACCACCTAGAAGAAGTGGATACTTCCTAGAAATACACAACCTACCAAGACTGAATCATGAAAAATACAGTCAGAAGAAACACATAACTACTGTGGAGATGGAATAAATAATAAAAACCTCCCGTCAAAGAAAGGTTTGGAACCAGATGGCTTCACTGGTGAATTCTACCAAACATGTAAAGTATCAGTACCAATCCTTAGACTCTTCTAAAAAACTGAAGGAGAGAGAATCCTTTCAAACTCATCGTTTGAGGCTAGCATTACCCTAATGCCAAAGCCAGAAAAAGACACCACACAAAAAAAGAAAACTACAGGTCAATACCCCTGATGGATTTAGATGCCAAAATTCTTAACAAAATACTGCAAGCCAAATTATTAGCAAACCAAATTTAACAGCATATTAAGAACATCATACACTATGATCAAATAGGCTTAGCACTCAGATGCAAGGATGGACGATTCAACGTATGAAAATCAATTAATGTGATACACTACATTAACAAAACAAAATGTAAAACCACATGTCTATCCCAATAAATGCAGAAAAAGCATTTGACAAAATTCTGTGTTCTTTCATGATAAAAGCTCTCAACAAACTTGAAACATACCTCAGCAAAAGAAAGGTATATGTGAAAACCCACAACTGACATTTTAATCAATGGTAAAAAACTTAAGACTTTTCCTCTAGTATTAGGGACAAGGCAAAGATGCCCATTCTTCCTACTTTTATTCAATATAGTACCAGAAGTCCTACTCAGCGCAGTTAGAAAAAGGGAGAGTGAGAAGGAACAGGTATCACAATTGGAAAGACAGAAGTAAAACTGTCCCTGTTTGCAGACATGATCTTATATATATAGAAAATCCTAAAGGCTTCATCACAACATTGTTAGAAGTAATAAATTCAATAACGTTGAAAAATACAAAGTGAGCATGCAAAAATCAGTGGTGTTTCTGTACACTAACAATTTATATGAAAGGAAAATTAGAAAAACAATATCATTTACACTAGCACCAAAAAATAAAAGACTTATGAATAAACCTATGGAGGTGAAAAATTTATGTACAGAAAACTATAAAACACTGATGAAATAAACATGGGGCTAAAAAACTCACAATGGAAATTAGAAAATGTGAACTAAGGAAAAATGAAATGAGAATATAATAAATTTTGTGGGATGCAACTAAAGAAATTATTTGGAGGAAAATTTATAGCTTTAAGACCTTACATGAGAAAAAAAGAAAAGTCTAATATCTGTTATCCAGGATTCTCCATTAAGAAGCTATTAAAAAAAAAAAAAAAGAAGCAGTATTGAGCATTATTTAAGTTAAAAATTATTATAGCAGAAAACAGTAAAATTTAAAAAAAAACATAAAATAGAGAAAATTAACAAAACAAAAAGTTGTTTCTGAAGGGTAACAAAATCGCTAAAACCCTAGCTGAATTGAACAAGAGCCAAAGAAAAAGATAACTCCGTTTCCTGATATCAGGAATAAAATAAGAGAATGGCTAAAGACAGCAAAGTCATGAAAACCTTACTTTAAAAATATATCCCAATAATTTCAATAACCTAGAGGAAATGAACAAGTTCTTGAAAAACATAATTTACAAATACATTCAAGAAGAAATAGAAAAGCCAAATTGGTAGAGGTATATATATTTTTTAGAAGAAACAAATTTACAGACTCCTGAA
>SJYQ01002010.1:188302-222087 GCA_006410935.1 Redunca redunca | reverse complement strand
CTCCTGAACCAAACAGTCAGAAAGCTGTATATTTATTAATGAAATTAAATTTCTGATTAAATATCCAAAACTACACAGTGTGCAAAAAGTCAAGAAAAGGAAACAAAGGGCATATAGATAGGTAATGAAGAGGTAAACTTTCTTCACTCACAGATAACATGATCATCCATATAGAAAATCCTAAGAAATATACATGAAACCACTAGAGTTAATAAGTGAAATTAGCAAAATAGTATGACCAAGTCAAGATGTAGCAATCATATTTCTCTATACTAGCAATAAATAAATGAAAAATAAAATAAAATTTATAAAACTGTCAAGTCCAACTCTTTCCGACCCTATGGACTGTAGCCCACCAGGCTCCTCTGTCCATGGAATTCTTCAGGCAAGAATACTGGAGTGGGCAGCCATTCCCTTCTCCAGGGGATCTTCCTGACCCAGGTTTCAAACTCTCCTGCATAGCAGGCAGTCTTTACCATCTGAGCCACCAGAGAAGTCCTATATCATTTACAATACCATCTAAAAATATGAAATAATTAGGAATAAATTTAGCCAGATAACAAAAGGAAGTATAACTGAAAACTAATAAACATTAGGTTTATCAGTGAGAAAAATCAAAGGGAACTAAAATACATATATCTTTGCTAATGGATTGGAAGACTAAATATTTGGATTTAGATTTCCACAAATTAATAAACAGATGTGATAAAATCCCAATGAGAAACAGCAAAAGTTTTTATAGAAATGGCTAAGATGACTTTAACATGTATATAAAAGAGCAAAAGACCTAGAAGGGATAAAAAAAAGATCATAAAGTTGGAGAAATTGAACTGCCACATATAAGACATACATAAGCTATAGTACATGGGTATATATAGACAGAAAAAAGAACTGATAGAGAATCCAAAAATTAAACCATGTGTCCATGTTCCTTTGATTATTACAAAGGTACCAAGATAATTCAGAGGTAAAAGAATATTGTTTACAAAAGTGGTGCCAGAACAACTAGATTTCATTATTTTCTAAAATGAAGTTATCCATAATTTACAACATATACAAAAATTGACTTGAGACAGATGTTAGACTGGATTTCCCAGATGGCACTAATGGTAAAGAAACTGCTGGCCAAGGCAGGAGATGTTAGATACCTGAATTCAATCCCTGGGTTGGGAAGATTCCCTGGAGGGAGGTATGGTAACCCACTGCAGTATTCTTGCCTGGAAAACCTCATGTACAGAGGAGCCTGTCGGCTACAGTTCATGCAGTTGTAAAGAGTTGGACGCAACTGAAGCAACTGAGCACAGAGAACGTAGATCATAAACCTAACCATAAAATCAAAATTATACATTTTAGAAGAAAATCTCAGTGACCTTGCTATTTGTTTCTTTAACAGAACACACACAAAAAAAACATGACTATAAAAGGAAAAATTGGTAAGTATACTTCATAAAATTACGAATGTCTGCTTGCCAATAGCTGTGAAGGATCTCACATTTTACCCAACTTGCAGACTACTGTGTTAGCCTGCCATAGTTTCATATATGCTATCATCCAAGACTCCTCGGTCAAAACTTTATTACTCAGGGCATAGCAAGTAGTATGACTATTAGCATCTTTTCACCAATTTTCTTTGTTCCCAAATCCCACTGCAATGAGGCAGATGGATATTTGAACATGCAGTTAGTTGCAAGATAAAGGTGCATTCTTGTTTATGTGCTGAGTCATGCTGGACTCCTTGTGACCCATGGACTATAACCTGCCAGGCTCTTCTTTCCATGGAATTTTCCAGGCAAGAATACTGCAATAGGTTTCCATTTCCTCCCTCAGGGGATCTTCCCAACCAGGGATCAAATCCTCATCTCCTGTGTTGGTATGTGGATTCTTTACCACTGAGCCAACGTGCATTACAGAGGAGGGAACTCAGTCTTCTATGATGTGCAATATTCTATGGCTGTCCTTTGCTCTAGAAGGAGACATTGCATTTATTATACCAGACAGCTGATGTGCCTGCCTTTTGCTCTGGAGGGAGATAACATCTCTTGCTTCCAAAGCTACTTGCTATACAAACATCCATTAAAAGATAGTCTAGAAAAAAGTTCAGGTAGTTACTTACTCACAATAAATGAAGAAACATGAGAAAAATATGAAAAAACTGTCTCCCTAAACTGTTCTTGCAAAGACACTGTTAAGTACATGAAAAAGGAAAGGCACGGAAAAGAAAATACTTACAACACATGTATGTGACACAGAATATATAAATAAGTTCTACTAATTGATAAAAATACAAACAACCCAAATTAAAGAGCAAGCAGAAGACTTAAGTAGGTATTTCACCAAAGATGTCTGAATGGCCATCAAGTATATGAGAAGACATTCAATATCCTTAGTCATTATAGAAATGCAAATTAAACCCACAATTTGATAGTACTACATATTCATTAGAATGGCTGAAATACGGCTGGTGGGGGATGCATAACAGTAGACCTGTTTTGTAAATATGCTTGGTAATTTCTAATAATATTAAAAATACACCTACCCCACGATCCACCAATTTTAATGTTAGGTAAGTAGCAAAAAGAAATTGACCCCCCCCCATAAAAGAAATATAATAATAAGAATAAGATGTATAAAAACAGAAATACTTATAATACTAGCCCAAATTTGGAAACATACCCAATGTCCATTGACTAGTAAATGGGTAAACTGTGATATATTCATACATGGAATACTACTTGGCAGTTAAATAATACAAGTACTTCCAATATATACAGCTATACAGAAGAACTGCAGAAATATTATGTTGAACAAAAGAAACCAGATACAAAAGACCACGTACTGTATGATTCCATCTTGCTAATTTCCTGGAAGAGACAGAATTAATCTGTAATGGCAAAAAAGGAGATCAATGGATGCTTTGGGATTCAGGATAGAGCTCCACTTCATAGAACTCCAAGGATCCTTCTAGAGTAATTAAAACTTTCTGCATCTTTGATTATAGCAGTGTTTACCCAGTTATACACATTTGTCAAAACTCACTAAACTGAACACGTAAAATGTGTATTACATTGCATATAAATTACGCCTATGCCTGCATTCTAAGTTGCTCCAGTCCTGTCCAATTCTTTGTGACCCCACAGACTGAAGCCCACCAGGCTGCTCTGTCCATGGGTTTCTCCAGGCAAGAATACTGTAGTGGGTTGCCATGAGCTCCTCCAAGGGGATCTTCCTGACTCAGGGATTGAACCCTTGTTTCAAGCATTTCCTGCATCGGCAGGTGAGATTCTTTACCACTAGTGCCACCTGGGAAGCCCATAAATTATGCCTCAGTTCAGTTCAGTTCAGTCGCTCAGTCATGTCCGACCCTTTGCGACCCCATGAATCGCAGCACGCCAGGCCTCCCTGTCCATCACCAACTCCCGGAGTTCACTCAGACTCATGATCGAGTCCGTGATGCCATCCAGCCATCTCATCCTCGGTCATCCCCTTCTCCTCCTGCCCCCAATCCCTCCCAGCATCAGAGTCTTTTCCAGTGAGTCAACTCTTCGCATGAGGTGGCCAAAGTACTGGAGCTTCAGCTTTAGCATCATTCCTTCCAAAGAAATCCCAGGGCTGATCTCCTTCAGAATGGACTGGTTGGATCTCCTTGCAGTCCAAGGGACCCTCACGAGTCTCTCCAACACCACAGTTCAAAAGCATCAATTCTTCGGTGCTCAGCCTTCTTCACAGTCCAACTCTCACATCCATACATGATCACAGGAAAAACCATCAGTTCAGTTCAAAATTATGCCTACTTAAACTTTATTGAGGATATAATCCAGTTACATGAAAGATGACTTGAAAGAACAAACTCACAGGTAAAGACATTTTGAATACAAAAAAATATGGTTGTTATGTTTGAATACAGTGAAATATGTGTAAATATAACCATTTAGTATAGATGATTATGCTAGATTCTATGAAAAATAAAAGTTTATCATCAATGTAAAAAAGATATTAGTAATTTTAAGACAATTCAATAAGATAATCTAGCTGAGCACAAAATTAATATTCAAATCTGGACTGCTTTGCTATCTATAGTTTTAAAATGTAATAGTGAACATTTCACTCAAAGTAACACCACAGGCAAAAAATCTTGGGATTATACTGGAGTGGAAACATAAAGGACTCACATAAAAATATTTTGTAATTCTGCTGTGGAAGACAAGATATACTGAAGAATATTGCTGTCTTGGTTGACTGCTGCTCTATAACAAACCACTGAAACTAGGTGGCTTAAAATATGTACTTATTTGTAGGTTTGCTGGGGTTTAGCTAGCCTGAGAGGAGCTTGCTGGGCAGTTGTGCATCTCCCTAGAATTCTTCAAGCTGGTGAGGGTACTTCTTCATGTTGTAGCAGCTGAGTTGGATCTGCTCTTCATATCACTCACCCTCCTGTTGGGACGCTAGCAGATGAATAATGTTCTCCTAAGGCCAGTCGTAAAGGCAGTTTTATGACTCAAGAGCATATCACATTTTGTTTATGTTACTTTGTAAGGTATGTTTATCCAGAGCAAGTCTGCATGTTCATGGCCGAAGTCAATGGGCAGGAAAAAGTACTTCTATGGAGGAGTGGAAGGCACTGCAATGTCACATGGAAAGGTTGTTTTATGGACTGTCCCCCACCCCCAAATTCATATGTTGAAACCCTAACTCCCAGTGCAATGATATGGGGGTGAGGTTGTGGCGATCAGGGAGGTAATCAGATTTAGATATGGCCACTAGGGTGAAGACTCTTGAGAGTCCCTTGGACAACAAGGTGATCAAAGCAGTCAATCCTAAAGGAAATCAATCCTGAATATTCACTGGAAGGACTGATGCTAAAGCTAAAGCTCCAAATCTTTGGCGATGTGATGTGAAGAGCTGACTCATTGGAAAAGACCCTGATGCTGGGAAAGACTGAGGCAGGATGAGAAGGGGATGACAGAGGATGAGATGGTTGGATGGCATCACTGACTCAATGGACATGAGTCTGTACAAACTCTGGAAGATAGTAAAGGACAGAGAAGCTTAGTGTGCTGCAGTCCAAGGGGTCGCAAAGAGCTGCAAACAACTTTGTGACTGAACAACAATGAGGGTGGGGCCCCTTATAAGCAGAGAAATATACATCAGCTTCATCTCTCCAGCATCCAGCAAAAAGGCAGCCTCCTGCCAGCCAGGAAGTGAGACTTTATGAGAACCGAATCTGCTAGCATCTCGGATTTTCCTGCTTCCAGAACAGTAAGAAATAAACATCTATTGTTTAAAACACATGGTCCCTAGTATTTATTATAGCAGCCCAGTCAGGTTGTCATTAAAGGGATAGGTGAAGCATTGGACTAAACTAAAATCATACCTGGATTTTGGACAGAGTCAGTGATTATGGTGACTTTTAAACATTTACCCAAATTGTTTGACTTCTCCCATGAAGAGGATCCTGTGATTATTCTACTCGACCCAGGAGAGCCATTGTCTGTGAACAGAATGTGTCAGGAAAGATGCTACATGACTCCTGAGCCTTTGTTAGCAAAGGCTGTGCTTTTAAAAAATGCCTCCATACTTCAGAATGATTGCTATTGTGTTCAATAAACTTGTTACTTTGCATAATGTGTTAGTACACATGTTTTCATTAGCATGACTAAAATGTATCCAATAATTAAAATCTACATTTGTGCTTACCTTTACATTTCAAAAATTGTTTTATATAAAACCCATAAACAAATGCAAAAATAGACAAACAGACTTTTAGATTTGCTTCCAGCATTCAGCTTTCAAACCATACGAATCACAATAGTTAAGAATACAAATAAAACAATTGTATAAGACCAATTTCTCCTGATTCTTTGATGAAGTCACAAGGGGCTGACTGGTGGCTACATTGTTGGTATAAGGCCAAGCTAGGAGTAGATGAATTTAAGAAAGCTAAGTCCAGCCAAGCCCCAGTAACAGAGTCCTGAAGGTGAAGTCTGTGTGGAGCCGTGAAGCTGAAGTGGTCCTATCCTAGACTGAAGCCCACTCGAAACCCTTCATGTTTACTGTCTTAAGAAAAAAACTATATTAAGCTTGATATGAAGCCAGTCTGCTCACACTGAAAAGATGGATTCACAGCATAAGGAACCAGCTTGTGGGAACATGTATCAGACCAAAGGAGGGAAAACTTGCTAAATGGTGTTTGTATGTTGTACAGAATTAGGGCAGTTACAAGCAGAGCATCCAAAACCAAACTGATGGAGAGAACACACAGCAAACCTGGAAGGAAAGCTGCTTGGCAGTAGAATGTGGGGAGGAAGGGTAGAAACTGACAACAGCAACTAAATTTGCAAGAATCATAATAAACATATTGGATTTTTTTTTTTAACCAGGACCAAGACATGTTGCCCATGAAACAGAGAGCACAAATACACAAGTGTTGAGTGCAAAGACTATAGCTTCCCAGGAGAAGAGCATGACCTGTCCAGTCTTCCTGTTGCTCTAAAACACATGAGACTATATCTACCTTATGTGTTTCTCTCTCAGTTCAAGCTCTTCTTCCAATCTGAAATAACTTCTTCCTCTTGCCACTATAAATACTTCCTCTACCTGAATATCTGGTCTAAATCTCCTTGACTGAGCTCTGCTCCATTTAATCAAAGTCTCATTTGCTTTAGTACTTTCCATGAATTAGCATCCATTTTGTTGTTGCTTTGTAAGTATGGTGGACAGTTATTAATGTGTGGGTTCTGTAATTTTGACTAGATTCTAAACTCTGACTTTTTGGATGTTTTATTCAGATAAGCATCCAATTTTTTTTCCCAACTGTATTGAGATATAATTAACACACTGTTGTGTAAGTTTCAAGCGTGTTGACTTGACACAAGTCTATATTGCAGTATGATTGCCACTGTAACATTAGCCAATGCCTCCATCACATCACACAATGAATGTTAACTGTTCACTAGAACAATTAAGATCTAGTCTCTTAGCAACTTCAAGGAATAGAACAGTATTGTGGACTATAATCACAATGCTGTGCATTAGATCTCCAGAACTTATTTCTCTTCTAACTGAAAGTTGTAACCTCTGACCAGTATCTCCATAATTCCTCTGTCCCTGGTTCCTGTAACCATCATTCCACTCTGTGTTTGTGTAACTTTTTTAAAATTCCACAGATAAGTGATATCACATTTATCTTTCTCTGACTTATCTCACTTAGCACAGTGCCCTCAAGGTCGATCCATGTTGACTCAAGAGGCAGGATTTCCTTCTTTCTCGTGTTGTTGTTGTCCAGTCACTCAGTCGTGTCCAGCTCTCTGCGACCCTGTGAACGGCCGCACTCCAGGCTTCCCCGTGCTTCACTGTCATCTTCCAGAGTGTGCTCAGACTCAGGTCCATTGAGTCGGTGATGCCATTCAACCATCTCATCCTCTGTCGTCCCCTTCTCCTCCCGACCCCAATCTTTCCCAGCATCAGGGTCTTTTCCAATGAGTCAGTTCTTCACATTAGATGGCCAAAGTATTGGAACTGCAGCTTCAGCATCAGTCCTTCTTTCTCATGGTTGAATAACATTCTCTTATATGTCTATATCTATTTATCCATTGACAGACACTTAGGTTTTTCCTTGACTGTTGTGAATAATACTGCAATGAACACGGGAGTGTAGGTATCTTTTCAATATCCTATTTCATTTCCTTTCGATACATACCTAGAAGTAGGATTGCTGAATCATATGGTAATTCTACTTTTAATGTTTTTAAGGAAACTCCATTTTCTTTTCCATAGTGTCTGAGCTGATTTACGTTCCTATCAACAGTTCACAAGGGTTCCCTTTTCCACATCCTTGACAACACTTGTTATCTCTTATATTTTTGATGATAGCTATTCTAACAGGTGTGGATGATTAGTGACATTGGTATTATTTTATGTATCTGTTGGCCAGTTGCCTGCCTTCTTTGTAAAATATATTAGCAGACTGAATTCAACAACACATTAAAAGGATCATACATCAGAATCAAGTGTGATTTATTCTTGGGATGAAAGGATAATTCAACATATATAAACCACATTAAATATTGTATCCACATTAAAAGAAGGAATGTGGTAGCCATATTAAAATAAGGAAAGATAAAAGTCATCCTTCTTGACAGATGCAGAAAGAAGCATTTGATAAAATCCAACATCCTTTAATGATAAAACCCTCAAAAAATTGAGTATAGAAGGAACATACCTCAACATAATAAAAACCATATAGGAAAAGCCACATATTTCATCCTCAGTGGTAAAATTTTGAAAGCTTTTCCTCTGGAATCGGGAACAAGATAAGGGTAGCCATTCTCACCACCCTTGTTTAACAAAGCACTAGAAATCTTAGCTTGAGCAATCAGGCAAGATTTTTTTTTAAAGTTATCTAAATCAGAAAGGAAAAGTAAATTTTTCTTTATTTTCAGATGACAGGATTTTATATATAGAAAACCTTAAGACAACCAAAAAACTGTTAGAACTGATTAATGAATTCAGTAAACTTGTAGGATATAAAATCAACATACCGAAGTCAATTGTGTTTATATACACTAACAGTGAAGTGACTGGAAAACAACCAAGTGAAAAAAGGACTCCAGTAGTTTATAGTAAATAATCGGGGACCCAGGCGGGAAAGAGAGGAAGAGGGAAAATGAGGCAGAAACAATATTGGGAGTGACATCCAGGGATTTTCTTCAACTAATGATATGTATAAACACACAGATGTAAGAACTGCAGAAAGTTGCAAGTAAGGTAAAGAAAGCCACACACGAGGCACACGGCAGTGAAAGTGCTGAAAACAAAAGTGAGGAGCATCTCAGAAAACCAGCCAGAGAAAAAGGCCCATTGCTGTGCAGTCATAGAAATAAAGCTGGCAGGTAACTTTCCTAAAGAATCACTGGAAGAAGACAAGCGACATTTTAAAGTGCTTAAGGAAAAAAAGCTAATAGTTCACTGTTTCATAGTCAGCAAAACATCATTCAAAAGGAGATAAAGATGCTTAGAGACAAAACCTGAAATAATTATCCGCACACAGTACAAGAAATGCTGCAATTAATTATTCAGGCTGAAGTAACCTGATGTCAGATGGAAGCAGTGAACAACAAAAAGGAATGAAAAGTATCCAAGGAGATAAGAATGTGGGTAAATACAAAAGATTATCTGTTTAAATCATGAACAACATCAATGTCTTTCACAAAATGGTAAACTTAATATTATGCCAGTCTGAAATAAGTTCAAGGATGACCTATAATGGGCAACATACCACTTAAACATTAACACAAAGAGTATATCTAAAACATTAGGAGAGATAAAATGAAATAATTTTTAAAATACTTGTTTAATACAACAAAAAGGCAAAGAAGAACAAAAAATAGAGCAAAAATAAATGGAACAAAAATTGAAAACAAATAGTAAGATGGTAGACTTAAATCCAGCTATACCAATAATTACATTGAATGCAATAGTGATGAACTGCTAAAATTAAGAAAAGGTAGTGAGAAAGATTTTTTTAATGGCTCAGTATATTCTGTTCACAATAGATACACTTAAAAATATGAAAACTGATAGGTTGAAAGAAAAAGAATGAAAAATGTGTAACATGGGGATATTAACCAAGAAAGAGCTGCCATGCCTATGTCATACAGGACAAAGTAAACTTTAACACAAGTAGCATTACTAGAGTTAAAGATAGGCATCTGACAATAAGAGGAACAACTCACTGAGAGGGATAAAAATACTGATTTTATTTCCATCTAATTATGGTTGAAAACTGTTAGTCCCTCAGTCATGTCTGACTCTTTGTGATGCATGGACTGTAACCCACCAGGCTCCTCTGTCCATGCAGTTTTCCAGGCAAGAATACTGGAGTGGATGGCCATTCCCTTCTCCATTGGATCTTCCTGACCCAGGGATTGAACCCTCATCTCCTGCCTCGGCAGGCGGATTCTTTATCACAGAGCCACCAGGGTAGCCCACTGGGGTTTGTATTGTAGGCTGCTGCTGCTGCTAAGCCACTTCAGTTGTGTCCGACTCTGTGCGACCCCATAGATGGCAGCCCACCTGGCTCCCCTGTCCCTGGGATTCTCCAGGCAAGAACACTGGAGTGGGTTGCCATTTCCTTCTCCAATGCATGAAAGTGAAAAGTGAAAGTGAAGTCACTCAGTTGTGTCCCGACTTTTCGCGACCCCATGGACTGCAGCCCACCAGGCTCCTCCATCCATGGGATTTTCCAGGCAAGAGTACTGGAGTGGGGTGCCATCACCTTCTCTGCATATTGTAGGCTAAAGAACCATAAAAATACAAAGCTGGGCATTTAAATAGGAGAAAGAGAGCTATATGACTTTCCCTTCTGAGAGAATAGAAGACCTAGTTCCCTATTATAAATATTCCTTGAAAAGACAAAGGGAGTAACCTTGGGCTATTACCTTTTAGAATGTAACGTGTTTAGGGGAAGATAAAACAAGCATCTCTGAGTTAATAATCAAGATTTTCATCTTCCTGGCTCCAGGAGTCACCCCCTTGAAATAAAAACACATACGTCTGTAAAAGTAAATCTCTTTTGAGTTCTCACTCTCTGTTTGGTTATCAATTTCCCTTATAAGGCTTATGTTCTAGTCCAAGTTTCAATTTTCTTTGCTTTAGAAAGACCTAATCATGCACCGCCCACCCCCCGCAAAAGTTCTCCATAGCTTTGTCACTACTACTCAAATATCAATTTTAGATGTCTTAATAAATATCCATATACAATATTTATTTTTAAGATCTTAGTTATTAGAAAAACTATCTAAATATTCAGTGCAATTGAATTCAGTTTATCACAGTTCCAACACAAACCTCAGAAGTAAATTTCCACAGGAAACTGTAAAGCTGATTTTCAAATCTATGGGAGCCCACAAAGACCTAGAATATTTAAGAAAATTTTGAAAATGACAATGATGTAAGGCATACACTAACAGATTTTAAGACTTACTAGAAAGTTGTAACCATTAAGAAATGTTTTATTAGTAAAAGAGATAGACAAAGAATCAAATGGAATAGAAAAGTATATGGAAACAGACCATACAAATATGAGTAATTGATTTAAGACAAGCATTTATTTCATCTAAATTTCACAACTGAAAGGATTTGTCTCTCCAGTGAACAGTGCTGGACCAATTGGATATCCCTATCCATTTTCGAAAGCCCTAAATTTAAAGTAGTCGTGCTTCTGGGATATAACATAGGAGAATACTTCCACGATATTGGAATAAATAGTAATTCTTAAATAGAACACAAAACCCAGTAAATTAATTAAACTAATAAATATTATTAAATGACCAATATTATTATTAGTCTTTAGGGAAATGCAAATTAAAACCACAATGTGAGAATATTCATACTTGTAATGATTAAAATATATATTAAAAAAAAACCTGTATAGCAGATGTTGTTGATCATGTGGTAACTGAAAGCCTCATACATTGCTGATGGGAGGAAAGCTATTTAACCATTTAAGAAAACTATCAGTGTTTAGCCCACATCTATCCTATGATGTAGGAACATTCAACAGATATAGTTCTAGGTATTTATTCATGAAAAACAAACCCATATGTCCACCAAAATATATGCACAAGAATGTTCAAAGCGTTTTTGTTCATCATAGCCTCAACCATGGCTATCAACTGGGAAATGGATATACATATTTGGATTAATTCATACATGGAATAATACATAATAAGTGCATTACCAATAAATACAACCATTAACACAGATGTTATGTTGATAATATATGTTGGACACAAAAGTGTGTATTCAGTGTGACTCTATTTACATGCAGTTCAAAAAACAGATAGTAATAGATGTCAGAATAATGCTTACCTCATGTGTGGGATATTGCCTGAGCAGGGATGTGAGGGAACTTTATTGGAGTGTCCTGTACCTTGATCTGGGCTTCCAAGGTGGCCCTAGTGGTAAAGAGTCATCTGCCAATGCAGGAGATGTAGAAAGACACAGGTTTGAGCCCTAGGTCTAGAAGATCCCTGGAGGAAGGCATGGCAACCCGTTCCAGTATTCTTGCCTGGAGAATCCCATGGACAGAGAAGCCTGGTGGGCTACAGTCCATAGGGTTGCCCAGATCAGACATGACTGAAGCAACTTGGCACATATCTTGATATAGTTAGTAGTTTCTCAAGTGTATACATATATTAAAAAAAATCAATTAACTGTCTTAAAATCAGTGAACTTTTGAACATTTTTGAGTATGTATTACAAGTCAATTGTAAAAAATGAGGAGTATTTTTATCTTTTGAGAAGTGTGTAAGCGTTTTCAAGTATGTTTTATATGAGACACAAGGGGATTCTCAGAAGGAAATACAGTTGTTTCTGTTTATTCGTCATAATGTTCCCAAAAAATCCTTAGCAAATGCTGAGCCATTGCTCCTAGGAGAAATATAAGATTAGGTTCCTGCTAATCTGAAAAGATTAGGTCTCAACTTAATGGACAGGAATCTGAGCAAACTCTGGGAGATGGTGAAGGACAGGGAAGCCTGGCATGCTGCAGTCCACGGGGCACAGAGTCAGACATGACATGAACCCGACACATTTGTCAGCTGATGAATATATGACCTTGTTTTAAACATACTTCTGCTTAAGGACACCTTATTTCATAGACGCTGCTGACTCATTAACATTGAACTTGCAGCTAACAACACCATAACTCACGGCTGAACAAAGCTTATCTAGAACACATGTATTCTTCATAAGGCACATTACCATTTTCTTGTGCTTAGGAAACATCAGACAGTACTTTAGCACGATGCTTAGGGACGATTTGGAACAACAAAATCGCACACACACACATACACAACCACAAAAGGGCATAAGATGTGGCATTAAATAGATTGGAAAAAGAAGACAGAAACACCACATTTAATGTCAGTTGGGATCATTCATGTCAGATACCTAATTTCCACCATTCTGTGCATGAATGACTGCAGAAGTGACGCAAGTATTGATTTGGGGGTCACAAATAAATTTTAGTGAGTAGACAAATTTTCAAATAAGGAATCTATGAATAATGAGGATAAAGCATAACTAGGAGGTCGTTGTTGTTATTCAGTCACTCAGTCATGTCTGACTCTTTGCAACGTTATGGACTGCAGCACGCCAGGCTTCCCAGTCCTTCACCATCTCCCGGAGCTTGCTCAAAATCATGTCCATTGAGTTGGTGATGCCATCCAACCATTTCATCCTCTGTCGTTCCCTTCTCTTCCTGCCTTCAATCTTTCCCAGCATCGGGGTCTTTTCAAATGAATCAGCTCTTCTCATCAGGTGACCAAAGTATCAGAGCTTCAGCTTCAGCATCAGTCCTTCCGATGAATATTCAGGACTGATCTCCTTTAGGATTGACTGGCTTGACCTCCTTGCTGTCCAAGGGATTCTCCAGAGTCTTCTCCAACACCACAGTTCAAAAGCATCAATTCTTCAGTGCTCAGCCTTCTTTCTGGTCCAACTCTCACATCCATACATGACTACTGGCAAAACCAGGAGGCTAAGACCCATAAATCTTTCATCAATTCTCAAATTTAGGAATAATGTCCCTTATGGGGAAACCGATTTAGAAGTGATCTAGGTAGACATAGAAGGAAGCATGTAGGAAACATCAAAGCATAAATGAAAGTAAGAATAATAAAGCAAAACTGGATGTTTGGGCATTGGTCACACAGAGCAATAAGGAAGAACAGGAAATATGACTGGAAGAAATAAGAAGGCAACATGGATTTTGTAGTCTCCCAGAATCAATGAAAAACTTCAACCCATCTCTTTTGCTCTCTTCTATGTGTTTTTTTTTTTTTCCCCTTACCAAATGCTTTTGTTTTTTCAACTGAGGTATAATTGATCTACAACATTATATAAATTTCAGGAGTATAACATAGTAGTTAAAATTTTTAAAGGTTATGATCCATTTATAACTGTAAATAAATGCTGCTATGAACACTGCATACATATATCTTTTTAAATTAGTGTCTTCATCTTTTTCAGATATAGACGCAAGAGTGGAACTGCTGGGTCATCTGGTAGTACTAGTTTCAATTTTTGAGAAAAGTCCGTAATTTTCTCCATAGTACCTGTACAGATTTACATTTCCAGTGGCAGTGTGGGAGGGTTTCCTTTTCTCCATACCCTCACCAACATTTGTTATTTTTTTCATAATAGCCATTCTGACAGGGAGGAGGTGATATCCATTGCAGTTTTGATTTGCATTTCTCTGATGATTAGCAATGTTGAGCATCTTTATATCTGCATGTCTTCTTTAGAAAAATTTCTCTGTCCATTTTTAATTTTTTTGTTGTTGTTGATAATGTTGAGTTGCATGAGCTGTTTATATGTTTTAGATGTTAACCCTTTATCATCATATCATTTGCAAATATTTCTCCCATTCAGTAGATTTTTTTGTTTTGTTTTATTGATGATTTCCTTTACTGTGCACCTTCTAAGTGTTTTCACCACCTGGGGGCTCAGATCCATCAGGACCTCAAATTTTATTAACTCGGTAAAAGTTTATTTAAAATACATTAAACTCTTGACAACATCCTACAGTAACACTAACATAGATCTAACAGAAATAGCATTTAGAAGGGACATACATACACATTCCATCAGCCAGGATACTATAGGTTATGTTGCTTTTAACAAACAACTCCAAAATCTCAAGAGTTTCATACAGCAAAGGTTTATTTTTTTCTTTCCCCACAAAGTACAAATGGCAGTTTTATTTGTGATAGTCCCAGACTGGAAATAACTCACTTGTCCTTCAACAGGAGAATAATTAAAGGAATATAACCACAGCACAGAATACTACACAGCAGCAGCATGGGATGGCTACTGATAACACACAATGAAAGGTTGTTTTTGCTTTTCTCACATAACATGGCCTTTGCAGATGACCTAGAGGTTCTGCTTTAGCTACAATCTCATTTCAGAGCATAGCTACTCCGTGGCTGTTAGCAAAACTGATGCCTTCCTGGGCCTGTGCAATCCTCCTATCCTTCTATCGACCCTACCCAGGTCTGTGCCGTGTGGTAAAATACTTCTCTGTCATCAAGAGCTTTGTAGTTAATAGATACCATTTAATAATCGTTAGAACCAGGTGGCCTCTATATTTTGTTAGTCCCTAAACAATGATGAAGTCCCTCACTGAATATTCCCAGCCCCCATGAGGCTAATTATCCATTCATAAATCTTGACTTAGGAATGCACTTCCTGTTTCCAAGAATGTATCCACATACCCTAGGTTAACTGTAAAGCTGTCCCAGGAGCCCCTGCAGTGTGGCGTGCAGCTGTGCACACTCCTGGATCCTGGTCTGCCTGATCCTACCAGGGAGTAAATTACTCTGTAACAAACTGATCCATTGATTGTATGGAGCTGCAGGCAGGCAGTTTTTTGTTCTCAAGATGCCTTTTTTTAGTTTGGTGGGCACTTCTTGTTTCCTCCTCCAACAACCACAATCTCAAAAGTTGCTTCTGGAGTGTAGGAGAGGGACAAAATGGTTTTGGAGAGTTTTATTCAGCAATAAATGCTTCAATAGAGGAGAGACAAACACTCTATTCATAATCACTGTGGGCTTCCCAGGTGGTGTTAGTGGTAAAGAATCTGCCAAATCAAAATAAACCATTGGCCAAATCTAAATAAAAAATGTAAATAACTTCATCCAACCCAAAGAGGGCTCAATGTTTTGTTCAGGATATTGTGGCTATGTTTATGAAGGATATTGTTCCATAGTTTCCTTTTTTCGTAAAATTTTCTTCTGGTTTAGGTATGAGGATAATCCTAGTTACATAAAACGAGCTGATAAAAGTTTTCTACTCTATTTTCTGAAAGAGTTGTCTAGAATTAGAATTATTTTACTCTTAAATGTTTACTAAACTTATTACTGATCCACTCTGAGCCTGGAGTTTTCTTTATACAGTCAACCCATGAACACAGGTTTGAACTTCATAGATTCACTTATATGTAAATGTTTTCCAGTGAATATATTGGAATTTTTTTAATTTGTGACAATTAGAAAAAACTTGCAGATGAATTGCATAGTCTAGATATATCAAATATTACTAAAAATAAGGTATGTGGTGAATGCATACAAAATATAAACATACTAGTCTATTTTATCATTTACTGCCATAAAAATATATACAAATCTATTATAAAAAGTTAAAATGTATCAAAACTTACACAACACTCAGACTATACACTGAGGAAAACAAACAAATGTAAAGATACAGTATTAAATCATAACTGCATAAAATTAATGATAGTACACACTGTACTATCATTAATGATAGTACATCACTGTACTATCATATTACTACTACTGTAATAATTTTGTAGCCATCACTTTTTGGCTATTGTGGTGAGCCAAGTGTTATGAGTATCCACTTATTAACAAAACACAGTCTGATGCTAATCATTTCCTTGTGAGCAAGTCATCTCTCTAAGAAATTGTGTATCACAGTAAAAAGTTCTCTCTCATAATTCTGTATTTTTCATCACGTTTGGTGTAATACCATAAACCTTGAATGACACCATGGGGCCCATAAGAAGTACCATTAGTGATTCTGGAAGTGCTCCCAAGAACCAGAGAAAAGTTATGACATTATAAGGTAAAGGTGAGTTGCTTGAAATGTACTGTAGATTGAGGTCTACAGCTACAGTTACCCACCATTTCAAGATAAATGAATCTTGTGTAAAGACCACTGTAAAAAAAAAAAAAGAAAGAAAGGAAAGGACAACTTTTGAAGCTGTTGCTGTAGCTATGTTAGCAGGTATAAAATCCTTGCACTTTTTGCAAAGTATTTTTTATCTCATATTGAAAATGCATCTTTTATGTGGGTGCAGACTTGCTAGTAAGAAAGGCATACCTACAGACTCCCGGCTTCCCTGGTAGCTCAGCTGGTAAAGAATCGGCCTGCAAGGTAGGAGACCTCAGTTCAATTCCTGGGCCGGGAAGATTCCTTGGAGAAGGGATAGGCTACCCACTCTAGTATTCTTGGGTTTCCCTGGTGGTTCAGATAGTAAAGAATCCACCTGCAATGCAGGAGGCCGGGGTTTGATCCCTGGGTTGAGAAGAGCCCCTGGAGGAGGGCATGACAACCCACTGCAGTATTCTAGCCTGGAGAATTCCATGGACAGAGAAACCTGGCAGGCTGCAGTCCATGGGATCGCAAAGAGCTGGACACAACTGAATGACTAGGCACAGCACAGCACCTAGAGACTCTAATATGATTTGAAAAAAAGTAAAGTCAGTATATGACAACTTAATGCAAACAGAAGGTGAAGAATCTAAAGCGGGAGAATTTAATGCCAGCAAAGGATGGTTTGATATTTAGAAAGAAGTTTAGATAATAACAGTCAAAATAACAGGAGAAGCAACTTCTGTCCACCAAGAGGCAGCAGACAAGTTCACAGATGCCATTAAGAAAATCACTGAGGGTTTTTAGCTCACACAAAGGCGCCATATTCTGGGGTAAAATGCCACATTTATTAGTAAGACAAAGAAGTGAGCACCAGGATTTAAGGCAGGAAGGGATAAGCTAACTCTACTGTTTTGTACAAATGCAGTCAGATTTATGATCAGGACTGGTCTTATCTATAAAGCTAACCCCGAGCCCTGAAGGGAAAAGATTAAGTACCAACTGCCAGTCTTTGTTGTACAACAACCCTGGACAATGAGAACACTTTTTCTGGATTGGTTCCATGACTTCATCTCTGAAATCAGGAAATACCTTGCCAGTAAGGGACTGCTTTTTAAAGTCTTTTATTTATTTATTTTTAACTGGAGGATAATTGCTTTACAATGTTGTGTTATTTTCTGCTGTGCAACAGCGTGAATCAGTCATAAGAATACATATATCCTCTCCCTCTTGAGATTTGCTCCTACCTCTCCCTCCCACACCTCTAGGTAAAGTTCTTTTTATAATGTACTATCGGGGCTTCCCCAGTGGCTCAGTGGGTAAAGAATTCTGCAATGCAGGAGACACAGGATATGTGGGTTTGATCCTTGGGCTGGGAAGATCCCCTAGAAGAGGAAACGGCAAGCCACTCCAGTATTCTTGTCTGAAAAATCCCTTGGACAGAGGAGCCTGGTGGGCTATAGTCCAAAGGGCTGCAAAGAGTTGGATACAACTGAACAGAAGCACATGACCCCTAGCCACTCGGAATTTTATGAATTTTATTGGTTTCTTCAAAGAAGAGTTCTTGGTTTTATTTTTCCTATTATTTATCCATCCTAAGATATCAAATGAGTAAGAGATAAGTGGTATTCCAAGTCATAGTGTCCCTACTACTAAGTCCAGTGTTTGCAGACTGGGTTGAGTCATAAAAGAAGGGGTCAGTCTAAGGAAGACTGAAGTTTATTAAGTATTTGTTAAATAAATCTGCAAGGACTGTGGATGACCTTTTTTGCCTAAGAGAAGGAATGGCCAGAAAATGTGGGGCTGCACCAGCAGAGGCCAGTAGAGGCAACAGGAACCCTGCAAGACAGTCAGCAGAGCAAAGCAGTGGAGACGGGACAGTGCCCTGCACTCAGAGGGACCTGGGGCACCTCCCTGGTGGTCCAGTGGTTAAGAAGCCACGTTTCACTATGAGGAGCACAGGTTCGATCCCTGGTCAGGGAATTAGCGTCTCACATGTTGTGTGGTGCAGCCAAAAGAAAGAGAAATAAAAAATAAATACCAAAACAAAAAAAGAACCAAAGGGACTTTAACAGCAAGTCATTGCAGCTGGCTAAAAAAGACACACTCCAGAACATGCTGGAGATTTCTTATTCTGTGGTCAAAACATTGGAAGAAGAAAAACTTCACTTAATCTTTGTGGGAAATATGCCTACGAAGGGGTCATCTATAACAAAACACTGGCATCAATGCAGATACTTTTATCAGCAGGGAGTGTTTTCTAAGGTTTGTGGTAGCATTCAAATCAAGTGATTGAATCAAGTGGTTGATAATTTTTCCCATTTTTCTATTATTTCCCTAACTAGAATCTAGAACATTACATTCATTTGTATCCCCTATGATGTAATCCTGGTTCATCATGGTCTGGGCAAGTGTAACATGAATATATATGAATACAAAATACATACACACACTATCATCCTCCTACCTTTCAGTCAAGTTCACAAATTATCTCATTTCACCACTTCCTCACACATCTCTATATCATCCTATAGGGCAAAATCAGAAAAACTTTTAAGGTTGGGTAAACATGGATGTTATACGTATGTTTAGGAGTTGAAATGACAGTAAATGATATTTAGTCACTCCTGGATCCTCTGCTTTAAGATACCAGTGTTATTTTTCTTTAGCATTAGTGTAGATAATATGAATTGACTCCATTTGTGAAATAAAAGGAGAAACTAAGCAAAGTCAGCAGAGGAGCTATTTAATCAATAAATTCATGGAAATCAACATTGTAAAAAAAACTGTACAAATATTTAGCCAAATTGGAAAACTCTTATGAGTGTTCTCAGCGTAAAATCTGGTAGTATAACAAATCACAAGAAAAATCATGTCTTTGTGAAATAATCAAATGTGAAATGAGTAAAACTATATAAGGTTAATTGCTAGCTCTAAAACAATGTTCACTTGAATTTTTTATGAAGACTGTTAAATTAAATATGCTTGATATCTTGGGTTGCATGTTTTCTTCTATTCCCTAGTTCTGAGAATGTTTCACATTTGACAGCTATGTATGGCATATTCTGAAAATAAATCTCAGAAGATCATTTTGATGCTTTTGAGTGATTCACTATTTGACCATTTACCAAATATTCTTCTGCCCAGTCACTTCTGTCCTTCTAAACCATTTTAAAGGAAGAAATATAGGATCTCTCAGAATTTTTTGGACTATTATTGCAAAACCTTGGTAATTTAATAATATATCATGATTGTATAATACTGCTTATACTAATAAAGGGCTTAGAAGGACAGAGGAAGGAGAAAGGTTAAGTAGAATGTTATGTTCTAATAGCAATATAATGATCTTGAGAGTGAAGAAGTCATTAGTTCCTGCCCTTTTCCCCTTATCATTTTTCTGTATAACCACAGCAAACCTAAAAAATCTTTTATTCTTTCTGATCAGTTTTTAGCTCGGAATTCTGGTTATACCTGTCAACATCAGTCATTCTGAGCCAATTTTTCCAATACTGATCGAAGTTCCCACTTTCTTTATTCTTCTACATAGCTTTGAAAATATGCTATATTGCTACACGTTAGTTTTTTGTTTTTTTTTTTTCACTCCTTTAAATCTTATTCTTCAAACTAGTCTGGCTCTATAGACTAACAAATGTATGAAACATGTAAATCTACCATTTCTCTCAGTTTCTTAACAGCCAATTCCAGTTCTATTTTGTTTGAATTGTCTAAACCTTTCTCTGTAAATACCAATTTGGACATATTGACTTTGTGTACATTAATATTACATATTTCCCCATGGCCTGAGGGATGCAAACAAGTGTTAGTTAGTTGCTTGTTCGTATCTGACTCTGCAACCCCATGGAGCCTGCCAGGCTCTTCTGTCCATGGGCTTTTCCAGGCAAGAATACTGCAGTGGGTTGCCATTTCCTACTCCAGGGGATCCTCCTGATTCAGGGATTGAACCCGCATCTCCTGCTTTGACAGCTGGGTTCTTTACCACTAGTGCCCCCGGGGAGCATCTGTTATAACAGACATTTAATCACTTATCTTGCTGTCTGTTAAAAGGAATTTCAGACTTATTTTTCTCACACGGGAGTTAACAAGCCAATGTGCAAAAAGGGTCTTTGAAGACTTAATAGGTAATAATCATTATTACGTGGAGATACCCCATGTCCAAAGTCAGAGAAACCCCAGTAAGGTGGTAGGCACTGGAGCAGCTATGAGGAGATACCCCACATCCGAGGGCAAAGGAGAAGCCCCAGGAAGATGGCAGGAGGGGCAAATGCATTTTTAGAATCAAATCCCGTTCCCGCTGGAGATGTTCAGAGGGCTCAAACAAACCTTGTGCACACCAGGACCCAGGGACCCCACAGAGATTAAGACAGAACTGTGTTTGAGCCTCGCCTGTGGAAGTACGGGTCAGCAGTGGTCTGCCACAGGGACGGGGGCTCTGGGTGTGGGCATGGCATAAGTCTTCCTGGAGGAGGTCACCATTAACCCCACCACAGAGCTGCCATAACTTACACAGGACTGGGAAATAGGCTCTTGGAGGGCACAACAGAACCTTGTGCATTAGGACCCAGGAGAAAAGAACAGTGACCCCACAGGAGACTGTCCCAGGCTTGCCTGTGGGTGTCCGCGAGTCTCTGATGCAGGCATGGGTCGGTGGGGGCCTGCTGCAGGGTTGGGGGCACGGACCGTAGCAGTCCATTCATGGGATCCTTTGAGGGAGGTCACCATCATCTTCATTACCTCCACCAGAGTTGGGCCCCAGGTAAGTAGCAGAACAGAGCTCCACCCATCAACAGAAAATTGGATTAAAGATTTACTGAGCATGGCCCCACCCATCAGAACAAGACCCAGTACCCTCCTCAGTCAGTCTATCCCATCAGGAAGCTTTCAAAAGCCTCTTATCCTTCTCCATCAGAGGGCAGAGCAAACTGAACACCATAATCACAGAAGACTAACCAACCTAATCACATGGACCACAGCCTTGTCTCACTCAGTGAAACTATGAGCCATGCTGTGTAGAGCCAGCCAAGATGGACAGGTCATGGTGGGGAGGTCTGACAGAATGTGGTCCACTGGAGAAGAGAATGGCAAACCACTTCAGTATTCCTGCCTTGAGAGCCCCATGAACAGTATGAAAAGGCAAAAAGATAGGACACTCAAAGATGAACTGCCCAGGTCAGTAGCTGCCCAATATGCTACTGGAGGTCAGTGGAGAAATAACTCCAGAAATAATGAAGAGAAGGAGCCAAAGCAAAAACAACACCCAGCTGTGGATGTGACTGGTGATAGAAGCAAGGTCTGATGCTGTAAAGAGCAATGTTGCATAGGAACCTGGAATGTTAGGTCCATGAATCAAGGCAAAGTGGTCAAATAGGATATGGTAAGAGTGAACATTGATATTTTAGGAATTAGCGAATTAAAATGGACTAGAATGGGTGAATTTAACTAGATGACTATTATGTCTACTACTGTGGGAAAGAATCCCTTAGAAGAAATGGAGTAGCCATCATAGTCAACAAAATGCAGTACTTGGGTGAAATCTCAAAAATGACAGAATGATCTCTGTTCGTTTCCAAGGCAAACCATTCAATATCAAGGTAATTTAAGACTATGCTCCAACTAGTAATGCTGAAGAAGCTGAAGTTGAACAGTTCTATGAAGACCTACAAGACCTTCTAGAATTAACACTCCCCAAAATGTCCTTTTCATTATAGCGGAATGGAATGCAAAAGTAGGAAGTCAAGAAACATCTGGAGTAACAGGCAAATTTAGCCTTGGAGTACAGAATGAACCAGGGCAAAGACTAACAGTTCTGCCAAGAGAATGCAATGGTCATAGCAAACACCCTCTTCCAACAACACCAGAGAAGACTCTACACATGGACATCACCACATGGTCAACACCGAAATCAGATTTATTCCTTGCAGCCATATATGGAATTTAGAAAGATGGGGATGATGACCCTGTATGCGAGACAACAAAAGAGACTCAGATCTATAGAGTGAACTTTTGGACTCTGGGGGAGAGAGAGAGGGAGAGGGTGGGATGAGATGGGAGAATGGCATTGAAACATGTATACTATCAAGTAAGAAACGAATCGCCAGTCGATATCTGATGCAGGATGCAGGATGCTTGGGACTGGTGCAAGGAGAGGACCCAGAGAGATGGTATGGGGTGGGAGGTGGGAAGGGATTCATGTTTGGGAACGCTTGTACACTCGTGGTGAATCCATGTCAATGTTTGGCAAAAGCAATACAGTAATGTAAAGTAAACTAAAGTTAAAATAAAAATTTCAAAAAATTAAAAAAAAATAAAAATAAAAATAAATAAAAACTTGAACGATTTACTTAAAAAAAAAAACACACAAAGATGGAGAAGCTCTATACAGTCAGCAAAAACAAGACCGGAAACTAACTGTGGCTCAGATCATGAACTCCCTATTGCCAAGTTCAGACTTAAATTGAAGAAAGTAGGGAAAACCACTAGACCATTCAGGTATGACCTAAATCAAATCCCTTATGATTATACAGTGGAAGTGAGAAATAGATTCAAGGGATTAGATCTGATAGAGTGCCTGATGAACTATGGATGGAGGTTCATGACATTGTAAGGATACAGTGAGCAAACCATCCTCAAGGAAAAGAAATGCAAAAAGGCAAAATGGCTGTCTGAGGAGGCCTTACAAATAGCTCTGAAAAGAAGAGAAGTGAAAGGCAAAGGAGAAAAGGAAAGATATACCCATTTGAATGCAGAGTTCCAAAGAACAGAAAGGAGAGATAAGAAAGCCTTCCTCAGCAATCAGTGCAAAGAAATAGAGGAAAACAACAGAATGGGAAAGACTAGAAATCTCTTCAAGAAAATTAGAGATACTAAGGGAACATTTCATGCAGAGATGGGCTCAATAAAGGACAGAAATGGTATGGACCTAACAGAAGTAGAAGATATTAAGAAGGTGGCAAGAATACACAGAAGAACTGTACAAAAAAGAGCTTCACGACCCAGATAATCATGATGGTGTGATGACTCATCTAGAGCCAGACATCCTGGAATGTGAAGTCAAGTGGGCCTTAGGAAGCATCACTACGAACAAAGCTAGTGGAGGTGATGGAATTCCAGTGGAGCTATTTCAAATCCTGAAAGATGATGCTGCGAAAGTGCTGGACTCAATATGCCAGCAAATTTGGAAAACTCAGCAGTGGCCACAGGACTGGGAAAGTTCAGTTTTCATTCCAATTCCAAAGAAAGGCAATGCCAAAGAATGCTCAAACTACCGCACCATTGTACTCATCTCAGTCGCTAGCAAAGTCATGCTCAAAATTCTCCAAGCCAGGCTTCAGCAATACGTGAACCGTGAACTTCCAGATGTTCAAGATGGTTTTAGAAAAGGTAGAGGAACCAGAGATCAAATTGCCAACATCCGCTGGATCATGGAAAAAGCAAGAGAGTTCCAGAAAAACATCTATTTCTGCTATATTGACTATGCCAAAGCCTTTGACTGTGTGGATCACTAAACTGTGGAAAATTCTGAAAGAGATGGGCATACCAGATGACCTGACCTGCCTCTTGAGAAATCTGTATGCAGGTCAGCAAGCAACAGATAGAACTGGACATGGAACAACAGACTGGTTCCAAAGAGGAAAAGGAGTACATCAAAGTTGCATATTGTCACCCTGCTTATTTAACTTCTATGCAGAGTACATCATGAGAAATGCTGGGCTGGAGGAAGTACAAGCTGGTATCAAGATTGCTGGGAGAAATATCAATAACCTCAGATATGCAGATGATACCACCCTTATGGCAGAAAGCCAAGAAGAACTAAAGACCTTCCTGATAAAAGTGAAAGAGGAGAGTGAAAAAGTTGGCTTAAAGCTCAACATTCAGAAAACAAAGATCATGACATGTGGTCCCATCACTTCATGGCAAATAGATGGAGAAACTGTGGAAACAGTGTCAGACTTTATTTTTGGGGGCTCCAAAATCACCGCAGATGGTGATTTCAGCCATGAAATTACAAGACACTTACTCCGTGCAAGAAAAGTTATGATCAACCTAGACAGCACATTAAAAAGCAGAGACATTACTTTGCCAACAAAGGTCTGTCTAGTCAAGGCTATGGTTTTTCCAGTGGTCATGTATGGATGTGAGAATTGGACTATAAAGAAAGCTGAGCACCAAAGAATTGATGCTTTTGAACTGTGTTATTGGAGAAGACTCTTGAGAGTCCCTTGGACTGCAAGGAGATCCATCCAGTCCATCCTAAAGGAGATCAGTCCTGGGTGTTCATTGGAGGGACTGATGCTGAAGCTGAAACTCCAGTATGGCCACCTGATGCAAAGAGCTGACTCATTGGAAAAGACCCTGCTGCTGGGAAAGATTGAGGCAGGAGGAGAAGGGGACGACAGAGGATGAGATGGTTGGATGGCATCACCAACTCAAAGGACATGGGTTTGGGTGAACTCCAGGCATTGGTGATGGACAGGGAGGCCTGGTATGCTGTGGTTCAAGGGGTCACAAAGAGTCGGACATGACTGAGTGACTGAACTTAACTGAAATATAGTTTTTAAAAAGAGAATCTTTCTAGTCTATAATCCTTTATCGAAATAAGTCATTTTTATCATGTTTTCACTAGAATTAAAACTAGCAACAACAAGTTAATGGACCTTCACAATACTTGTCCTTAATTCAAATGCCATAACATTATCTTTATTTGGCATACATTGTATAATATCCTCACAACTGTTAAATATGGCATCATACAATGAAAAATTATTGAGGCAAAACAGAGTTTAAATTCTGTCTGTGCCCTTTACAGAGTTTAAAAGATCAAACATAATTAGTGAACTTTATAAAACTTAAAATCTGAAAGGCACCAGACTTCCATTACCAAATACCTATCTGGTTTATTCCAACATAATTTTAACATTCTCCTACTGAATCAGGAGTAGATGCAACAAAAAATCCTTTTATGATAATCATTTTAGGGATGCCAGATATATAGAAGAATGACAAAACTATCTCCTAGTTACAGAAAATCACACAGAAGGAAAGCTCAGGTTGAGGATATTAGCTTGAGATGGCCTAACAAAATAACATAGGCTGGGGGGCTTAAACAGACAATGGACATTTACTACTTACAGTTCTGGAGTCTGAGTAGTCTGAGATTAAGGTGCCAGCAGATTTGGTCTATCTTCCTTTTCTTATGACACAAATCCCATCATGGTGACTCCACCTTCATGGCCTCACCTGAATCTATTTACCTCCCAAATACCTCACTTTCTAGCAAAATCACATTTCCTTAGGGCTTCAACATAGAATTTGAGGGGGACACAAGCATTCAGGTGGGCTTCCCAAGTGACTCAGTGGTAAAGATTCTGCCTGCCAGTGCAGGAGACACAGAAGACTCAGGTTCAATCCCTGGGTCAGGAAGATCTGCTGGAGAAGGAAATGGCAATCCACTCCAGTATTCTTGTCTGGGAAACTCCAAGGACAGAAGAGCCTGGTAAGTTGTGAAGAGTCAGACATGACTGCATGACTGAGCACAGCCAAGTATTCAGTCCCTGTGATGTGTGCTCAGTCACTCAGTCATGCCTGACTCTTTGCAACCCATGGACTCTAGCCTCCCAGGCTCCTCTGTCCATGAGGATGCTCCAGGAAAGAAAACTACAGTGGGTTGCCATGGCTCTCTCCAGGGGATCTTCCCAACCCAGGGATCAAACCCAGGTCTCCCACATTACAGGTAGATTCTTTACCATCTGAGCCACCAGGGAAGTAGGTATTTAAACCAAGTCCTCTGAACCTGGGGAAAGGATGGAAGAAGGTGGGGAATGGGTATGACTCTGTAAGTCTCCCATGATGTCTATAAATAAACAAAACATTCTATACACTTGTTAAGCTGCTATGACTCTTCTCTATAAGAGATTTTGATTTAGTATGTTTGGTACAATTTCTGGGAATATGCATTTTTATTAACTGTTCTGACCAATTCTGACTCAGGTAGTCTCTGAACTACTCTACTACTAAACACTGGATTAGATGATGTGTGAGGTCATTTAAGTATCTAAAATGCTGATTACAGGGGCTTACGTGGTGGTCCAGTAGTTAAGACTCCATGGTTTCAATGAGGGTATGTGGGAGTGAACCCTGGTTGATCAACTAAGATCACACGTGAGGTCAAATAAATAAATAAAATGCTGTTTACAAAAGCTCAGGAATTCATTAGAATCCAATCTGACTTCTCTGTGTGGTAGTATAAATAGTCAAAAGAAGAATACTGCATGTGAACTATATTTTTAAAAAAAGGTATTAATGACTATGGTGTAATCACTATGGTGTGGTCACTCACCTAGAGCCAGACATCCAGGAGGGTGAAGTCAAGTGGGCCATAGGAAGCAGTACTATTAATACAAACAAAGTTAGTGGAGGTGATAGAATTACAGCTGAGCTATTTCAAATCCTAAAATGTGACGCTATTAAAGTGCTACACTCAATACGCCAGCAAATTTGGAAAACTCAGTAGTGGCCACAGGACTGGAAAAGGTCAGTTTTCATTCAAACCCTGAAGATAGGAAATGCCAAAGAATTTTCAAACTACTGCACAATTGTGCTCATTTCACATGCTAGCAAGATAATGCCCCAAATTCTTCAAGCTAGCATTTAGCAGTTTGTGAACTGAGAACTTTCATCTGTACAAGCTGGGTTGAGAAAAGCCAGAGGAACCAGAGATCAAATTGCCAACATCCACTGGGTCATAGAGAAAGCAAGAGAATTCCAGAAAAACATCTACTTCTGCTTCTTTGACTGTGGTAAAGCCTTGGACTCTGTGGATCACAACAAACTGTGGTAAATTCTTCAAGAGATGGGCATACCAGACCACCTTACCTGCCTCCTGAGAAACCTGCATGCAGGTCAAGAAGCAACAGTTAGAACTGGACATGGAACAATGGACTGGTTCCAATTTGGGAAAGGAATATGTCAAGGCTGTATATTGTCACTCTGTTTATTTAACTTCTATGCAGAGTATTCTGTGAAATGCCAGACCAGATGAATCACAAGCTGAAATCAAGATTGCTGGGAGAAATATTAACAACCTCAGATAAGCAGTTGATACAACTAATTGCAGACAGTGAAGAAGAACTAAAGAGCCTCTTGATGAGGTTGAAAGAGGAAGAGTAAAAAAGCTGACTTAAAACTCAACATTCAAAAAACTAAGATCATGGTATCTAGTCCAATCACTTCATGGCAAATAGAAGGGAGAAAAGTGGAAACAGTGACAGAGTTTATTTTCTTGGGCTCCAAAAATCACTGCAGACAGTAACTGCAGCCATGAAATTGAAAGTAAAAGATGTTTTCTCCTTGGAAGAAAAGCTATGACAAACCCTAGACAGTGTATTAAAAACAGAGTCATCACTTTGCCAACAAAAGCCCGTATAGTCTTCCAGTAGTCATGTACAGATATGAGATTTAGACCACAAGGAAGGCTGAGCACTGAAAAATTGATGCTTTTGAACTGTGGTGTTGGAGAAGACTTTTGAGATTCCCTTGGCCAGCAAGGAAATGAAACAAGTTAACCCTAAAGGAAATCAACCCCGAATATTCATTGGAAGGACCAATGCTCAAGCTGAAGTTCCAATACTTTGGCCACTGGATGAGAAGAGCCTACTCACCTACTCATGGAAAAGACCACGATGCTGGGAAAGATTGAGGGCAGGAGGAGAAGGGGCAACAGAGAGTGAGATGGTTGGACGGTATCACCAACTCAATGAACATGAGTCTGAGCAAACTCTGGGCGACAGTGAAGGACAGGGAAGCCTAGTGTGCTACAGTCCATGGAGTTGCAAAGTCAGACACAACTTAACGACTGAACAACAACATATGGGTTACCAAGATAATTAGCTGAGGAAGATTAATACATCATCTTGGAGATTATTTTTTTTTAAACTAAACTAAAAAGAAATAATTAAGATCTCTTCCTGAACTTTGCTTGGCACAATGAACTTATTTCACCATGGGAATAATAGTTAATCATTGTTAATAGGTTTTCCTTTTCATACTTTCTCTTCTTCTTTTTCTTATTTATTCATATTTTCTCTGGGACACTAAAAATGCAACTCTGCATATTTCCTATATTACCAGTATCATTGGTAAATATTCATGTGTCCCTATATGTACAGGTTATTATTTTCCCTTTTTAAAATTCAGTTTCATGAAGCACTCTAGGCCATTGTGCACATTCTTTAGTTTAAATTGTTTCTAATTAGAGTATTAGCCTCATTAGCTTTTTTATAATGCCCTGGAGCTGTTCAGTTCCATTAGTGTTTTTTAAAAAGGGCTAATCCGGAGGAAAAAAATCAGAGCATCTGATTTCCATAGTCTTGTACAGTCTGCAAAGCTACTTTACTTCTCAAATAAGGACATTTTTGTTTATGTTGTTGTCTACTTCCACGGTAATACATACTCACTATTAAAACATATAAGATAGATAATCTGGACCAATGAAGCAATATGAACTCAATGATAGTTTCGCCTTTTGCTCTGCCTCTTACCACCACAAGAAATAAGCTTTCTTGGTGTAGCAGCCACTCTATTATCAGGAGCTCTTTCTTGGCCAACTTCCAGGTCAAGGCCTGCTAAAAGCTTCTGAGGAGCCAAACAACTTAAATACCCCGCAGTTACATTAAGCAGCTCTATTCAAGTAAACAACAGTAAAGGTGATATTACTTCCACAATTCTTTTAACAATTCATGAATTCTCAGCCAAGGTGGATGAACTCATTTAATCACCATGGTTAAAACAAATGGAGCTTAGATTCTGCTAGTTTTTCTTCTTCACCCACAAAGTTTAATTTGCCTTTTTCTTTATAATGGGAGATATTAGGGAGGAGAAGGCTTTGAATTGTATTAGGCTGGTTCATATTCCCGCCCTGTCTTTATTAATAGCTTTAGGGAGATTATGCAATGTTCTGAGTTTTAGAGGGTTTTTTTTCCTCTACATGCATACCGTATAGACATATTGCAGGAATTGACATGAGCCAATGTAACAGGCTTAGTACAATGCCTAGCATGCACATTGCTCTTAGTAAATAAAAGTAGTTACTTTTTAGCAAGAGAGCAAATATTGATATAGGTGAACGTTCATGTCTTTCTTCCCTCACTCCCTCCTAATCCTTGTTATTTTTTCCTCCAAACTAGAACAGGTGCTTCCCTCTCTGCCCCTTCTCCTATCTCTGTGATCTCCATACCCATCCCTTCCCCCAGCTATCTGATGGAGTCCAGTATTTGCCACCTTAGCTTTGCTCTTCCTGTTTGTGTGCTATTTTTGAAAACATCCTGACTCTATTGTTATCAAAATATATCTTTTCTTTGTATTCCATTCATTTCCATATCCTATGTGTTTTATGGGCTTCCCTGGGGGCTCAGATGGGAAAGAATCTGCCTGCAATGCAGGAGACCCAGGTTTGATCCCTGGGTCGGGAAGATACCCTGGAAAAAGGAATGGCTACCCACTCCAGTACTCTTTCCTGGAGAATTCCACGGACAGAGGAGCCTGGCAGGCTACAGTCCATGGGGTCACAAAGAATTGGACACAAATGAGTGACTAAGGCTAACTAATTGGCTCATTGGTTACCAGTCAGACCAGCAGAGGGTCACGCCCTTCATTGCTTCTTTAATAAGCATAGTGGAAAGTTCTGATCTAAAGCTAGAATGATCATTAGCTAGGGCCTGGGGCAAGTATGTAGGAAGGTCAGTCATGTGGGTAGGGTATAGGTGAATCGGGCACTGGTCCAAGGAGTTGTACAGAGAGCAAGAGAACAACCACCTTGAATGGCCTGATCCTATTCAACTCTTACAATCCTGCTCCCCTGCTCTTTCACCATGTCCCAGAGGTCACGTAGGTAGAGGCACACTGTAACCAGATGCCATACATACATTACAGACAGCAGCAGCCACAGAGTAGCAAGAGTAAGATGCCTAGTGTGCTAAATCCAGCCATTCACCAGGATATGGGCAAATTCTGGAGCTAAGTATTGACCAAGTCAATGGAGAGGAAGTCAGTGGTGGCAGTGCCCTGTCTGGTTACAAGGAAAATAAGGCCGCCCCTGGTTTTTGCAAACGCAGAGACCTCCATGGGAAGAGGAAGGCCTTGCTTTGAAGGAAATATTCCATTGGCCTCGCCAGGAACTAGCAGTTACATTATAATTCTGACTGCATTGTTTTGTTGAGTGTAAATAGGGCTAGACCCATTAGATTTTTCCAAACAAAGACAGTTAATCCCACTAGTCAGACCTGTGTGTTCAGAAGGCAGCCTGTTTCACTCCATACCACGTAGTGCAGAGGGGCTCATGGGGTGTCAAAGTTTATGAAGTGTTTTACAGTAATGGTCCCAGACAGAGGCCCTTCACATGTATTGACAGGAAGATGGGAAGAGTCCTTCCCCCTCATTGTCAGTCATCCCCACATGGTCACATTAGCTTAGGGTGTGTTAGTTAGAATGTACCCTAACGCCCTCACACACACACAAACCAAAATGGTTTAAAGACTTAAATATAGGACATGACACTCTTAAAACTTGTAGTAGAGCACGTAGGCAAAACAATCTGACATAAGTCATTCTGATGTTTTCTTTGTTCAGTCTCCCAAGGCAAGGGAAGCAAAAGCAAAAATAAATTAACAGGACCTAATCAAAACTTATAAGCTTTTGTACAGCAAAGGAAACCATAAATAAAAATGAAAAGATAACCTATGGACTGGGAGAAAATATTTGCAAATAGCGTGACCAACAAGGGCTTAATTTCCAAAATATACAAACAACTCACACAACTCAACAGGAACAAAAAACAAACAAAACAATTGAAAAATGGGCAGAAGACCTAAATAGATATTTCTTCAAGGGAGACATACAGATAGACAAAGGCATATGAAAAATGCTCAACATTGTTATTACTATAGAAATGCAAATCCAAATTACAATGAGAGGAACTTCCCTGGTATTCCAGTGGTTGAGACTTCAGCTTCCAATGCAGGGTAGTTACATCCTTGGTCTGAGAGTTAAGATTCCACTTGCCTCCGCAGCCAAAAACCCAAAACATAAAATAGAAACAATGTTGTAACAAATTCAATAGACTTTAAAAATGGTCCACATCAAAACAAGATCTTCAAAAAAACTACAGTGAGATACCACCTCACAAGTGGTCAGGATGGCCATCATTAAAAAGTCCACAAATAACAAATGTTGGAGAGGGGGTGGAGAAAAGGGAACCCTCCTACATTTAGCTGGGAATGTAAACTGGTGCAGCCACTAGCAAGAACAGTAAGAAGATTCCTCAAAAAATAAAGTGTTGCCATATGATCTAGCAATCCCACTTCTGGGCATACATTCAGACAAAACTTGAATTTAAAAAGATACACGCACTGCTGTGTTCACAGCAGCACTGTTGACAACAGCTAAGACCTGGAAACAAACTAAATGTTCATCAGCAGACAAACGAATAAAGAACATGTGGTACACATACAGAGTGAAGTGAACCGGATACACATAGAATAAAAAGAATCAAAGAATGCCATTTGCAGCAACATGAATGGACCCAGAGATTATTATACTAAGTGAAGTAAGGAAGAAAGAGAAAGACAAATACCACACAATATCACTCATATGTGGAATCTAAAAAAATATTATACAAATGAACTCATCTACAAAACAAAAACAAACTCACAGACATAGAGAACAGACTTTGTTGTTGCCAAGGGCAAGAGAGAAAAGAGACGGAGTGGGAGTTTGGGATTAGAAGGTGTAAGGTACTGGATAAACAACAGCCTACTATGTAACACAGGGAACTGTATTCAATATCCTGTGATAAACCATAATGGAAAAAATTAAAAAAGAATACATATGCTGCACAGAAGAAATTAACACATTGTTAATCGACTATACTTCAATTAAAAAAAAAAGTCCTTCCTGTGAATTTTCTTGAAGATGAAGCACTTTTGTAAAAGCAGAGTACAATATCTGTCTACAAATGATAAAAGACTTTAAAAGGGACAAACACCTGATTCCAATGTAATCCATAAGGAAACTTGGTTACAATAACTAGAATCATTATGGTTATAATCTTAACCCTCAAGAACTTTCAGTTCAGTCGCTCAGTTGTGCCCGACTATTTGCTTTAAACTCTGGCAAAAACAAGCAAGTAATTGTGAACCGTTTGTTATACTGGTCGGAAAACGTGGGCTTTAGTCTTCCTCTCTTAAGAAGGTAAAGGTAGGCAAACTTTGACCCACCCAGCAACTAATGTTCCAGTTTTTATCCTCTTGCCAAATGCAGAGTCATAAGAGCCATGGGTTCGATCCTGGGGTTGGGAAGGTCCCATGGAGTAGGAAATGACAACCCACTCCAGTATTGTTGGCTGGAGAATTCCATGGACAGAGGACCCTGGTGGGCTACAGTCTATGGCGTCACAAGGAGTAGGACACTACTGAGCGGCTGAGCATGCACACACACATTTTATCCTAATTGAAATGACCAAGATGGTAAATGAATTTTTTTCATTTAACTTAGTTTAGTTGCAAGTTAGCAAAATCTAGAGAGACATTCCCAAAACATAATTAAGATTCTTATATAGTTTTTCCAGTTGTCATGTATGGATGTGAAAGTTGGACTGTGAAGAAGGCTGAGCACTGAAGAATTGATGCGTTTGAACTGTGGTGTTGGAGAAGACTCTTGAGAGTCCCTTGGACTGCAAGGAGATCCAACCAGTCCATTCTGAAGGAGATCAGCCCTGGGATTTCTTTGGAGGGAATGATGCTAAAGCTGAAATTCCAGTACTTTGGCCACCTCATGCGAAGAGTTGACTCATGGGAAAAGACTCTGATGCTGGGAGGGATTGGGGGCAGGAGGAGAAGGGGACGACAGAGGATGAGATGGCTGGATGGCATCGCTGACTCGATGGACATGAGTCTGCGTGAACTCCGGGAGTTGGTGATGGACAGGGAGGCCTGGCGTGCTGCGATTCATGGGGTCGTAGAGTCGGACACGACTGAGCTACTGAACTGAACTGAACTGATATAGTTTTAAAAGGCCTCCCCCACCCCCAACACCCC
>SJYQ01002010.1:40357-186466 GCA_006410935.1 Redunca redunca | reverse complement strand
CATGAGGTGGCCAAAGTACTGGAGCTTCAGCTTTAGCATCATTCCTTCCAAAGAAATCCCAGGGCTGATTTCCTTCAGAATGGACTGGTTGGATGTCCTTGCAGTCCAAGGGACTCTCAAGAGTCTTCTCCAACACCACAGTCCAAAAGCATCAATTCTTCAGCGCTCAGCCTTCTTCACAGTCCAACTCTCACATCCATACATGACCACTGGAAAAACCATAGAGTCATAGTACTCAACCCTTATTATTAGAATGCAGTTATTAGAATGACCCAGGGAGGGCTTACTGGAGATCCATTCCCAGAGGTTTCCATTTAATTATCCTTGGAGTTATCCTAGTTGTACAAGGAACGACCCATGTTGAGAACAAAGACCATAGAGCCACAATTCAAAGTGAGAAGGAAGAAGGGTGGTAAGGAGGGAAATTTACTTTCAGATTTGAAACAGAGAAGGGAGAATGGGAAAGTGGAGGATAGGGTTTAGAGTTTCAGATTGAGAAAGAGGCTGCTGCTGCTGCTAAGTCGCTTCAGTTGTATCCGACTCTGTGTGACCCCAGAGACAGCAGCCTACCAGGCTCCCCCGTCCCTGGGATTCTCCAGGCAAGAACACTGCAGTGGGTTGCCATTTCCTTCTCCAATGCATGAAAGTGAAAAGTGAAAGTGAAGTCGCTCAGTCGTGTCCGACTCTTTGTGACCCCATGGACTGCAGCCTACCAGGCTCCTTCATCCATGGGATTTTCCAGGCAAGAGTACTGTAGTGGGGTGCCATTGCCTTCTCCAGAGAAAGAGGCTAGTTTATACAAAATGATCCGGCATAGGCAATGTAATATAGAAGTGAGTTAACAGTTCAAATATCCTAGTTCTGAATGCACAGTCCTTCTACTTGAAAGACTGAGCAATTCTATACTCCAGGCTTTAGAGAGGCAGCTATTCTTACTTTTTATCAACACCAGGTGTCTTTTTAAATAGCATAAGAAATGTTAGAAAAATTTTATTGCTCTTTAAGATATATGGTTGGCTAGGAAGACTGTGCTTCCTAGGTGGCTCAGTGATAAAGAATCTGCTGGAGAAAGGAATGGCTCCACTATTCTCGCTTGGAGAATCCCAAGGACAGAGGAGCCTGGCAGGCTGTCGTCCAGTCCATGGGGTCACAAAGAGTTGGACATTACTGAGCAACTGACACTTACACTTCTATCAGAGCTAATTGTGTATTTGATTTCTACATGGTGAGCCTACATGGTGAACCAGATAGTAATTTATTGGAAACATTTTATATTTTTATTTATCCCTCTGTTATGAATTGTTTGTTCCTTATATTTCTCAGGTTTTATATACCTGAACGAACATACGGCTAGGATCTTGCAGAGAAGTCATATTTTCCATAGTTGGAGAAATTTCATTTAAAGCAAAATTAAAATCATAGTATGCATTGACCTTGTGATTTGAAAATCCCACAGAAGTGATCAAAACGGTTCCAATAATGTGATGACAATGTACAAACGTTTTGGAAAATGTGCCTATATATAAATGTGTAAGTTTCTGGGTTTTCACTTACTTGAGAGTATCTCAGTGTCAGTTTTAAGCTTAGTGAGGTTTTTTAAAATGTGTTTGCTTTTTGGAAAATGATCACATAATAGATGACTTTCATTTACGCGTCTAAATGGCTCATTTGGTCTTGGTCCAACTCTCCTTTGGGTGAGCATGTGGTGGTCTATCATTTGGTACTATGTTGCTGGTCTTGCTTAATTTCTGAGGCTCTTGAGATGAGCTCAGTTAATGAATTTGCAAAATATGTACACTTTGCATAAATTATATTAAAGCACACTGTACTCAAATATAAGTAATTTACCATAAGAAAATTTTCAGGCTTCACAGACTAACATCAGAATAGATTGTTAGCTTCTAGAACAAAGCAAAAAAAAAAAATTAAATCCACAAAGTTCAGCTGAGTTAAAGCTATATCAGGTCAAATTTACATTTTTGGCTAAGATTATATTTTGTTTTTGTTTTTGAAACTATAACTCCCTTTTAAAATTTTAATCTAAACTCAATTTCACCTCTCAATGATGTGTTTGTTTCTATTCTCAGTATCATAAAATATGAATTTCATTTCCATTGAGAATCCAGCTAGGCATTAAACTACTTTCAACTGTCCACTCTACTTTTATGGTATTCACAAAATAAATATGAGGTTTAGATTATCGTTCAAGTTTTGTCACGCTCCTATAAGGAAATAAGTCATATTCTGACTTTTCTTCATAGACATATACCATTTTGGTGCCCATGAGTTTCTTTTAAAAATAATGTACTATAAGGGAACAAAACTTAGGTTGTAGGCCAGGTAATTACTTTCTTTTCCTTAGAAGACTTTTATTAGACCATAAATATATAAGAGCATTTCTTTCTTTTTTTTTAATTGGAGGATAGTTGCTTTACAATATTTCTGCTGTCCGTTATACATCAACATGAATCAGCCATAGGCATACACACATCCCCTCCCTCTTAAACCACACCCCCTCACCTCTCACTCCATCCACCCCTCTTGGTTGTTACCGAGCACCGGGTTTGAGTTCACTGCAACATAGAGCAAATTCCCACGGACTACCCATTTTACATACGGTAAAGTGTACATCTCAGTGCCCCTCTCCGAATTCAATACCCTCTCCAGTTTCAATACCCTCTCCTTCCCCAACTGTGTCCAGAAGTCTGTTCTCCGTATCTGCATCTCCAACGCTACTCTACAAATAGTCTTATTAGTACCCTCCCTCCAGATTCTGCACATATGCATTCATACACGATACTGGCTTTTCTCTTTCTGACTTACTTTTATATAATAGGCAGGTTCATCCACCTCATTAGAGCTGACTCAAAATGCATTCCTTCTTATGGTTGTGTAATATTCCATTGTATATCCGTACCACAACTTCTTTACGCATTTATCTGTCGATGGATGTCTAGTTCGCTTCCATGTCCTAGCTACTGTAAATGGTGCTGCAATGAACACTGGGGTCTTTTTCAATTATGGTTTTCTCAGGATACATGACCAGTTTTGGCATTGCTGGGCTCAAAGTCTTACAGAAAATTGCAGAGAAAGGAAAACTCCCAAACTCATTCTACAAGGCTGCCAGCACCCTGATACCAAAACCAGATAATTATTAAAGTAGAATTTAACAGTACTTTGCTCAACTGTACAAAAATCAAGAGCGATTCAGACACAAGATTTTGCAGACAAACTGGTCTCTTTACCTATATCAATACCTTTTAAAAAACCTAACGTTATACTTTCAGTTTGAAATTTTGTTTTCTTCTAAGAACAACAGCTTACTTCTTGGAAGGAAAGTTACGACCAACTTAGACAGCATATTCAAAGGCAGAGACATTACTTTGCCAACAAAGGTCTATCCCTTCTCCAGCAGATCTTTCTGATCCAGGAATCGAACTGGGATCTCCTGCATTGCAGGCAGATTCTTTACCAACTGAGCTACCAGGGAAGACCAATCAAGAAGAAACTAACTCTAAATCCAGCAACATTTCCGAATACAATCTCAAGTGTTGGGAACTGTCATACGGTGAAAACAAGAGGATCGGGTGTTTATTATCTGCCCACTAGTTAGGATAAGTTCTTGTTCATAATTCCTCCAGTTCAAAAGTTTAATAGTGTATAAACATGTAAATCATTCATCTGCAATTCAAACTTTACTTGAAACTATTGTGTTAATCGTAATTGACAAGAGTCTAAAGTGGACATCAGAATCATGGCTAAGACCCTATAGAAAATGTACTAACAACTGCCGAGCAAATTTTTTATTTCTAAAAGCATATGACCGCATCTACAAATGAAATATACTAGCATTTTCTTAAAGTGCAGCTTGCTACAATTTGAATTTTGTGTGACGTGGGACTATAATGGACCTTCTCAAGATGGTTTTATCTCTAGAACTAGACTGGAAATCGAAATAAAATCACAGAACTCTGTTTAATTGGAGACAAATAGAGGCATTTATCTACTTACTTTAATAATTAATTCATCAAGGCTAACGCCAAGGAATGAAGAAGCTACTGAGATACTTTTGGTATTCTTTGATACTCCCCCCCCCCATATTTTCACAGTTAAGACTGTTTTGGACAACTATTTCCCCCAACAATTGTGTGCAAAGAACTATGCTATTTTATAGCTCAAGAACTAGGCTTAGCATCTCTAGGGGAAAAAAGCACTGAATATGAATTTTAGTAAAAGGTTTTCAGTTTGAACTGTTTGACACTCTGCTACCTGTACTCTCAGTGAAGGACCAGTGCATCTCTCTCATTTGTTTCAGTCTTGGAATAATGAATTATTCTGAGGCAGAGTAGACAACATGCCGATTGCAAGGATGCCAGAGTTCAGGTGTGTGTGCCCTGTGGGTGGAGGATTGGCAGGTTGAAGACCAGTCCTATAATCCTTCTTCCAGAGACGCTAATCTGCTGAAAGTAAAATGCATTTCTGGAGAGAAAGATAAATACCTAACACTTGTTTATAAACATGCCATTTTCACCACTATAAAACTGAAAACCGAAAAGAACTGGTATAGCAGCTATTGTTTCAACCTGAGGAGCAGTGACGGTCATGAAAACATCACACCAATGTCTCATCCAACAAATCTCTTGGTTTGGGGTGTTTTGTGTGAGCAACCAAAAAAGTAAAAATAGGGAAAAAAGAGAAAATATATCACTTTTAGCCTAAATGTACTGTGCAAGTCTACTGTGGTTTATTTGTAGAGCTAATAAGTTAATAATAACTTAAAAATGACTTTAAGAAATCCCAAGAAGTTCTATAGTTTATTACTTGCAACAAATAAAAGTACTCAAACTTATCATGAACCAAGTTTAGGTTGAAAAGCCAAGATACTGGATGTATTGTAGAATGAGAAATGAACCAAAATGATGGTATGATTTTCAGTTGGCATGCCCAAACCATGAATGTAGGTAGAAATTCATGCTGAATCATTATCAATTTATTTAGACAGAAATGATACCTTATAGATTACAAAATCCATTTATGGATTTAAGCTTAATTTTATAACTAGCTTGACAAAATCAGAGATTACAGATATCTCTGATGTATTCTGAATGTAAGCCTGAGGACTCTATCCTGATTTTAGAGAAATATATTTTACTGCTACAATGAAGTATGTGTGAAATATTGTAGGTGTTAGGTAAAAGACCAGGACACCAAAAAAGTGTCTAACAGGCTTTTTAATGGCAAAGCGCTCCCGGGCGGGGTTCCCAGACCCCATCAAGGCAGGTCGAGGAAGTCCGCTCCTGGACGGTCTTGGAGGTGGCTTATATACGTTCCTTGCGAGGGATGGTCAGGTTAATGGATGGGGGTTCGGATAGGTCACCAGGCCGAGGCGTCGTGGACTGATAGGTCCTTCTACATGGCTGGGGTGGGGCGGCTTTAGCTGGCGAGGTGTGCTGTCATTGATCCTGGGGATCTGGGAGGCTCCTTCCATTAGGGACTTCCCCCACCAGTGGGAGGGAAAGGAGGGGCGGCCTATCATGGCCCCTGGGGTCCGGGCTTACAGTAAGACTAAAAAGTAACAGTTTTTACCCTTAAACTGGGATGGTTATTTTAAAAGATGGACCTCTAAGATGCAAGAATATCATTTGCATCTGAAGATGACGATGCACTCTGATATTTACAAACGTAAAATAAGCAGTTATAACTGACTTTTTGTAAACAAGTGACTCATTACTGTCAACATACTTTTCTTATTAATACTGGTACAGAAACAACAGTATGAGTAAAATATCCTTTTATGCTAGCTGCTACTGCTAAGTCACTTCAGTCATGTCCGACTCTGTGTGACCCCTTAGACGGCAGCCCACCAGGCTCCCCTGTCCCTGGTATTTTCCAGGCAAGAACACTAGAGTGGGTTGTCATTTCCTTCTCCAATGCATGAAAGTGAAAAGTCAAAGTGAAGTTGCTCAGTCGTGTCCGACTCTTTGCGACCCCATGGACTGCAGCCTACCAGGCTCCTCCGTCCATGGGATTTTCCAGGCAAGAGTACTGGAGTGGGGTGCCATCGCCTTCTCTGTTTTATGCTAGAGTTATGGGTAAAACTGGGGCTTCCCAGTGGGCACTAATGGTAAAGAACCCACCTGCTAATGCAGGAGACCTGACTTGGGTTCGATCCCTAGGTTGGGAAGGTACCCTGGATAGGATTGGGATTGCTCTTCCCTTACTTTGCCTATTTCAGAAAAAAATTATTCTAGGAGTCCCCTGGTGGCACAGTGGATAAGAATCTGCCTGCCAAAGCAAGGAACACAGGTTTGATCCCTGGTCCAGGAAGCTTCCACATGCCTCCAAGCAACTAAGGCCCTGTGCTAAAGCTACTGAGGCCTGCATGCCCTAGAGCTTGCGCAGCGCAACTGTTGAGGCTGCAGGCTGCAGCTAATGAAGACTGTATGCCTACAGCCTGAGCTCTGAAATAAATGAAGCCACTACAATGAGAACTCCAGGTGCTGCCGCGAAGAGTAGCCCTCGCTTGCTGCAACTAGAGAAAGCCCTCACGCAGCAACGAAGACCCAGCACAGCTAACAATAATAAACAAGTAAATAAAAATTATTCTAGACACCTCCATGGTTGTCCTATTCTTTTCTCTCCCTTTATGAACTTTTGGTAACACATCATCAGCCAGGTGCTTTCACGCTATAAATCAAGGAGTGATGAGCTGTTTCAGACTCAGTTTAGTCAATTTTCACTCGTTTTAAAATTTGATTCAGACTTGATTTAGGCTTGATTTCACAATTACACCCAACATTTCACTTTCACATATGAATAATTTAATTATTTGAATAGATACTCAGAATATCCATTATGAAAACTGAAAAATTACATTGATAAAACCCCTAAAACAAGGTAGAATTTTGTATTTTTGATTGTACTAATCTTATGGCCCTTTCTTATTAATCGCATTATTATTGGTTACAAAGGAAATAAGAATAACAGCCCACAATATTCTAATGATTTGTAAAACAAATCACATATGAAAATAAAAATTCCCATCTTCCCCAAATATATTGCATTTTGGATGTCTTGTATGTCAGTACTAAACTTCACCTAACACTGACCAGGGATTCCTTAGTGGCTCAGTGGTAAGCAATCTGCCTATAATGTAGGAGACACAGGAGATGAGAGTTTGAGCCCTGGGTCAGGAAGATCCCCTGGAGAAGGAAATGGCAACCCACTCCAGTATTCTTGTTTGGGAAACCCATGGACAGAGGAGCCTAGTGTGCTACAGTCTGAGAAAAAGTCAGACCGGACTTAGCTACTAAACAAAAGCACTGCCCCAGTCCCTTTCCAATTCAGTTCAGTTCAGCCGCTCAGTTGTGTCCAACTCTTTGCGACCCCATGAATTGCAGCATGCTAGGCCTCCCTGTCCATCACCAACTCCGGGAGTTCACTCAGACTCACGTCCATCGAGTCAGTGATGTCATCCAGCCATCTCATCCTCTGTCATCCCCTTCTCCTCCTGCCCCCAATCCCTCCCAGCATCAGAGTCTTTTCCAATGAGTCAACTCTTTGCATGAGGTGGCCAGAGTACTGGAGTTTCAGCTTTAGAATCATTCCTTCCAAAGAAATCCCAGGGCTGACCTCTTTCAGAATGGACTGGTTGGATCTCCTTGCAGTCCAAGGGACTCTCAAGAGTCTTCTCCAACACCACAGTTCAAAAGCATCAATTCTTCGGCGCTCTGCCTTCTTCACAGCCCAACTCTCCCATCCATACATGACCACAGGAAGAACCATAGCCTTGACTAGACAGACCTTAGTTGGCAAGGTAATGTCTCTGCTTTTGAATATACTATCCAGGTTGGTCATAACTTTTCTTCCAAGGAGTAAGCGTCTTTTAATTTCATGGCGGCAATCACCATCTACGGTGATTTTGGAACTCAAAAAATAAAGTCTGACACTGTTTCCATTGTTTCCCCATCTATTACCCATGAAGTGATGGGACCAGATGCCATGATCTTAGTTTTCTGAATGTTGAGCTTTAAGCCAACTTTTTCACTCTCCTCTTTCACTTTCATCAAGAGGCTTTTAAGCTCCTCTTCACTTTCTGCCATAACGGTGGTATCATCTGCATATCTGAGGTTATTGATATTTCTCCTGGCAATCTTGATTCCAGCTTGTGCTTCTTCCAGCCCAGCGTTTCTCATGATGTACTCTGCATAGAAGTTAAATAAGCAGGGTGACAATATACAGCCTTGATGTACTCCTTTTCCTCTTTGGAACCAGTCTGTTGTTCCATGTCCAGTTCTAACTGTTGTTTCCTGACCTGCAGACAGGTTTCTCAAGAGGCAGGTTAGGTGGTCTGGTATTCCCATCTCTTTCAGAATTTTCCACAGTTTCTTGTGATCCACACAGTCAAAGGCTTTGGCATAGTCAATATAGCAGAAATAGACGTTTTTCTGGAACTCTCTTGCTTTGTCCATGATCCAGCGGATGTTGCCAATTTGATCTCTGGTTCCTCTGCCTTTTCTAAAACCAGCTTGAACATCAGGAAGTTCACGGTTCACATATTGCTGAAGCCTGGCTTGGAGAATTTTGAGCATTACTTTACTAGCATGTGAGATGAGTGCAGTTGTGCGGTAGTTTGAGCATTCTTTGGCATTGCCTTTATTTGGGATTGGAATGAAAACTGACCTTTTCCAGTCCTGTGGCCACTGCTGAGTTTTTCAAATTTGCTGGGATATTGACTGCAGCACTTTCACAGCATCATCTTTCAGGGTTTGAAACAGCTCCACTGGAATTCCATCACCTCCACTAGCTTTGTTCATAGTGATGCTTTCTAAGGCCCACTTGACTTCACATTCCAGGATGTCTGGGTCTAGATTAGTGATCACACCATCATGGTTATCTGGGTCGTGAAGATCTATTTTGTACAGTTCTTCTGTGTATTCTTGCCACCTCTTCTTAATATCTTCTGCTTCTGTTAGGTCCATACCATTTCTGTCCTTTATGGAGCCCATCTTTGCATGAAATGTTCCCTTGGTATCTCTAATTTTCTTGACGAGATTTCTAGTCTTTCTCATTCTGTTGTTTTCCTCTATTTCTTTCCAATTAGCAAATGCAAAATTTATAACCTCTTATCCCCTACACATTAATGATCTATTGAACTAAGTTTTGACCCTTATAAAGTCAAAATACCTTTCCTAATTTACAGAAGTGCAAATGTTGTCTATGACAGCACCATTCAATAGAAATTTCTGTGATGAAAATGTTCTGTATTTATACTGTTCAATAGGGTAGCCACCAGCCACATGCAGTTACTGAGTCTTTCAAATGTGGCTAGTGGGACTAAGGAACTAATTTTATTAGTTATTTTTTTAAGTGTCGTGTTTTGTTTATTTTTGGCTTTACCAGGTCTTTGTTGCTGCCCGGGGTTTTCCTTAGCTGTGGAGAGGGGGGCTACTCTCTATAGCAAGAGTTTCTCACTGCAGTGACTTCTCTTGTGGAGCACAGGCTTTATTTAGGGCTGGTAGGCTTCCATAGTTGCGCCCCCCTGGGCTTTGGAGCACAGGCTCAGTAGTGGCACACCGCTTTAGCTGCCTCAAGGCATGTGGGATCTTCCCAGATCAGGGATTGAACCTGTGTCTCCTGTTGTCAGCAGGCAGATTCTTTACCACTGAGCCTCCAGGGAAGCCCAGAACTTAATTTTAAATTGTATATGATTTAAGTTAAATAACCATATGTATTGGATTAGTTAGTCGTGGTCTAGAAGTCCCTTCAAACATTCAGATAAGTGTTAGAAATGGAAGGTGGATAATGGGCAAGCCAAGAATCTACAATTATGTTTTAAAAACTCTGTCATTCATCCCTTCACTATGAATTTTTCCAGAAGGTTCATATTAAAAAAAAAAGAAAGAAACCCAAACCAACCAAATTCTTTAGGCTGCTTTTCTGCATGAATCATCTTTTTGTAAAGAGGTGTAAGACTGGTTTTGTTGCCAACTCTGCCCCCTCATCTACAGATAGAACTCAGTGATTAGGTTCCTGCATTTATTTAAGTTATTCTCCTAAAAAACATGGTTTCCATACTGCAACTAAATGACAGGAACTTTTCCACTCATTTACCCCAGACAGCACAAATGTTCTTTCCAAAAGTGGAGACTGGAACCACAGCCCCCTCACATTGCCTGTTACATCTGTTTATGCTTATAGAAGTGACATCCACGTCGTAGACAGAGAATGCCAATTCCTTGGGAAAGCACCCAGAATTTGGTGAGGCTTGAAGAAAAGAAAAAAAAACTCCACTGTTCAAAATAAGAGATACATAGAATTGAGTAGCTACAAAGCTGTTTTGAAATTAAATGAGAAAAGATTTTGCTTCAAGGGTATATGGCTTCTGTGTACAGACTGGCCAGAGTTCAATCACTTTCTAGTGATAAAGCTGTGTGCTCAGTCATTCAGTTGTGTCTGACTCTTAGCAGCTACTGACTGTAGCCTGTCAGGCTCCTCTGCCCATGGAATTTTCCAGGCAAGAATACTGGAGCGAGGTGCCATTTCCTTCTCCAGGGGATCTTCCCAACTCAGGGATCGAACCCTGTTCTCCTGCATTGCAGGCAGATTCTTTACCACTGTGCCACCTGGGAAGCCCTAGTGAGAAAGCCTGTAGGTAAGTTACAAAACCTAAATCTGTTTTCCCATCTGTAAAAATGCAGGTAATAATGGTTCCCTTGGAAAAACTCATGTAAGGCTTTAAAATGGACCAAAAGATTATTGAGTGTCCTTTCAATGGAATGCTGGATGTTATTACAGCAGTAGTCACCAATCTTTTTGGAACCAGGGACCTGTTTAGTTGAAGACAGTATGTCCAGGGACTGGATTGAGGGCGATGGTTTCAGGATGATTTAAATGCATTATGTTTATTGTGCACTTCATTTCTCTTATTATTACTTCAGCTCCACCTCAGATTATCAGACATTAATTAGATCCCAGAGGGAGGCTGGGGACCCCTGGGATTCTTCATGGTTCTACAGTACTTTGCACCTTTTCCTGCCTTTGACTATAGACTTTTTACCATTCTATAAGCGCTAGAAACTTAAGGATACTGTACGTGGTTCTTATCTGTAGAAATACAAAATCATTTTGTTCCTGAAGGGATACAGTTGATTACTACCCTGTATGGGAGATAATTCAAAACATTACATTTTAGTGCCTTATTAACCAGTTTTACCTCTTTTTTGATTTTCCATAAAGTTTTTTTTCTTCACATTGTCATTTGGACGGGTTATATCTTGGTGTTCCCTCCCTAATTGATGAGTCAAATAACATTTTTGACACATCTTCATTTTACATTTGTATTAAGAGTATATTTTTACCTTCTTGAAAAGTTCCTACTCCATTTTTTTTTTTTTTTGAGGATTGGTTTAAAGGTCTTTATTGACAGTCATGATAGATTTTATATTTTGCAGGAAGGCTTTAACACTTCCTGTATTTTTGATGGGGGAAGGAGGGGGTACTGAGCATTTATAAAAGGGTGGGGGGTTGGGCGGGAAAGTCTGAAAAACTCTCCTGACGAGAAAGCCAGAAGAGTCCCTCCTCTCTCTCTTTTTAGCAGTGGCGCCTTAAGGTCAAGGTGGGTGCTAGGTGGAGCGCGGCGGCCTAAGTGGCGGCCATTCTGGATGTAGGCCTAGGGACTGGCCTTGCAGGCCAGGAGCGTGGCCCAGGGTTTCAGATGCCCTGGGGTCATGGAGTTAATGCAGACTCTGCGGGATGGGGCCCCAAGAACCCAGTCCTCGCGGCACCAAGACCCGAGCCGAAGGGCAGGCCGTGCCCCCAGCCCGAGGGGCTCTTCGCCCACGGCGCGGGGCTGGGGGCGGGGTGGGGCGGCCTCGCCTCGGGCCGGTGCTTTTCGCCCTCCGTTGGCCGCCAGAGGCTCCCTCTCTCCCTCTCCTGGGATTTTGCTGCCGGGCTCCCTCTCTCTGCGGCCCTAGAGTTAATCCCATCAGCCGAGGTGAGGCACCTGTTACCCCGGGCCTTCCTCAGCCCCGCGGCCTCTCCCCCATTCCACCTCGGCTCCGCGGCCGGCCCAACGGCCCGGCGCGGGCGGTCGCACGTGGGCGAGGCCCCTGCCCCGGCCGGGACCCCCGCCCCAGGCCGGCGCAAGGGTGCGAGCGCCTCGGGGCCCGCGCCGCCGCCCGCCCGCAATGGCGTTGGGCAGTGCGGCGCGCCTCCCCGGGCCGCCCTGCGCGGGCCGGGCGCGCGTGGGGGCCGCGGCGCGAGTGGAAGCGGCCGCCGCAGCCGCCCTCCGCGCTGCGCCGTGAGGAGCGGGTGGAGGGGCGGCGAGCGGGCCGGCGCCGAGCCGAGCTGCGGCCACCGCGGGGCGGGGGGCGCCTCGGAGGAGGGGGTGGGAGCCACGGCCGCCCGACCCTCCCCGCCGGCGGCGGCTCCGGCTCGGGTAAGGGGGAGGCTGTGCGCGGGGCGAGGAGTTGGGGAGGGTGGAGATGAGGAGGGAAAAATCGGGATGTACAAAGGCTGAGTTGCAGGCTGAGGGTGGGGGTGGGTTGCGGTTGGGGAGCGATAGGTCGAGGATCAGAGGCATTATCAGTGGGATCTATTGTCTCCTGGCACTCTAGGACGAAAAACAAAGGGATTTATTAGCATTACCCTGTAATTTTTTCCTTTTTTTTTTTTTTCAAATGTGGCTGGGGAGCTCGGCTTTCCCCGAGCCACGCCGGCATCCGCCTGGCAGCTGGCCGGAGCCGCAGCCAATGTGTTAGGACTTCAGGTGCTTCTTGGCACAAAGCTAGCCCGCGACCTCCTACCATAGCGCTTGGCGTCACCTGCTCTCCCGGCCCTGCCCCTGCCCGGGGGCCGAGGGATTGCGTCCCGAACCAGGCTTGGGAATCGGCTGCCTCTCAAGTTGGTGTTATTTATGTTTGTCTTTTGTGAGGGCAGGTTTTGAATCCCCCGGCGGCCCCATCGCCCCCGCCCCCGCCTCTTCGGGGTTTGGAATTGGCGGGGGCGGGAGTGGGGTGTGAGGGTGGGGGTGGCGGGNCCCCCCCCCCCCCCCCAAGTTTTTTTCTTAGTATTTGGGCCTAACTCTATGTAGACTAGGACTGACAACTGTAAAAACTACCAGGTTGTTGATACACATATGTTGTCTGGTGATTTTAAGACTTTGGAGTTTTGAGAGCTCTTTCTTGATGTGCTTTGTAGTTGTGTAAACCAGTTGTGTAAACAGCAATATTGAAGCTGAAGAAGTTTGGGGATTGTGAGATACATACCAGCGGACTGGAGTATGAATAATATGAACCCTGAAAACCAGGAGTGTTAGTTTGAAGGAGAATTACTTCTTTAACTAGTTTTACTTGAAATTATCCATAAATAATAAAGTTATCTAAATGTAAACCCTGTAGGATTTGAGGTATCATGTACAAAGGGAGAGTTATGATAACCTTGAAATAATATTCTTTATTTACTTGCTTAAAAAAATCTGAGTTATCCCTTACTGAAGTGTATAGTGGATTGTGAGGAATGCTGGAACTTTTTTTTTTTTTTTTGTACTGCTCCTTGGTAGTGAATGTTTGATTCGTGGAAATATGTTAGCGGACTTAACTACTTAAATTGGAAAGCTATGACTCTAAATAGCTTTGAGTTCAGAATTTGTTATATGGTTTTAAAATGGAATTATTTGAAAGGATGTTAAATTGATTTGCCATTCATGGATTTATTTTTACCTCTTAAAAACTGGATAAATGCCAGTTGAATTCAGATGCTCTATTCTAATGACTTCACTTAGTTAACATTTGGAAGAGAAGAATAGCACACACACACAAAAATACATCCGCAGCGAGTGCTGAAACATTATTAGCTGATAGTGGCAGCGGGGCAGGAGGTGTTTGGTTGAGTATCAGCATCTCCTGGAGTGCTTTTTCAAAGTGTCCTTGCCCATCAGCTGAGTCCCAAAGTGCTGGCATGCCCTCTTAAGGGAATCTGGAGGGCTGTGGTGGCAGAGTATGTAGTTTGCAACCAGTTTCTAGGGACTTTTAGCTCACACAGTGTGGTAGATGATAGATTTGGAATTAGATATGTCATTTTCTTAAATTTTTCTCCTCAAAATCTAAAGTCACTGTCTATTGTTATTTCCATCTTGTAAAACTTTCATAGAAGGCTGTAAGATATGTTATTTACATAACAAAGATAAATATGACCCTTCTGTAACTGTGAAATTCCTTCTTGAAATTTAAGTGAATAATCTGTGAAATTATTTACTGGTGTTAACAGGCAAACTTGCCTTTCAGTAGTGTAAAGCAAAGTTTTGGGTCAGAATGGGCCATGTCAAGTTAAACTATGTTTAAAATAACTTCTGGAGCTATGACTCTAGTTTCTAAGGAAACTAAATTTCTTTGCTGCTCTTTTCCCACCTCCCTTTGTCATTCTCCCCCCTACCCCCAAGTTGCAGGCACCCTCTTTAGAGGTCCCTTTCCCTCAGGCCCGTCCAGCCAGCTCCTAAATTTCATTGTTCAAGCCCCCTTTGCAAGTGCTCTCATTTGAGCATCATCTTTCTACCCCTTAGGAAGAAAGCAACAAGATTAAATTGTTACACATCCAGCAAGGCAGGAATGAACTCTTCAAGGAGTTTGTTAAAACCAGTGACCAACTCCCTAATGGGGAATAGCAGCTTATTAAAATTTATCAACCCAAATGGAGCACCAGCCTTGAATTTGGGTCCTGTGCTGCACAAAACATAACTGCAGTTATCGGTTGAATGGATTTTAAAGGATTTATCACTGAAACTTGGATGTTCATATGTGAACAAACCAAGGTTTAGGGTATGATATTTTGAAGTTGAAGTCATTTCTTTTCTGCCATTGCTTATAACAATAAGCGTTTTGACTCTTAATTTTCACAATGCAGACTGTCTTTCACATAAGGAATGAAATAGAGTACATATGTTTAATGCTTTCCATTAAGAGCATGGATCAAACATCAGATTTGTGAAAGATAAGGCGCTGCGTTTTAGTGGGCAGTTAACTGTACTAGTTGGAGTGGATTAAGTCTGCAAACAGAAGATACATTCTTAGCCCTTTGTAATGAATGAGACAATTACTCTTTTCTTGCTCCCATTGTTTAACATGTAAGTGGATTCACTTGGAAATCTTGAGAGCTACTTTCCCACTGGTGGTGGTGATGATGGTAGCGTTTAGATTATTCTCCAATTAAGATTTTTGCCTCAGAGACTGGTAATAATGTTTATTGAATGCTTGTCAGATGTCTACTCTCATGCTGTTAGCTGCAGAGGACACAAAAATCTATAAGGTTACCTCTTTCTCTGTGAACTTGTGGAGTCAATTCTTAAACACATGGCATTTAAAACCCATGAAACACAGTGTAAAAACCTGTGCTGAAGTGTCTAATGTCGTTTGAGTACTTTCACCGTTTTTGGCTATACTAAATGTGTGGCGTGAATAGTATTCGATAGGTCATTTGGAAGGGAATACACTCAGCCATTCTCTATGGGTGTTTCCTTATTCTTTTTATAAATATTTCTATATTGGAATGGGAAGTTATGTGCTTTCCAACATAAATCTTTTCCTTTGAAACATAAACACATTCCCTGTTTCAGAAGTAATAACAAGCATATTCCTTACAGAAATGATCTTTAGAACTTCTACATTCTTTTCCTGATGCTCTCATCTTATTCTTCAGCATTCTTAAACATTCTCAACACTTTGGCCTCCTGTTTTAGAACTTGTTTATGACCTTTATGTATGTGGCAGTGTCCAGTTTCTATTTTAGTTCTTCTATAGATGTTTTAAATTGATGTTTCCCTAAGATGTCTTAATCTGGACCTAGAAAAATGTCAAAATAATAGCTGATCTTTCCTGTGTATGTATACCCTTTATATATAATTGTTGATGACTTTTAGAAATGTTCAGATTGTTTCTTAATGGATAGATTAATGTGCTTCATTGTGTCATGGAAAATTAGAATGAAATTAATAACAGAAAATATAAAATCCACCTTTGGAGTATGGAATGAGGGAGTGTTATGAAGATATGCTGATTTGATATATGGAATTATACCTTCATTCTCAAGAATTTCTCAGAATCAAGGAATTGAATTAAATTTGTCTCAGATAAATCAAAGAAAGGGTGACATTTAAATTATAAAAAATTATTTCAGAACATTTATTGAGTCCTTACTATGTGTCAGGAACAGTGAAATACAATAAATACATAAAATTAGCAGAGCTGATGAAGTCAGGAACCGGTGGCCGGTGGGAAGTACACAGCCCATCAGTGTCACTCCTTAGGTCATTCTGTTCACCTCTGTTCTTGGATGACTCAAGTTGTCACTGCAGTCTTATTAAGAAAGTCAAGACCCTTTCTCTGTTTCTGGCAGTCTCAGGTCCTTCAGATCGGTGTTCCTGAAACATAGTGTATCAGGAAAAGTGTATTTTTGTAACTCCCAGCAAGACAAAAGTGCTGGATTGGTGTTGAGATACATTATGCTGTACTTTTCTCTGTGTTTTCTCAAGTTGCGTGGAGTTTTACAGAGATGGAGTTGAACGAGAGTCACCAATGGCTACAGTGTTGCTCTAAGCCGAACGTGATGGTTGTTGAAAATGGATTTCTTGGCATTCTCTCCCTGTTCTGGGGCTGTGAGTTATTTTCAGGGGGGTACATGAGGCCTTTTATTCAGGATGGTGTTCTGAACATCATTCTGACACCCAAATTTCTGTCTTTGTGCAGTTTTCTCTAACAGTCCCGCTTAGTGCTTCTAAACTTGAATTTGCATTATCAATCACTCAGGGACCTTTTGAAATGCATATTTCTTTTTCAGTAGATGTTTTGTAGGAAATTACCTTGATGCAGTACTGAGCCTCCGAGTACACTACCAGCTATCCCAGAGGTATGGAATAGACAGGCTCAGCCACCAAATTAAAATGCTTGAATCATACGATTCATCAAATCAGTTTAAAACACACAGCCAAAAGCAAGAGGAAAACCGTGGCCGGTGGTGAGGAGAGGGGCGGTAAGTTAACGAGCTTAAGGAGATTGAAAGGAAGGACCTGAGTCCTTTCACTTTTTTGTAGCTAAATCCTGGGTACACAAAAGTCACGTGTCCTGTGTCTCTCACATCAGCCTTTCCCACCTGTGTGCCTGCTTATGAGGACTAGAGTTGAGGAAGAACTCTGCACAGATTCGTGATGCCCTGGGCATTTTACTTCCTGGGATACATACCTGCTGAATCGAGTGAGGACAGGTACACTTAGATACAGGTGGAGGTTTACCAGCTTGCCTGCTGATGAGCCGTGGGGGCTATTTGCGTTTCTTGGTGAGAGCACCTGAGGGTCCAGAATAGCCTCATGCTGAATGTGCTCCCTGGAAGGCTGGTATGGAGATGGCATTGCTGTCAGTCCGGAGATGGCATGATAATGGCTTGGTCTTGCCATTCCTTTCTATTTTGGAATATCTTGCAGGTTACTGACTTACCTAATTTTAACATGTCTTGTGACTTTTCTCTTGGTCTTACAAGCTCTCATTACTGTGCTTAACTAAGTCACTGCGGGTTAGCTTACTACCATCAGTGATGATAACTTCTTAAGAGTTTCATCCAATCCATTTATTTTCTTGACCTTTATGAACAGAATTTCATATTCCCAAGCAATACCACAGACTCTCACAATCGTAGGTCTGGGGTGAAATTTTGCATTTCTGACAAGCTCTCACATTGGTGCCGATGCTGCTGATCACCAGACCACTATTTGGAATATGATTTTGAAGTATAATCTTCTGGCTTCTGAATGGGGCTTGTAACAAAATTTGCTCTTCAGCTGGGTCTGCTGTAGCTGCTGTATGGAAAAATAGTCTTTGAAGCTGAAACAGGTGTAAACTTGTTTCTGGATGCCCAAGTGGATTATGGCCTCTAAATTCATAAGGAGTTTGGGTCATTAAAAGTCATATTTTTGACTCTGTGTGGTCTAAATTTTTAATTATAAAAGGACAGGGGGAGAAAGTTCTTGACCGACTCAGAAATTCTATTTCTTTCATTCTTTTGGAAGCCTAAACTTAAAAGCTTCTAGGGAGAGTATAAGAATCATCATTTCGTGTAGCTTGCTTTTATTTGGATAGCATTCAAACTGAGCTTCCTTTTAAAATTTGGTGTTTTATAAATTATGGTTTATAACCAGGCAAATATGTCAAATGTATTAATGTGCTGTGTAAAATCAAATAATGAATAGTTATTGAATGACCCCTTTTCTAATACTGCATATGTGTATACTAATAGCTTTTTCCCTCCCCTGAAATTTGGTTGTTTAATATTTAAATGAGATTCTTTTCTACAGCAGCCTATTATAGATGTTTGCAGAAATTTATTTGTAGTAGAAAGGTTTAAAGTGTCTTGCTTTTTGTATCATCAACAATATTTTTTGTTCCCCTTTAAATTACCTCACAAAGGATGCTCATTGTTGCGGTAATGAACTTTAAAGAAAAAAGGCTGAATTTGAGGAAAATAACTTTCTATTATGTCATCCATCCATTGTTTACTTCATTAACCTAGTCACATGCCTGTCAACAGTAATCTGATTTAAATCTCTTCTGCATTAGATTTTTTCCTAACATTTTCTTCACCTAAAAAAGAAAAAAGACTTCAGAATTTCTATAGAAAAACACAATTATATACAGGATAAATTTTGTATAAGCAAATCAACTGTTATGTTTAGTTCTGAATATCACTTCTTCATTTTTGTGCTGTTATCTAATTTACTTAATATTTTTTCTTAATTTCCAATGCTCTTCATTTTGAATCTTTCATTTTTGTTCTTTTGCTTCATTATAGTCTCCGGTTTTCATTTTGAATAGGAAAAAAAGTAACTTTTCAAGTAATGCTTCACATTTTTTCTTTCTGGTCACTTTAAAAAATTACCCTGGTTCTAATCGCTTCATCTTGGTTTGTGACATAGAAACTTAAAGATGAAAAATACTTAAGGGTAATCTAGTGTAATTTCCTCCTCACTTCAGTTAGCCCTTCAATAGCATATTGCTGACAGATGATCATTCAGCTTCTGCCTGAATAATTCCACTTATGGGGGGTTTATTATTTTGCAAGGCAAAAGGAAAGTTAGAAGGAGGGGCATGCTGTGGGTGTGTGGGCGTGTGTGTGTATGTGCTCATATATTTCCTTATTTTCATTTATCTTTAATTGGCAGGTTTTTATTGAGGTAAAATGTAAATAACATCAGATTCACCATATTCAAGTGTACAATTTAGTGGTTTTCAGTATATTCACGATGTTGTGCAGCCAGCACTATTATCTAATTCTGGAATGCTTCCACCACCCTAGAAGGAAACCCTGTGTCTGTGAGCAGTCCTTCCCAGTTCCCTTTCTTCCCACATCCTTTGGCAAACACGCATCTACTTTCTGTCCCTATGGATTTGCGTCTTCTGGACATTTCATATAAATGGGATCAAGGGCGTGCTTTTTAAGAGAATGTAGGAGACGCAGTGAGCATGTCTTGAGCTATGTTAAAATTTAGGGTACCATGTGGGCAGCAGACTATAGGAGGAAGGTCTAGAGGGGCAAGGATAAAGGGCTTTATGGATGGTGACATGTTCTCAAGATGAAGTGACAGGATGTGGGGGGCACAAATGTTGCCTGCCTGTTAATGCAGTTTCATGGAGAGAAGGAAGACAGGAAGCTGAGATAACAGCAGGATCCAGAAAGGGATGGGGATATTTGTTAACTGAGGAAAAATAGTGTGTGGGGCAAAGAGGATGGTCAGAATCACCGCCTAACTTGGGACACTGCACTTTTCTTCACGTAATCTGAAATTGCCGTTGACGAAGCTAAGTGATTGTTTCAGCACAGGGTATCTCTAAAGGCACAGAAGCGCTGATGCCGATTTTCATCCTTACATTGGTCTTTCCTAGCACAAAGACTCTTGTCATGTTCCCATGATCTGATTTATTTCCATCCTACTGCTCTTATGTTCTTGCTTCTATTCTTTTATGTTGATTGGAATTGTTCACGGACGAACTTCACTCTTTATTTTAAAACTTCTCCTCCTTCAATATTTCAATAGATTTTATATGCCATTCTATTCTCTCTATAGATAATGTATGAAATAAGTCATTTTGGGCAGGCACTTAATTTATTGCACATTGTCAAGTAAAGTATATTATATACATCACTTAAATATCACTAACTGATAATGAGAATAACACCAAACGTTTCTCTTTTTTTTAAGCTAGTACACATGCACTGGAGAAGGCGATGGCAGCCCACCCCAGTGTTCCTGCCTGGAGACTCCCAGGGGCGGGGGAGCCTGGTGGGCTCATGCATTGGAGAAGGCAATGGCAGGCCACTCCAGTGTTCTTGCCTGGAGACTCCCAGGGATGGAGGAGCCTGGTGGGCTGCAGTCCATGGGGTCGCTAAGAGTCGGACATGACTGAGCGACTTCACTTTCAATTTTCACTTTCATGCATTGGAGAAGGCAATGGCAACCCACTCCAGTGTTCTTGCCTGGAGAATCCCAGGGACGGGGGAGCCTGGTGGGCCGCCGTCGATGGGGTCACACAGAGTTGGACACGACTGAAGTGACTTAGCAGCAGCATGGTACACTTAATTTATTCGGCTGCGCTGGGTCTTCGTTGTCCAGGCTTTTCCCTAGTTGCAGCAAGTGGGGGCTACTCTTGTTCAGGTTCACGTGTTGCAGAGCACAGTCTACTAGGGTGTGTGGGCTTCAGTAGTGGGGGCACATGGGCTTAGTTGCTCTGAGTCATGTAGGACCTTCTTGGACCAGGGGTCTGGCGTGTGTCTCCTACATTGGCAGGCAGATCCTTTACCACTAGGCCACCAGGGAAGCCCCCACTCTTTCTTGAGATTCTGTAAAGTTGCGCAAGTCTGCGTCTTGAAGCTTTGGTTTTCTTATGTGTAAGTGGGGCTGTCTTACTTGTAATTTATCACTAGAATCTCTTCTCAGCTTTAACCTCTTCTTATCTTGACTGTATTTTAAACATATTTGTACAGTATCATTGCCATAAATATTTGTGCTTTTATTTCAAAGGGAAAAATTTGAACATCTTTGTTGAAATGTCATAATGAAGTTATGTTAAATTGCTCTTGAGAGTGTTATTTATACTATAGATTGTAGTTAAAAACTAAGATGATTAAAAGATTAAACCCAAGGGAGTACATTTTGATAGAGTTACTTTTACAGCAACTCAACTTTTGAAAGTATGGCTTGAACTATATATTAGAACACCTTGCTGAGGAGCCTAAGAATAAAGAAAGAAATGTTTTGTAATATAGTTGCTGACATATTAATTACTTTACTCACTTTTGTTCTGGAAATAGCTTCACAGCACAGTTCAACATGATTGAGATATTGATAATCTTTTGCACGATTCCCAATTTTTTAGCCTAACTTGCTCTTTCTCGTGTGCCAATCCTTACAAAAAGGACAATGAAAAGGCAGAGTGTAAAGATATTTGGAAATTTTATATTTTATTTATTTAAGAATAAATATTCTTAAATGTTTATTTAAATAATTATTCTTAAATAAATATTTAATAAAGATTAAATAAACATTTAATTTGTTTGTTTGTGCTGGATCTTAGTTGCAGCTTGTGGGATATTCAGACTTCCTTAAGACCTGCCGGATCCTAATGAACTCTAAGTTCAGCATGTGGGATCTAGTTCCCTGACCAGGGATCGAATCTGGGCCCCCTGTATTGGGAGCTTGGAGTCTTGGCCCCTGGACCACCAGGGACATCCCTGGAGCTTTTGTATTTTAGGAGGAGCAAAGTCTTGTTGCTTGTTTAATATATTCCAGAAGGATTAAAAAAAAGCACTTGTAGAGTTAAAACTATTTCACATATATTTGTGTGTGAAGAAAAGTGGTTTTAAATGGACCTGCTCACAGACCTGTTAGCCTCCTCTTCTCTCTTTTTGAGTCAGATAATGAATGAGTTTTGTTCTGGGGGAAGCTAACCTTCCACATTGTTTTCTGTACCAGCTGAAATGAGGTGGGCTAGGTTGGGGCACATAGTGGTGGACAGAGGGTCAGAAAAGTGAGCGGAGTGGTGACCGTGTAGCTGCCTGGGGGGAGCCGGGCTTGCAGAGCGGGGATTTGGTGTTTCTCCTGATGCTCTGGGGTCGGCGTGACTCCGAAGCTGTGTGCCTGTGTGCCCTGAGTCTGCCGCTGTTCAGTGAGGCACACCTTTCTGTCTCTCCCACTTCAGATCTCTTCTCCAAATATTGCTTTTTAGTTCTCTTCTTTCAAACATGTCAGGGATAGAACTTTGTGGAGGGTACATTCATACTGGAAAATATGTTTAATCTTGATATAAAGGTTTTAAATAATACTTAAAGTCAAAGGTGCCTATTTTGAAAAGTTTTGCTTCACTGTCAGGGGCCTCAATAGAGGAGGGAGAAGAACAGGTTCATTGGTTAGTTTTTAAGGCCCGCTTGTGAGTCAGTGCTGTACTGATGGATTCTTTTCACTCAGCACTTGTTTCAGATAGAATGGATGTGCCAAGTTGTTTTGTAAGAAACAGACTTAAATTCATACTTTGCATTATGAATCAGCTATTGTATTTTTTGAAAAGAACCCATTCCTGGAACTACAACTACTGTGTATCCAATAAGTAAGGAACAGGGATATATTGTATAGCACAGAGAAATATAGCTGTTATTTTGTAATAGCTTTAAATGGAGTGCAGTCTATAAAGTTATTAAATCACTGTGTTGCACGTATAAAACTAATGTAATATTGTAAATGAACTACACTGCAATTAAAAAAAAAACTAAAAGAAACCAATCCTTACAGGAAAGGCAAAACTCACTATAGGGTGCTTGACTGTCACCTTGTGTACCAGTATGTAAATGTAAGAGTTATCATTTTTTGGCCATACCACGCGGTGTGCAGGGCCTTACTCAGTTCCCCGACGAGGGATTGAATCATATTCCCTGCAGTAGAAGCGCAGAGTCCTAACCACTGGACCATCAGGAAATTGCCAGAACATAGTCATTTTTAAAAGTTTATTCTGTAGGTAGAATACTAAAATGCAGTAATTTAAGTTGTGCATCGATTTTATTTCGGCCATTGCATGGACACAGCATGCAGGATCTTAGCTTCCGGATCAGGAATCGAACCTGTGCCCCTTCAGTGGAAGCACAGAGTCTTAGTCACTGGACTGCCAGGGGGAAGTCTGTAGGCTAAAGATTCTAGATAGTTGTGCATCAGTTTTAATATATGAATGCCAGAGCACATGTTTCCTCTTAGAAATTTTAACATTGAGCACTGAACATTAAAACAAACACACAAGTCTCGTGAAAAATAAAAGCTGGGCCATAAATGAAAATTGATGATATAATAGGGGAAGAGAAATGTAAGAATGATGATAACATAGATCAGCTCTTCACTGACTTTTGATACATGTGCATAACACATGTTATGTTTTGTTTCAATGTTAAACTAACATTGAAAGGGAATTAACACAATATACAATTTTTTTGGTCAGCATCTAGAATTATCTATGATTATTCATTTAGGGTAGATTCCTAAAATACTTTAAAGCCATTGATACACACAGTCTGAATTATTATTCAGAAGGATTTTGTTAGTTTATAATTAGCATTGCATTGGAATGTTTTTCTCATGATTCCTGGTGTTATATATATGCTTTATAATTCTCAGCTTGTTAGGTTTCTTATAATTTCTATGTATTATATTGACTTATTGGTGATGTTGAACGTTTTCATCTGTTTACAGGCATTTTTTGGATATGAGTTCTGAGTGTTATTTATTGCCTTTTTGTCAGTGATTATTAGTAATAGTCAAAGTGTTTATCAAAGTGTCTTGGTAGAAAGTTAAAAGAACTCAGATGTTCAATTAACAGTGAAATGGTTATAGTGTAACAAGATAAAGCTGTTATAAATCTTGTTTTCTAATTTTTTTAAAAAAATATGTATGTATTTAGCTGGTCTTAGTTGTGGCATGTGAAACCTCATTCCCGTACAAGGAATTGAACACCAACCCTCTGCACTGGGAGCTCACAATTGTAGCCTTTGGACCACCAGGGAAGTCCACAAAATTTTTGAAAATGAGAAATATTTTGCAGTATACAATCCTGTAGGCTAAAAAGACTAAAATATTTAATATGCATTTTTATCACAATTTTAATTTTAAAATTGAAAGACTGAAGAAAGCCTAAAAATACATACAGCAAGATGTTAATGCTAGTAATTTCTGGATATAGAAAATAAAGGTGATGTTTATAAAACCATTTTAATTTTTCCAGATTTACTAAATTCTCTACAATGATTATATATTATTTTAATTATATAAAAAAAGGGGGATACATTTGGAATGATCAACAGTAACAAACTATGTTTTTTATTCTTTGGGCTACATTGTCTATTCTTTTGGGCTACACTTCATGGCATGCAGGGTCTTAGTTCCCTGACCAGGGGCTGGACCCACACCCCCTGCAGTGGGAGCGTGGAGTCTTAACCACTGGACCTCCAAGGAAGTCCCTAACAACTCTGACGTTGACAGAAACATTACAAAGTACTGTCACAGAGGGATTCTGATTTTTAATTTTTAATGGAATTTTCTTTGGGGGTTAATGTGTCACAGGACAAAATTTTGGAGTGTAAAGTTATGGAAAACTGAGGAGAGGTGTGGGGTTTAAGAAAATGGGTGAGCTTTTGACAGCCGAGTTCATTACGTGCAAGCTTTCTAATCCTTGGTAAAACTGACCCCGTATTTGTGGCTCAGCTTGTAAGCATTACGTGGGACAGGACTTCCTAGTTCTTGCAGAGGTTTTAGGTGTTTTCTTTTCAGTTGCTATTGTGTGTGTTATATCCCAATGTGTTACTTAAAATGTGGGCACATATTCTGTATCTGAAGTGAAAATTGTTTTGATGTGTAGTTTTACTCAAAACAATCAAGTATTTGTTTAAAGAAAGCCTAACAGTTCTCCCATATGAGATCATGTCTTTCCTTTTGAGTTTGTTAAATTATTGAACCTTAACAGGCTTTGTCTTTCAGAGGCTGAGAACAGAGATGTTAAGTTTAATATCTTGTCTACATGTAATCTTATGAAAACACTTGGATGCACTCAGTTAAAAATGGGATTTTGTGTCCTAGGTCTCTATATTCTTTTGAATATGTTTTCTAAAATACCAGCCAATATATAGTTTCTTCTCATTGTTCTTTTAAGAAATATGTATTTATTTATTTGGTTGTGCCGTGTCTTAAAGTGGTTATGGCATGTGGGGTCTTCCTTGCAGCATGAAGGATCTTCAGTTGCTACATGTGGTATCTACTTCCTTGACCAGGGATCAAACCTGGGGTCCCTGTGTTGGGTGTGCAGAGTCTTAGCCACTGAAAGGGAAGTCCCTTTTCTTAACAAAAGCTTTAGCTGAAAAGATTGATTGGATGTATGATTAGAGCGTATGGTAGTATATAATATTTTTAGTTAGAGTCTAAGGATCAGTTACCTTCAAGCCCCAGATAGTGTTACACCTGTGAAAAGCTTTGGTAGACAATGCTGAAGTATATAAATGGTGAGAAAAATATTTGGGGGAGATGGCAGAGTTTTCTGAAATCAGAAGTTAAAGTGTTGCTTTTGGCCTAATTAGATCAAATGATAAATCCTACGGTTTTGAGCAGTTCCAGCATTTTATAAACTCTGGGGAAGTCCTTTAAATTGGCTTACTATGTATCTGATGCTGCGTTATCTTTTTTTATTAGGTGTACTTAAACCGCACTGTGATATGGCTGATAGATTTTATGTGTATTTTATTGAATAATGAGTTTATAATAGTACTACTTAGATATGTATTATGTACATAATTATGAGTATGATTTAAAGGAAAGAAGGCAGCATTATTAGGTATTCGGTCAAGTTTGAGGTGAGACCTGTGTTTTTCCTTTGGGGACTGTGTTGCTTGTGGAATTTTTATATTGCTGGTTCCTTCTCTGAATAATGAGTTCTGTGAATAACATGTTTAAGAGCTCTCAAGAGATTGCTTCACTTTGCAAAGGTAGTGATTAGAAATTTTAGTTTGAAGTTCCTTGGGTTTGGCACTTATTGTTTTGTGAAATTCTTACCATTAATCTAGAAATGAACCATTGACTGAGTTGATCCCTGTCACTGGAGGATGGTGGAAATAAGCTATAAATATTGATACGAAATACTTTCAAAATTGTGGTTTTTCTATATGTTGTGTTTAATGTTTAGGTGATGTATTTGTCAGGATTCTCCAGAGAAACAGAACCAGTATAATGTGTGTGTGTGTGTGTGTGTAGATAGACATCAAGAAAGAAAGAGAAAGGTAGAAATAGAGATGTTTAGGATTTCGCTCGTGTGATTATGGAGGCTGGCAAGTCCAAGATCTGCAGGGTGGGCTGGAGACCTGGCAAAGAGCTGATTTTCTTAAGAATTTAAGTCTAAAAGCTGACAAGCTGGAGACCTAGGGAAGTAGCCAAGCTCGATACTCAGGGTTTAAGTTCAGAGGCTGTCTGTTGGCGAATTTCTTTTTGCCTAGGGGAAGTCAGTCTTTTGTTCTATTCAGGCCTTCAGCTGATTGCATAAGGCTCACCCACATTATGGAGGGCAAGCTAGGAGCTTTACTCAAAACCAACCAATTTAAATGTGTCTGTGCTCAGTCGTGTTTGACTTTTTGTGACCCCATAGACTGTAGTCCACCAGACTGCTCTGCCCATGGAATTTTTCATTTAAGAATACTGGAGTGGGTTGCCATTTCTAGGACCCAGAGATTGAACCGAAGTCTCTTGCATCTCCTGCATTGGCAAGTAGATTCTTTACCACCAGTGCCACCCGGGAAGCCCAACTTAAATAATAGTCTTAGTCAAAAATATCCTTGCAGAAATTCCAGAACAATGTTTGACCAAGTACCTGTGTACCATGGCCCAGCCAAGTTGACACATAAAATTAACTGTTGTGGTCAGGTTTTATTATTTGATTACTTCCTCTGATGCTGTTTCAGGAGAAAAAATCTTCAATTTCTCCACATATCTTAGTGGAAAAGTTGTTCTGTGCCTGTCATTCTTAGAAAACTTTCCAAAGGGGTTCTCCCTCTTGGGGCAATATGTAGGAGTATTAGTAGTACTAGTACTAGTAGAAAAAAGTACTAGTATTAGTAGGGAAAAGACCACACGTTTTGGAATCAGACCTGAATTCAGATCCTGCTGACATATGATCTTCTTAAGAGTGTTTGTTTCAGCTTTAAAGATAGAGACTTTGTTTTATGGTGTCTGGCACTGTCATACTGCCTGGCACATAGTAGGTACATAGTCAGCGTTAGTAACCTTTGATGTCCATCGCTGGTACTCCTTATCCCTTTCTTGCTCACTCTCCCCACATACGAAGGTCCAGATTGGGATGACGGGGTGATATTTGTAGATGAACAAGGATTGCATAATTTATTTATAGGCAGAACCCTTCCAGTTAGCAGTGAGAGAGGAAAGCTGAGTGATTCCCTTACAGACTGTAATCTTTCCTGGCCCCTGCCCTGGCTTGCTGATGTGCTCTCTTTGATTTGGAAAATCTCAATCTATCGCCTGGTGAGATAATGACAGTTTATAAGTAACTAGAAACAGTCATTAAAGTATGGTTGCATGAGACATGGCTGTGAAAGTTGAGAGGGGAGAGTATTCATTTCGCTTTAACTTTATTTCTGCTTTGAGTGATTGCCCAAGCTTGTAATTAGTTGCAAGATAATATAAAACTTGAGGTTCCATATGAAAATTGTAAAGCTACTTATTTAGAAATTGCGTTAATTTGCCACAACATTGGTAACTTGAGTATGTAACTCTATCTATTTTTCTTCATGAAAATTATTGAAAATTTAATTGATGAAGGCAGTTGAATTATTTCTTATAATTTAGCGTCTTTCCCACCTTTTATTTCCTGATCTGTTTCTTAAAATGTGGTTTCTTTTGTTCTTTTCAGTGAAGAGAGAGGAATTCCCTTTTTGGATCACTTCTATTCCCACCCCCTTGATACTGATTTTAGAAATGTTCTTGGTTTTAATTCCAGACCTAAGTCATAATTTTATAATTATTTTGGTAGCTAGTTATCTGATTCTCTGATCAAGTTCTTACTGTGTAAGATTTTTATTTATCTACAAAACAGTTTCTCATTTTTCTCAGTGCTTTTAAGTAATTAGAAACAAACTGCATGAGGACAAATAATCCAAGGTCTTCAAATCATATTTGTTCTGCCATTTTATTTTTCTGTAAATTATATTATGTGGAAGCTGTCTAACCATTGTTATTAGGCTAAAATATGAAATAGCTTTGCTTGTTCTTGTAAATTTGTTTATGTACAAAACGTATATCATTTTCCCTAGGCAGAAATAGCTTTTAATGGCACTCTGAGGAAGAGAATAGCTGAGCTGATTTCTGCATTTTCTTTTTAAACAAAAAGGCAATAACCAATTTTTAGGGTTTATGTGCATTTCTTGAGACACAGAAATGTTCTACAAAAATTACCTTTTAATGCTTAGTAATGTTGTTAAAATTGAGAGTTCATCATGTTATATGAATGGAGTAGTATGTCAAATATTATGTTGTTACTGGCGATAATATTCTTTGAGATTATGATTATAGCATTCTATAATTACTATTGTGAGCATAAGTCAGGGTTAAGAAATCACTATTATTCAACTGTTTATAAATACCTGTTTATGCTGCTAGCTGTTTGGAGAAGGATTGTATTCTGAATTGATTGGTAATAGTCAACAAAAATTATTGAATATACTTAATATGTCTTGAGCTTGGGCTCTGCTGTGAGGTTATTATGATAAATAAGATAAGTCCTTGCTCCTCAAGACATTTATAGTCTTGTGAAGGTGATAGAGAAGAAAGCATTGAATGGTATGATAATGTATATAGCTATGTACAAAAGACAGCCATATGTTATTTATTGTCCAAATGTGATTCTTTCCAGAATAGAAAAGGAGCAAATAATAATTATACATATTTGAGAGGTGGAATAGTCTGAGGTGTATGTTTTTATTTTGAATAAGAGAATAGACCATTGGATAATCTTCTTTGTATTATACAATGTCTAGGGAGACCATATACTTTCTTCTCAAACTGGGACACTTTAATAGTGAAATGAGTGCTGTCTATACTTATATGGAGGCAACAGGCGTAACCTAGGACTGACCTAAGGCAGTCAGTATACACTGTCGCCTGCATATAACAGGGTGCAGAGGGGCTGCCAAGCCAGGGCCTCTGCCTTCTTGAGGAGGAGTAGCATAAGGGAGAGATTTTTAGAGGGAGTGTTGATGCTTGACACTCTAAAGATGACTAACTAATGGGAATTGGGACCTCCTCAGTCCAGGGATGAGCACGTTTGAGATAACTGCAAATAAAGTCAGAAGAGCTGGAGGAACAGCAAGTGTGTGTGTGTGTGTGTGTGTGTGTGTGTGTAGTGTAAGATTGCGGTTGGGTGGCATTTGTATACCAAGGGGTGGGAATTGAATGCAAGCTGTTGGGAGCCACTGAAGAACTGTGAGGGGTGGATGGCCTCATCACTGTGCTGTAGCGCCTCTCTCCTGTGAGTGATTAGGGGAGGTTGGAGGAAATGCGTCGGTTGTCCATGCTTTTTCTTTCATTCCCTGTGTTCTTTCCATAACTGTTTACCTTTGAACTTTTCAATCAACTTCTACTTAACCAGCTTTCTGGGCTAACTGATGTTTTCCATTTGGTAGATAAAGTGTACTAACTGTTATCCATGTGAGTGATTCTGACTCGAAGACCGTACTTTAGGAAGCCTTCATTATCATCCTGCCATATTGAGTTGTAGGCTACCTGGGAGTGGTTATGTACATTTCTAAACTTGTTTTTTGTCTACTTCGCGTCTTTCTAAATGTGTATTTAATTGAATATTAAGTAAATTGATGAAATATGAGTGTGAAAAGCAAGTTTTTAAAAAATAAAAATGTAAATTGACTTCTTTGGAGAGATTTGACGAAGATCACTTTAAAGTCTTACTTTTGAATTTGTTGAGGGTGGTATGGATGAATAAAAATGAACAAATAATCTAAAAGAAGAGGCCTTGGCATGATATCCAGAGATGGGTGAATGAAAGCACTTTTACATATCGTACATTAATGTAAACATGGTAAACATGTATAAGTTTTTATGATTTCCCACTTAAGTGCCTCTTTCAATTAGTTGACAAAATCATAATCCAATTTGCTTTGGCTAAAAGAACATCTTCTTTTTTTAAATTTTGTTTTTATTGGAGGATAATTGCTTTACAATGTTGTGTTAGTTTCTTCTGTACAACAATGTGAATCAGCCATAAGTGGGTGTGTATATATATGTATGTATATCCCCTCCCTCTTGCATCTTCGTCCTGCTCCCTGCCCCGAGTCCCACTCCTCTAGGTCATCATAGAGCTCTGGGCTGAGCTCCTGGTGTTATACAGCAGCTCCCCACTAGCTATCTGTTTTACCCACAGTGATGTTTTCAGTGCTGCTATCTGAGTGTGTCCACCCTGTCCTTGCCCCGCTGGGTCCACAAGTCATTCTTTATGTCTGCATCTCTATTCCTGTAGGGCATCTTCTTGTAGAGAATATCTGCTCTCAGCTAGGCACTAAGCTGGTTGCCTAAATCATGTATTAGAACAAGGAGCCTGCATTCTAGTGGGAGAGATGGACAGCAAAGTCAACAGTTATGAATACAGTGAGAGAAGCAGTTTGATAGAGGTGTGCATAGGGTACTGTTGGTATAGAGAAAGGGTCTCTGGGTTCTGGATACAAGTTAGGGAAAGCTTCTAGGAAGAGATGAAGCTCTAGTTGCTTTGAAGGTTTAGTAAGTATTTGTAGAGAAAGTTGCTGGTGTTCGAGGTAGCAGGAAGGCACAGGGAAGAATGGGAAAGCCTGCTGTGTTTCATAGATCTTAAAGTAGTGTAGTACTGTTGGTACAAGGTAAGGTGAAGGCAGATTGGCAAGGCTTCTTTGTTTTGTAGACTTAGGACTTTGCATGCTTTTCTGAAAACTTACCAGTTATGGGAAGGGAGTTTGAGCATGGAAAGGCATGGTTGAATTTGTGTGTTAGACCACTTTGATGGAGGGTGGAAGATGGATTGAAGAGTGGATGTGGAGATGGGAGTCGGGTAGGTATTCAGGAGTCCATGTAAACAGGGATAAGACTGGTGAATGTTTGTAAGGATGAGGGTTTAAGAGAGGCAGAGGGCAAGCTGGGGCAAGATGGATTAGACAGAAGATGATGAGTGATATTGTTTTTTTAATATATAAAATTAACTTTTAAATACAGACACCCTTTGCTTCTGTTTTTTATCTATGTATTTCACTTTCCCTCTAAGAAATGGCCTTGCCTAGTACTTGGTTCGGAGTAGGCAATGGCACCCCACTCCAGTACTCTTGCCTGGAAAAATCCCATGGATGGAGGAGCCTGGTGGGCTACAGTCCATGGGGTCGCTGAGGGTCAGACAGGACTGAGCCACTTCACTTTTACTTTTCACTTTGATGCATTGGAGAAGGAAATGGCAACCCACTCCAGTGTTGTTGCCTGGAGAATCCCAGGGGCGGGGGAGCCTGGTGGGCTGCCGTCTATGGGGTCGCACAGAGTTGGACACGACTGAAGCGACTTAGCAGCAGGAGCAGCAGCAGTACTTGGTTTATACACTCAGGTACTCAGCAAATGAAAGGTAGTGAAGCAATTAGCTGGACACAGAGAGGGAGTGGATTTTTTTCAGTCCAACAGCTACAAAATAGGATGGATGAACAAATGGGATCCTTTGAGCAAAGACTGTGGATCTGAGGATTGGGTCCAGGAATCTACATCAATGGGGTATGGTAAGGAAAAATGAGAAGGAGTACGACCTTAGGAAAGTGTTGGGAGCAGGCCCACATTTGGAGGAGCAGAGTATGAGAAAGAGTGCTTTGGAGAAGTCTCCAATGACATTAGAAAGATTTTAAGAAGTACAGAGGTTTAACAACCCTCCTGGTGGGTTGATAGATGAAGTACTGAACTCTAAATAATTCTGAGGAAAGCTAGTGGTATTTATGGATCAAGACTGGGGAAAGAGCTCTTCAGGTCAGGGAGAGTGAGAGAGGTCCAGAAATGTAAAGACACTGACAAATATTTATTTCTGAGAAAGTAGGTTAGTATTATTGTACCACTTCAAATATATAAGTCAGAGTTGTGTACAAGGTTGGTAGCAGATTTGGAATCAGATTTTGGGGCCTAAAAGAACCAGAACTGTGCTTTAGCTGTCAGAATCTTGCAAGCTAAGCTAAGATTGTTAATATATCCACCCAAAATAGTCCAAGTATGCAGATTGCTGTTATCTTCTGTAGAATTACTTTGGATGGTCAGCTGAAGTTTTGCTTTTTTCCTTTGCAGACTTTTCTGGCTCTAGTATTTTGCCCTCTGATATATTAGACCTATAATGATCCCAAACAAAGGCTCCAGAGTAATGTGCATGAATATTATTCTAAGTAGTAGACCAAATTAGTATTGCTTTCAATCTTCATTTACATTGCAAAAATAAGTGCTCATGAGTAAGATGTGTTGTTTACTTTTCAGAGGGCATGGTGAGCTTCAGATGGTATTTTGGTAACTCTTATAGGACCCAGTTGATTTCAAGCAATAACTTTTTGACAGGTCATTAGAAATTAAAATCTTTTTCCTATTGGCCTAATGTTATATACAGTGAGATTTTGTTCCTGGAAATAGATGTCACCTTATAAAATTACTAAAGTTAGTCATGAGAATGAATAGAGAGAACACACAATGTAAGTTTATGCAAATGTTAAAATATATTAACCAACATGGTAATAATATAAATGTTCCTTTTAGGGGATTTTTTCTGCATGAATTAGACTGACTGTGAGTTCTTAAAATACCACTTCTTTGTATACGTATGTGTGCCTCTTAAAAAGTATTTGGATAGGAGTGGCTGTTACCATGGCTATTCCTTCTTCAGGGAATTTTTGCTGCTAAATCTACACTGACCTGACATTTACTTCATTTGAGGTAGGTGTTGGGCTGGGCATGGCCAGTTTTAAGGACAAGTTTAGTTTCTTTGCTCCTGTGTAAAGTAAGTTGGCAAATGCTTGCACTTGAGCCATTCTGTTCTGAGATAGGGCTACTTAGTATTGCTGTTCTTTAGAAAGAATGGATTATGATTCTGATTATTTTTAAACAAGGGAGTATTTACCAGCTGAAAGGTGCTTTGGATTTTGTATTGTTATACTTTGACTTATAACTTTGTGAGTTGTGTCAACAAGATCAAGTTGTACAATTCCATACTAAATTCTCTGAAATGAAGATGCTGACCTAGATGATCTTTGTGTCCAGAAGTGCCTTGTAGCTTTAAAATTTCAAGCCTTTATTATACAGTTCTTAATTTGCTATGTGAATAGTCAGACTTCTTACTTTCGTGAATGTTGTTCTGAGGTGTGAATTTAACATTTGTTAAATTTATTAGAACTGAGACAGAGTTTTATAGAGCCACTTCCAGAGGTTAAATTTGTTCTGTGTTAGAACTGAGAGAATATGTATTCAGAGCATTTGACCTTGGAGTTATAGGTAGGAGTGTTTGAGAAGAGGGGAAAGGGGATGGGTGGGACTCATCATGACAGTTCATGAATTAAATTAGCCACCTACTCCAATGATAATTATGATATGTCTTTTTTTATGCTGCTCTTGATTTACAAAGATGGAGGCAGAGATTCCGTCCTACCTGGGACATATGCTTTATCAGAAAAGGTAGTAGGGCTTTGTTCCGTATATACTTTATCATTTGATCTCCTATGTGCGTGGTATCATATAAATGTGAAACAGATGGTCAGGAGTGCAGTATAGAATAGCACTATGTGGTGGAATATGTGATTATATGACTAATCAGGACAGAATTAAATTTGAATATAAACCACATATTTAGATTGTCTTTGGCTATATATGTAAAGCCACATCTGTATGCATGTGTATGTATATAGCATATAGTGTCCTGTCGTTGTGTGGGAAAATTTCAGTGCTTTAATTAGGAAAGAAAGAATTAGTTGCTCAGTCGTGTCCAACTCATTGTGACCCATGGACTGCAGCCTGCCAGGCTCCTCTATTCGTGGAATTCTCCAGGCAAGAATACTGGAGTGGGTTGCCATTCCCTTCTCCAGGGGATCTTCCTGACCCAGGGATCAAACCTGGGTCTCCTGCATTGCAAGCATATTCTTTACTTATGAAGGATAGTTGCATTTGCTGCTGTTGTTGTTTGGTCACTAAGTTGTATCTAACTCTTTGCAACCTCATGGACTGCAGCATGCCAGGGTTCCCTGTCCTTCACTAACTTCCTGGAGTCTGCTCAAACTTATGCCATTGAGTTGGTGATGCCATCCAACCATCGAATCCTCTGTTGCCTGCTTCTCCTCCTGCCCTCAATTTTCCCCAGCATCAGGGTCTTTACAGTGAGTTGGCTCTTCACATCAGGATAGTTACATTATCAAACTTCAAAGCTGAAAGAAATTCGCTGGGAACATAGTTTGCCATGACTCTACCGTGAAAAGGTGCAAATTTACAAGAGTAACAGAGAGAAGTTTATTATGGTTCAGGTTTGAACTACAGGCTGCTGCTTTTCTGTAAAGTCAGAAATACAACAAGGTGAAATTAAAATATAAAATATTCTGAACCGTTTGCAGAAATGCTGCTGAAGCATTTCCTGTAAATCACTTGGAATCCTGTGTGCAATACTATGTACAAAATTTACCAAGAAAAAACTCCAAACCTTCTAAAATACTTCTTTTTCAAGTAAGAAACCAATGTATTATATATGCAAAATAAAATGAAACAGAGAACAACAGAAAATGTTAACAGAATAGGGATATAATGAAAAGAGGGGAAATCCTAGAAGTGAGGACAAGGGATTTGAATATTAAGTAGATGGCAATATGAAGAATTCTATGTAAAGTATCAAAGTGCTTAAGTCATCACTGAATTTAGGTAGACAGGCAGAGGGATCAGAATAGAACATGAAGTGGGAGTCATTCTCCTCCCTTCTTTCAACTATATTGCATACAGTGGTGGTGTGGCTCATGCTTGTATCTGAAAATCCTTGTGCTCAGGTCCTCTGCCCTGAGGCGCTCTGATGAGCTGAAGGGTGGCATCATAGGGCAGAACAGTGAGGCGTAGTGATGTTAGGGGACTGGCGGTGGCTCAGTGCCGAAGAATCCGCCTGCCAGTGCAGGAGACTTTGAGATGTGGATTTGATCCCTGGGTTGGGAAGGTCCTCTAGAGAAGGAAATGCAACCCACTCCAGGATTCTTGGCTGGAGAATCCCATGGCCGGAGGAGCCTGGCGGGCTACGGTCCACGGGGCCGCACAGAGCCGGTCACGACCTAAGTGACAGCACACACAGCCCCGGGTAAAGTCACCTGAGCACGCTTTTAGGTTAGTTGCTTTGTCTCTTCCGTAACCACGGAGGGGCTTCTTCATAACTGAAAGACTGTTCCTTGCCACCTGATACATGTTCGATTCCTGGCCTCTGTAGGTTCTCGAGTATAAGTATTCTGTGTGTTACTGGCGGATCAGCAATCAAACGAGTGTTCGAGTGCCCGACCAGCCTAGCCCCTGAAGTCCCCAGGATATGCATTTGTTCTTTGTCTCACACACTTCTGTTGTTGTTGTTGTTCAGTAGGTAAGTTGTGTCTGACTCTCTGCGACCCCATGAACTTCATAACCTTTTGTGACTGTGCCTCAACCAGGTAATCTACGTGGCTAGGAGCTCCTTTAGTTCAGTTCAGTTGCTCAGTTGTGCCCGGCTCTTTGCGAGGGTGGGGAACTCTTAAGTAATTTTTCTGTCCACACTGCCTGTGGCACAAATTAGGTATTCATCGGTTAATTGTGAATGAGAGGAACTTTATAGCTATCTGCCCATAATTTAGTTCTATTAACATATGTCCTGATTTCCAGAGTTCTTAGGTGTTAATTAGAATTACAAGTATATGGTGTTAGCGGTTTGGTTTCATGCAGAACTATATACCTCTCATATAAACTGCTTTTTATAGAAAGTTAGAGAAATAACGTCTTCTTCTTTTTTTTTTTTTCCTACTTGAGTTTTGAGGAGATGAAGATATGCAAGATACCTAATAGCCTGATTCCTCAACCAGGCCATTGGGTAATGTGTCCCTGACAATGCTTATTAGCTTTCTCTGTAAACTGAGATAGCATTTTGGGTAGTTTGCCAAACCATCTCATTTCTTTGTTTAATTTGAAGTAACTCTGAGAATTAGTTTTTTTAATAGAAAAGGTTTTAATATTGTGTATACTTATGTGTTGAGTATTTGCCTTGAGCATGGTGATATTTTAGACATCTCTCCATATGCTCACAGAGAGATTTGTTCTTCCCTTACCATTATCTCAGCAAAACGATGACAAGGCTTATGAGAGGGAGCAGATATTTGAGGTGTTATTTGCTTGAATGGCATATATAACTCCTTTTGCTCATGGAAGGGATGGTTTGAATTTTAAGCATCTTCTTAACTGTCCCCTGTGTCAGGGTGTGCACAGAAGTGGTGTTTAAATCTATTTATTTGCATTTTGCTTTTTATTTAAAGTATTTATTGTGGAATCTATTGCTTAGATTTTATATCATTATAACTATTTTCTGTGTACCTTTTCCTTCTTTCCATTGCATTTCTATTTTCAATGCTTTCCTTTTATCAGCTGTAAATTTTCCTCTGGAGCCCTTGAATCTGCTGTCTTTGTCTTTTGTTGTATATAAACATCATATGGTTGGAGTTGATATCAAATTTTTTTCTTTTTAGCAAAACTGAATTGCGATTCTGTTTCAGCAACAGAAATTTAAATCTGGTTTTATTTCAGGTGTTATGTGGTTATAGTTTTTGTAAGACTCAGACTCCCTGGTTGATATGTATTATTTTGTTACTAAATTGCCATTTTAAGTCTGCTTTCATCCAAACATCTTTGCATAGTATTCCTCTCATTGCCATCCACTTAATATTCAAATTCCTTGTCCTCACTTTAGGATTTACCCTCTTTTCATTATATCCCTATTTGGTTAACATTTTCTGTTGTTTTCTGTTTCATTGGTTTCTTACTTGAAAAAGAAGTATTTTAGTAGGTTTTTTTTTTTTTTTTTTGGTAAATTTTGTACATAGTATTGCACATAGGATTCCAAGTGATTTACAGGGAAAAAAAAAAAGTAGAGAATCAAGAATAAAACAAAGAGGAGCCCAAATATGGACACTGTACGTCAGAGCTGATTGCTCTGTTTGTGCTTTGCACGTGATCTCGAACATCTTGTAAATCATAATGAAAATGAGATATACTCAGTCATCTGTTTCTGATGTTAAGGACAAGCAGCACTTTTTACTCCAGAAGCAGCAAAACTTTGTTTTGTTCCTATAAAGAGAAAGTTTTTATATGGGACGCTGTCATGTCAGTGATAATAAAAATACCTAACATTTACTATGCAAAAGCAGGGCTTATAGGGTGTTATCTGTATTAACTCGTTTAGTCCTTAGGGTAGCCAGTCACTTGACAAGAGCAGAAACCCAGACCCGGCACACTTGAGCAGGGAGCCCCTGGCTTATGGGTGGGCCCTGCTTGTAACTGGGCTCACAGCGGTCTGGCCCCCAGCGCCTGTGCTCTGTATGAGTGGGAGACTTGGTCTTTAGATTAGGCCCTTTCTGATAAGCTGTCTTCTGTCTGTTTTTAATCCTACTTAGAAAATAGTTTTTCTGTTGATGCTTTTGACTGAGTTTAGAACTGACTGCCATTGCATGGTATGATCAAAGTAAATTCAGGTTCTCAATTTGAGACAAATAAAACTGTAACATTGTTAGTTTTTCTTTGTTAATGTTATTTTATTGACTAGTCCTTGAAACATTTCTGTGAAGATGCTCATATTTAACAGATGGGGAACCAGAGGCAGAGTTAGGACCATAAGATCCGGGTAAAGTAAGAGGTGATCCAGGAGTAATTTGAATGTAGAATTCTTTTCAAGCAACATTTTGGCCTTTTACTAGATGTACATTTTATGCCCAGAGTAGAGCATTAGGCCATCAGTCTTTAATGGGTCTTTCCTGTAGCAGATTTACTGACAGCTCTGTAAGTATAATTGAGTTGTAACAGCCCACCCTTAATAATTTAGACATCAAACACTGGCTTTGAACATGTTGTCCTTCGTTTAATCTCCTCTTACATGACCTTTAAGCTCTCTAACATATGGGATAAATTTGAGAGCTTCTCAGCCTTAACTGCTGAGATGTATCCTGATTTTTATCATCCAAATGTTACCCCTCATGTTTATAAATTATTGTTAAATTTTTGTCAAAAAGATCTGGCCTGTGAATTCAGAACAGATTTGGTGACAGGTTAAGAAAATACTTTAAAACAAGTGTAGCCAGCGATTCACAGTACCTTTGTATTCTATTTAGTCTGTTATCTGAACTTTTGTCATTTTGGGGTCCCCTTTTATTATGTAGATTATCTTTTAAAAATACGTTTATGTTTTGACAAGCAACACCTGTTAACAGGTTATTAAAGCTTGTATTCCCTGGGATACACATTGGTGAACCATGTCACAAATCTCAACTCCATACCTCCAACCTAAAATAACATTTATTTTTTGGAGTAATGAATGTAATTTTTTGAATTAGCAGCAGGTCTAACAGAATATCAAGTAGTAAAGTGTGAGAATAATAAATGCAGTGGTTTGAGCTTTATAACATGTAGATTGTATGCTCATAAATAATGTAGTCTGTGTTTTAGTACATTATGGAGGGATCATTTTCACTGCCTAAAATTAGTCATCTTCAGTTTGTTTTTCTCTGCCAAGCTAAGAGAGGATGATAAGGCCAAGCCTCGACCTAATCATTATCCCTTTCCGTAGCTCTTCTTAGAACACTAGTGAGCAAGGGCTTTGTATGATCTAGAGGCCAATGACAAGATGTGCTGGCAGATTCCAAAGCTGTGTTTTATATTACTTCTTTAGGGAATACTGTGAACAAATGGCCCTGTTAAATATGTGTGCACACGCGCATGCTCAGTTGCTTCAGTCGCGTCCAGCTCTGTGACAGTTGTCTCAGCTGTAGCCCACCAGGCTTCTCTGTCCATGGGATTCTCCAGCACAAATACTGGTGTGGGTTGCCATGCTCTCCTCCATACTTTATGTCCTGGCTCCTTCTTAGAGAATCACAAGACCATCAGCCTGTTCAACGCTTCAAGGAGACCACACCGTCACATTTTAAAAAAAATTCTCTTCCTGTCTTATTCTTTGTCGTCGTATCTTTTAGCATCCCATGGCTGGTGGAACAACTTTGGGAAAAATTGTTGTACAGTTTTGAAAAGAGAATTTTTCTTTTAAAGAATTTTTCTTTTCAAAGGCTCAGTTTCTCTTATTGCCCCTCTCCCATTGATTATCCCAGAAATCTGAAAGTTAGTAATAATGGATGTTGGGTTATAATAAAGTGATTTCAATTAATGAAAGTACTGCTCTGATAAAGTAGTTTCAATTTTCAGTAAAGCTTGTTGCTATTTCATTTTAGAAACCAGGGACTTTGGATTTTAAATTTTCTTTTAATTTCTGAATCAGTTTGCATTATAGCATGCTATATTTTCTGTCTCATGATAACTATATTGCCATAAAATATAAGAAAATTAGAAACATTCTGTTTTCTTGTTGTTTAAATAGTTGAAAAGAGTGAAGTAAATATTTTAGGCTCTGTTTACGTTTGGAAAAAGGAGATTTGAACAGTAATCCTACCCCTACATAGACTTTTTGGATAATTAAGCCTAAATTATAGTAGTTTTCTTCAATAACTAGGTTTAAATGTTGCTGTATGGGTACCAGAGAAAGTAGTGGACTTTGAAGATACTTTTAGATTTTCCCAGCTATATTCTATTGGTAATCATTAGTATGAGTGATCTTTTTATGAAGAGCCTCAGTTTCTTCTTCCAGAAATAAAAGTCATATTAGATGATCTTTTTAAGACTCTTCTAGCTCCTAAAATAATTTTCCTTTAATTCAATGTTGAAAAGAAAAATTTCCATCTTTATTCCTTTTTTTGCCTGGAAAAGCTTTTAGCATCAAATCAGGTTTAGGTCAATAGCATTAAGGGATTCTCTGTTTTCATCCTATTATTTTCTATCTTATTGCATACATTGTTTTCTTTATTCTGTAGATTTGAATAGAACTATCTTATTTGTGAAGGAAGTATTTATGAATGCTTATAAACAGGGAAACCTGAACAAAGATCATGTGAAAAAAATCTTCAAAAGTACTTTACTCTGAAATTATTAAAGTTGTCATGTCTGACTCATTGCAACCCCATGGACTGCAGCGCACCAGGCTCCTCTCTCTGTCCATGGAATTCTCTAGGCAAGAATACTGGAGTGGGTTGCCATTTCCTACTCCAGGGGATCTTTCCTATCCAGGGATTGAACCCACGTCTCTTGTGTCTCCTGCATTGGTAGGCGAATTCTTTACCACTAAGCCACCTGGGAAGCCCCAAATATATGTGCTGTGCTTAGTCGCTCAGTCGTGTCCGACTCTGCAACCCCTTGGATTGTAGTCCACCAGGCTCCTCTGTCCATGGGGATTCTCTAGGCAAGACTACTGGAGTGGGTTGCCATGCCCTCTTCCTTCCCAACCCAGGATTGAACCCAGGTCTTGCACACTGCGGGTGGATTCTTTACTGTCTGAGCCACCAGGGAAGCCCAAGAATACTGGGGTGGGGAGCCTGTCCCTTCTCCAGGGAACTTCCTGACCCAGGAATCGACCTAGGGTCTCCTGCATTGTAGGCGAGTTCTTTACTGGTTAAGCTACTGGGGAAGCCTATATATATACACACACACACACACACACACACACACACACACACACACACACACAGATACACACACATATCCTAGCAACTCAAAATAATTGAGTGCTGACATTCCTGAGGAGTGTGTGTGCTTTTTGGCATTGTGTGTGCTCAGTTGCTCATCACCAAATATTAATTTTGTAATATTTTCATTTTAATGAATGACTAGCCCATAGTTGCTTCCATGACTTTGGGAAAATCATTTCTCCAGTTCTGAGACTGTTTGGTTCTTATATATGCTTAGAATTATCTGAATAAATTTACATATATAAAAGTAAACATAGGACCACATTGTTTTGGTCTTCATGTTCCTTTTTTTCAGTTAATATATAGTATGATAATTAAAGCCATTTAATGTCATTCTATGCCCATGTATCATCTTTTTAAATAGCTCCTTAGTGTAGATATTATAATGTATTATTTATTTATCCTCAATTGATGGATATTTGATTATTTCCAATTTTTCTCCTAGTTAGTATCTTGATGTATTTTGTGCACATATGTGAGTTTTGTTGTGGGATAGATTCCTATAAGTAGTGTTATGTCCTTTCTTGTCCTCCAAACTGGGTTGTTTCTGTCTCTCCCAAGTCCCTGAGCTTCCCGTGGGTCCCTGTAGCATAGTGCTGGGCTGTATTTTATTGTAAGTATGAGGCTGTCCTCTTCACTCAGGGATGGAGATTGTGATTGTTTATTGTGTCCGTAGCACTGGGCACACAGTAGTTGAAAGTTAAAAATACATTTGAACTGGACATCTGTGATCCAGTGGTTGGGATTGCACACTTCCAATGCAGTGGGCGTGAGAAGTTCTGCCATGTGCCAAAGAAAAGAAAAGGAACTTAACTTGAAATCAGCATCCAAATGGTTAAGTCCTGACCTATCTCTTTGCAGTCTTCTTTAACTCTCCAGGGGTTCTTCCCATCGCATTTGGGTCATGACAGCATAGCTCTCCTGATATCTGTAGCCATCATCATAAGGGGAAGCTCCTCTGCTCTTTGGAACTTAAGTTTCAGAAGCTTGGCATGACCCAGTTACACAGGGGTGGTTTCTTACAGAATAAAATGCTTTACAGGTCTCTTGAGATAATTCTCCTAATTAGAAATCAATGCATGAGAAGGCTTATGTCGTTAGGATTATGGTAGAGTGAATAGAAACAGGTTTGAGAGTCAGATGTTTGCAAGCATCTTCTCTGTGTTACACTATAGTCATTGACTTAGGGCAGATTTATTGATCATTTCCTCATCTGATCTCTGTGAGATCCTGTTTCCTCACCTGTGAAAGGAAGATAGTATTATATATTAAGACAAGGTTTTGGAAGGATTTAGGGAGGTCATAAGTGTGGAATGCCTAACTTGGGATTTGGATATGGTAGGCATTTGGGAAATGTCAGTTCCCTTCCCAGGTACCTCCAGAGTTTCCAGCCTTGAGGGGAACTGACCCCACAAAACGTCCATCATGGTTCTCAATACCCTGGGATACTGTGCTAGAATAGAAGATTGTTTTAAGTGTCAGATGTATCAGAGATTTTAGACAATTACTGTCTTTTTTTTTTTCCATTTAGATGTATTTGGTATTTCCCACATTTTTTTTTTCTTGGTATGAATGTGTTGACTCTGGCATTGCTATCGTCACCAGGAGAAAGGTGTTCCTAATTTACTACCATTTGTCTTTTTTTTCTCTGTTACCCTCCCTAATGAGGTTTATTTGAAAAATTTCATTGATTTGTCCTGTTTCACAGTGAGTTAGATTATATTTGTCAAAAGATCAGAAATGGTCCTGGTTCTCATAATTCTCTTTTTTAATTAATTTATTTTTTATTGAAAGATAATTACTTTATAGGATTTTATTTTCTGTCAAACCTCAACATGAATCAACCATGTTGATTCAGGTATACATATATCCCCTCCCTTTTGAACCCCTCTCCTATCTCCCTCCCCACCCCACCCCTCTAGGTTGATACAGAGCCCCTGTTTGAGTTTCCTGAGCCATATAGCAAATTCCCATTGGCTGTCTATTTGATATATGGTAATGTAAGTTTCCATGTTACTCTCCCCATGTCCATAAGTCTATTCTCTATGTCTGTTTCTCCATTGTTGCCCTGTAAATAAATTCTTTGGTACCATTTTTCTAGATTCTGTACATATGCCTTAGAATATGACATTTATCTGTTTCTTTCTGGTATTTATGTTACTTCACTTGGTATAATAGGTTTTAGGTTTATCCACTTCATCAGAACTGACTCAAATGCATTCCTTTCTATGGCTGAGTAATATTCCACTGTGTATATGTGCCACAGCTTCTTTATCCACTCATCTGTTGATGGACATGTAGGTTGCTTCCGTGTTCTAGCTATTGTCAGTACTGCTGCAGTGAACCATGGGATACATGTCTTTCAATTTTGCTTTCCTTAAGGTATATGCCCAGGAGTGGGATTGCTGGGTCAGATGGTGGTTTTGTTTCTTCCGTTTTAAGGAATCTCCATACCGTCTTCCATAGTGGCTGTATCAATTTACGTTCCCACCAACAGTGCAAGAGTGTTCCTTTTTCTCCACACCCTTTCCAGCTTTTATTGTTTGCAGACTTTTTGATGATGGCCATTCTGACTGCTGTGAGGTGATACCTCATTGTAGTTTTGATTTGCATTTCTCTAATAATGAGTGATGTTGAGCATCTTTTCATGTGTTTATTAGCCATCTGTATGTCTTTGGAGAAATGTCTGTTTGGGTCTTTTTCCCACTTTTTGATTGGGTTGTTTTTCTGCTATTGAGTTGTATAAGCTGCTTGTATATTTTGGAAATTAATCCTTTATCAGTTGTTTCCTTTGCTATTATTTTCTCCCATTCTGAGGGTTGTCTTTTCACCTTGTTTATAGTTTCCTTGTGCAAGAGCTTTTAAGTTTAATCAGGTTCTACTTGTTTACTTTTGTTTTTATTTCCATTACTCTTAGGAGGTGGGTCATGGAGGATCTTGCTTTGATTTTATATCACTGAGTGTTCTGCCAGTGTTTTCCTCTAAGAGTTTTATAGTTTCATCATTCTTGATCAAAGGCATTTTTAAAAGAAATTTTTATTGAAGTATGGTTGATTTGCAATGTTGTGTTAGTTTCAGGCATACAGAAAAGTGAATCAGTTATATATTCAAACTTAAAACTAATCTGTAAATTTAATCAGACCAGTTTGAGAATAAACAGTAAAACTACTTTGGAGAGCCTAAATGAGCAGAGATAGAATTGGCTGATTCTTCTCTAAGTAAGCTCTTTATGGGGTACAGAAGTGCAGTGTGCTATGCAGTATATAGTTCTGGGGATTAAAAGAGTTCTGGCTGTATGTTTTTTGTACAATCTCAGGTGAGTATCATGATGTTAAAGAGAGAGATAAAAGGTCATTTTCCCTCCATACTGTGACAAAAAGCTTATGAATTTTATGAGCAAATGTTTTACTATTGTTTTGCCGGTATAAAGATGCTGAGTCAGAATTCGCTACGTATGGTGTAGGTGAGTCACTGCACAGGCTTGAGGTGTAGTGGTTAGGATGATGGACTTAGAGGCAGAAGGCCCAGGTTTGGGATTCTGCTTTGGAGCTTGCTCATTGTGTGACTTTGTGTGCATCTCTTGCCAGTATCAGTTTCTTCGTCTAGAAAAGGGATAATACTTTTTCACAGTGTTGTTTTGGGAACTAAGGAAGAGAATATGTGAAAGTGTGTTAGTTGCTCAGTTGCTCTTTGAAACCCTATGCACTATAGCCAGCCAGGCTCCTCTGTCCATGGGGTTCTCCAGGCATTCTCCAGAATGGCTACTGCAGTGGGTAGCCATTCTCTTCTCTAGGGGATCTTCCTGACCCAGAGATCAAACCTGGGTGTTCTGCATTGCAGGTGGATTCTTTACCATTTGAGCCACCAGGGAAGCCTCTGAGAATATGTGAAAGCACTTTCTAAACTTGAAAATTTTATCTACGTGGATAGATAGAATTGTTAGTGTGCACGTATCTACTGAAGTGCTGGTAGATGGTGGGCATATATTAAATACTTGGTGAGTAAATGCACCAGGGGAAAATTAAGCTGAAACAGTCTGCTTAGCATAAACATTCAGGTGATCACGTTTTTTCTTTCTTCCTTTTGTATATTCCAAGTCAAGAAAAGAAATACCTTCTAAAACCCAGATACTTGGCAGAGACATGATTTTGATGATCATAATAATAAAGGACTGCCCAATATTCCATTGGACTGTAGAGCACTTTCGTCAACAAAACAGATTAAGGAAACAAGTTATTTATATTATTAAACATAAGAAATAGCTAGTTATTGAATATAGACTGTGTACTTAGTATTTCATCATTTAGGTACACCTTGATTGGGGCTTATCATGAGTTCCAATCCAGGGATTATATAGTGTCTAGCAGGGGCATGGGGAGCTCACCCAGCCCTGCAGCCTGCCAGATACACTCTGTCTCTTTACTTCCTCACTTATGTGGTCCTTGACCTGACCTGGTTGCTGCTTGAAAGCTCCCAAAGTACAGGAGTGTGTTGTTAACTCATGTACCCCCAGTATTTGGTATGGTGCCCAGGACATAATAACTGCTCAGTAAGTACTGTTGAGTGATGGCTAGATGAAGGTCCTGACTTTGCAGTGTTTGTGCAAGAAAGAACTTGCGCCATAACAGTCAAAGTAGCTGACCTTGATTAAATCCTACAATGTGTCATGTCCTCTGCTGAGCGATGTGCAGGCAATAACTCACTTCATCGTCTCATAATGCCTCGAGGAGGCTACTCGGATTGTTCACATTTTACATGTGAAGAATTGGCATCTCAGAGGGGTTAGATAATTTGCCCGATGTCTTGTAGCTATCTCCTGTTTCTTCCTTTCTCCCATTCAGGAGGATCCAGAATAGCATAATCTTTGCTTTTTCTTTTCTTCTTACTTCTGCTGAGTTAAGTTGAACTTAGCTTATTCTATCCAGATGAGCAGTACCCTCCTTAATACTGTGTCCCCTCCCTTCTAACTCATTCCTGCTTATTCTGAAGAGTCTCTCCCTCTCTTGGTCTGTGAGCCACGTTCAGTTCAGTTCAGTCACTCAGTTGTGTCCGACTCTTTGCAACCCCATGGACTGTAGCACGCCAGTCTTCCCTGTGAGCCAAAGATGATGCTAATCATAGCTCGTAAACATGAGGTTGGGATTAATGTTATATTTGTCATAAAGGAAAAGGAAAGCTTCAAGCTTTAAAAGGAAAATGAACTGTTCTGTTAGTCTCTGGAGTTCTTGAAAGTAATTAAATCCATTCTGAATCCCTCCAGATGTCTTTGTTTACTTTATTATCTTTCTCTATTGAAACCAGCTTCTCATGACCAGAATGCAAGATCAAGAAATAAATTATATATAGAAGATTTTTGATAGGTTCATAGAATTTGAAGATTGGAAATGGCCTTGTTTTATTTTTTTGATTGGGAAAAATATTTTATAAATTAGAAAGCTTAAAATTTAGGAAGCTGGACGTTTTAGAGTATTAACTCTGTCCAACATACCTTGCCCAGCTCCCATTTGTCTTCAAGCCATAAAAACTCTTTCACAATGAAGAACATACCTCGTCCAGCAGCAGTGAAATCTGAGAAGAACTGAAAATTGAAGATTACATTATGCACACTGCCACTGTGGTTTTTCTTTTTCCAGAAAGAATGAAAGATAAGTATCTTCTGCTTGATTTGATGTTATGTGTGAAAGACCAACATTTTTTTAAAAACTTAGAAATATTAGGGCAGAAGGGAACATATAAGGACAAAAGTCAAACGGAAGTAGAGAAAGGAAGAAGTTTGAAAAAAGGCAGTGGCATTTAGCAGCTGTTGCAGAGATCAGATGGGACAAACACTCAGAGGTAGGAACCAGGGAGCAAAGCAAAGATGGGTTTTGCCATGAACAGGTGGCAGTGATGAGAGAATGTCCATCTAGCTGAGATGGAGTCTGGATGAGCCAGTGTAGCTCACCTAAACTTCAGTGAAGATTGGACATTGGAATTATCTTTACATGGAATTTTAGCCCTTATAATTAGTGTCTGTATGCCCACATATGGGACAGTATGACTTATTGTTCAGTTTGAACCTCTTCAGTGTGCTCATTTTAAGAAGTCATGGAAGTATGTTTGTATATTTCAGAAGGAGTTTAAAGGTTCTGGAAATGCAAGTTGATACCTAATGATCAAACATCAATTAATTGGCAACTTAACTTCCTCCCCCCTTTTTGTCCCAGACTGACCATCTTTCCAAAATTAAAAGCCACTCATGTTTGTGGGATCTTTTATACTTTTGTTGGCTGGCAAGTATGAGAACCTAATTTTGATTTAAATCTTGATTTTTGTACAATTTTTAATTTCTCTGCATCTTTGAAATCTACAAAAAATCATCTTGATAAAAGTTGGACTGCTATTTTTATTTTTAAAGTACTCAAGGAAGTGAGAGAAAATGATTGAATTTTTTTAGCAAGACAGTATAGTTCATTGGAAAGAGCATTGACTTCGTTATGTAAGTTTCAGTTTTCACATTCTTGGGCTGAAGTTATTATTATTATCATTTTTGATCCTCAGTTTTCTCACCTGAAAATAGGAATAACATCTGCCTGATATGGCTTTGTACAGTACATGAAAAATATATAAATGGCCTAGTTTGTATTTGATACATAAATTTAAGAAATCTTCAGTTCAGTTCAATTCAGTCACTCAGTCATGTCCGACTCTTTGCGACTCCATGAATCGCAGCACGCCAGGCCTCCCTGTCCATCACCAACTCCCGGAGTTCACTCAGATTCACGTCCATTGAGTCAGTGATGCCATCCAGCCATCTCATCCTCTGTCGTCCCCTTCTCCTCCTGCCCCCAATCCCTCCCAGGATCAGAGTCTTTTCCAATGAGTCAACTCTTCGCATGAGGTGGCCAGAGTACTGGAGTTTCAGCTTTAGCATCATTCCTTCCAAAGAAATCCCAGGGCTGATCTCCTTTAGAATGGACTGGTTGGATCTCCTTGCAGTCCAAGGGACTCTCAAGAGTCTTCTCCAACACCACAGTTCAAAAGCATCAATTCTTCGGGGTTCATAGTCCAACTCTCACATCCATACATGACCACTGGAAAAACCATAGCCTTGACTAGACGGACCTTAGTCGACAAAGTAATGTCTCTGTTTTTGAATACGCTGTCTAGGTTGGTCATAACTTTTCTTCCAAGGAGTAAGCGTCTTTTAATTTCATGGCTACAGTCACTATGTGCAGTGATTTTGGAGCCCCCCAAAAATAAAGTCTGACACTGTTTCCACTGTTTCCCCATCTATTTCCCATGAAGTGATGGGACCAGATGCCATGATCTTTGTTTTCTGAATGTTGAGCTTTAAGCCAACTTTTTCACTCTCCACTTTCACTTTCATCAACAGGCTTTTTAGTTCCTCTTCACTTTCTGCCATAAGGGTGGTGTCATCTGCATATCTGAGGTTGTTGATATTTCTCCTGGCAAGCTTGATTCCAGCTTATGTTTCTTCCATCCCAGCGTTTCTCATGATGTACTCTGCATAGAAGTTAAATAAGCAGGGTGACAATATATAGCCTTGACGCACTCCTTTTTCTATTTGAAACCAGCCTGTTGTTCCATGTCCAATTCTAACTGTTGCTTTCTGACCTGCATACAGGTTTCTCAAGAGGCAGGTCAGGTGGTCTGGTATTCCCATCTCTTTCAGAATTTTCCAGTTTATTGTGATCCACACAGTCAAAGGCTTCTTTTCAGTAAGATAGAATATTTCTCTCTGATTCTTAATCCCTGAACTAGTCAGGAATTTAGAAGCTTTAACAGCAGGTCCAGGCTGCAGACTTCCCTCAGAGTTTAATTTGACTTCAAATTAGTTCGCCTTCTGTATTCTACAATAGGGAATAAGCACTTCCTAGACTTGGGTGGGAGTATAAAAAGAGTAGGAACCTATCTAGGAATAAGTCAACTACTTCAGTTAAAAGTCATCATAATTTAATAATTTAAAACAGAGAGATTGATGAACTATGACCCCTGGGCCAAATCTAGATCTCTGTTTTTATAAGGCCTTATAGAACACAGCCATGCCTATGTTTAAAGTGTTTTCTATGACCGTTTTTATACTCTAAAGGCAGAATGAGTCATTGCAAAAGACATTGTATAGTCAGTAAAGTCTAAAATACTTATTATCTGTTTTAGTTTTTTCAGAATAAATTTGTCAATTCTTCACCACTGAGCCACCAAGGAAGCCCATGCTAGATTTTTATAAAATGAGGTTGGAGTCGTGTGTTGATAATCCAGATTTCTTGCGGTGGGACATAATTCTGAGAGAATCGTGGAAGGCCAGATTGTGACCTACATTTTATCAGAACTGGTGTATATGTTTCATAAATGCAAGTTTGCTGACTTCTTAGTTTGTTTTCTTTGTAAAATGTTTACCTCTGTCCATCTGTCTGTATGAGGGTCTGGCCTGTCTTCCACCCCTGTTTCCAGCCTTACCTCTTTACTGAGCCAGTCCAGGCTTCTCTGTCCTCCCATCTAACGCGTGTATAACCTTTGTGGTCACCTGCCCCGTTAGATCTCTTTAATGACGTTTAAAGGAATCCATGCCAGCTGTTATTAACATTGTGTTCTTTACACACTGACTACACATTTAACATATAATTAATTACTGAAGGAGTTTGTGACTATAGTAGAAATATGCTCGCTCTCTATTTTTTTTTTTTTTTTTTTTAAGAGCATTGCTGTTGTTCTGGAGTTGACTTTTGGTTGTTTAGATCAGCTAATTTTTACTCAAGGGAGAAGGGGACTCTCTATTTCCTAAACTTGCAGTTATAGTTAAACTTTGACTAAAACCAGAGTGATGACCCTGTGATCAGACATTTCTTTGACAGATTTGTTCATTTGTAGAAACCCCAATTCCTTTTCAGAGCACTTCCTTTAGGCTTCATTTTTAGTATACTTTGTTGGACTCTGATTCTTTTTCTCAAAATAGCAGATTATCTGGATTTGGTATTCTAGTTGCATCTGAAGAGGATTTTGAGAGCTATAGTAGAATTTTAATTGAGTTCCATTATTTCAGGGCATTGAGGGTAAGGCTTTTTGATGTGTGGCTAGATCCCAAAGAGTCAAAAAAATTGAAATTCTTAATCAAATTTTAAGTTCTAAGTCTGGATTCTTCACCCAGTTCCAATGGGTTTGATGGGATGGTCTATGATGTCCTAACTTTTATAAGATACATATGTATTTTAAAAAGTCAGAGTAGGGTGATAGGAGTTTAGGTCAGGTCCTCCAGTTCTTTGCAGACTTAAGTAACCTCATGTATGTTGCTTAACCTCTTGTGCTTTTCTTTCCTCTACAAAATGATGATGATTATACCTTCTTCAGTGGATTGTGAGGCTCATTTTCATGACATATATAAAAGACAGGGATTCTTAAGGTCAAATGAACATAGTGAGGGTTATCTGGATAATTTAAGTCTGAAACCTTGAGAGAACATTTTATGGGAGTGGAAGAACATATTTTAGAGAGGATGTCTAAATAATTTAAATTGATTCATTGTACTTGTTCCAATTCACTGAAAATTTCCCAATCTTTTATTTTGTTTTGTATGAAATTGGCATAAAACTGTCATTTTAGTCACTTCATATTTATGCCCAGTTCACAAACATCCTCTTGCTGTTTAGTCACAGTAAGGAGACAATTACATTCTATTAGATTGTATCAGTTGAAATAGGCTAAAATATTTATGAACATATGTTTCAGAATTTTGAAATATTGGAGAAAAAGAATCAATAAAGATGTAAATATGTTTTGTTAAAACAGTTTAAATCTGTTAAATATTTTCTTAGTAATCTGCTGACATGCACAAAGCACTGTAAGTAGAAATAAAAGAACTCATTAACAAAGGGTTTGCATGAATACAGAACTTGGTTTTTGGATTTTGTTTCATTAGTCTGAATATTAATTTTAATTTATTTTACTAGATCAGTGGCTTTCATAGAATTAATTCTTGTAATCATCAGAAATCTAATATGATGCTACTACTACTAAGTCGCTTCAGTCATATCTGACTCTGTGCGACCCCATAGACGGCAGCCCACCAGACTCCCCCGTCCCTGGGATTCTCCAGGCAAGAACACTGGAGTGGGTTGCCATTTCCTTCTCCAGTTTTCCTTTAAAATTGGAGGAAGTTACAGTTCAGTACACACAGGCAAAATCGTATCCAACTATTTGTGACCCCATGAACTGTAGCCCACCAGGCTCCTCTGTCCATGGAATTCTCAAGGCAAGAATACTGGAGTAGGTTGCCATTCCCTTCTCCAAAGAATATGATGCTAAGATGATGCATAGATTCTTTACAGAATTTAAAATTACACATGAAAAAAATGTATTGAGATTGTTCACAAACTAAAGTGATACCTAGACTGTAGCAAAGTTTTGAAAGCTTTTCTTCCCCCCTCTAGAAGGAGCATTCTAAAGCTCTCTAGGAATACCCTGGGTAACTTACACCTTAATGACTCTTAGAGAGCACTGGCCTTAAATTCTTAAATACTGAAGAAGAGTGGTGAAACATTTTTTTGAAAGAGAAAAACATACTATAAGGTTTATCCATCTATTTCCAGTTTTGACTAGAGTCAGCAGAACCAACAGAAGATGAGGCCTGTTGGAGAGCTTTGCTGGGTTTAGACGGGGTCAGTTCAAGGGCTAGCATTTACCTTTGGTGGTTTGTGTCTAATTCTTTTGAAATTTTCAATTGCCTTTTTGTTCCTACCCCCACAGATCATTGACATTCACCGACTAATGTAGGATGGACAAGGAACAATAAGGGGTGAATTTTATAAGGCCTGTTTGGTTCAGTGGTTATATTAAGAAGCATAGTACTCAGATTTCTTGCTGATTCTGACTCTGGTTGAAGTAGGAAGCAGTAGATGGGACACCTTGCAGGTTAGCTCAGGGAAGGTCTTCAGAATAGAGGGTGAATGCTTTGGCTCTCAAATAGAACATGAATGGGATTACCCAAAATAAAAGGCTTATACCCAAAATAAAATACAAGGGTATATATTGTTACCCTGCTTATTTAACTTATATGCAGAGTACATCATGAGAAACGCTGGGCTGGATGCAGCACAAGCTGGAATCAAGATTGCTGAGAGAAATATCAATAACCTCAGATATGCAGATGACACCACCGTTATGGCAGAAAGTGAAGAAGAACTAAAGAGTCTCTTGATGAAAGTGAAAGAGGGAAGTGAAAAAGTTGGCTTAAAACTCAACATTCAGAAAACTAAGATCATGACATCTGGTCCCATCACTTCATGGGAAATAGTTGGGGAAACAGTGGAAACAGTGTCAGACTATTTTTGGGGACTTCAAAATCACTGCAGATGTTGACTGTAGCCATGAAATTAAAAGATGCCTGCTCCTTGGAAGAAAAGTTATGACCAACCTAGATAGCACATTGAAAAGCAGAGACATTGCTTTGCCAAGAAAGTTCTGTCTAGTCAAGACTATGGTTTTTCCAGTAGTCATGTATGGTTGTGAGAGTTGGACTATAAAAAGAGCTGAGCGCCGAAGAATTGATGCTTTTGAACTGTGGTGTTGGAGAAGACTCTTGAGAGTCCCTTGGACTGCAAGGAGATCCAACCAGTCCATTCTGAAGGAAATCAGTCCTGAATATTCATTGGAAGGACTGATGCTGAAGCTAGAGCTCCAATACTTTGGCCACCTAATGCAAAGAGCTGACTCACTGGAAGAGACCCTGATGCTGGGAAAGATTGAAGGTGAGAGCAGAAGGGGACAACAGAGGAAAAGATTGTTGGATGGCATCACCGACTCAATGCACTTGAGTTTGAGTGAACTCTGGGAGTTGGCAATGGATAGGGAAGCCTGGTGTGCTGCAGTCCGTGGGGTCACAAAGAGTCGGACACGACTGAGCGACTGAACTGAACTGACTGAAAATAAAAGGCAACTGTGACTTATTTTAGGGATCTTGAGATCTCTATTAGGCCAGTCGGTGGCTTAGACAGTGGTAGGAATTCACTGAATGATGAGTGCTGATGTCTGTAAAACAGCGGGAAGCTCACCTGGGGTTTGGTGGGGTGGTAACAGGGGAAGCAAGTTTAGAGAGAACCTCGGAGCACAGTAAATCACAGAATGTCATGCCAGGTTCATTTGTTCTCTCCACCGTGGCGCTTCTCTGTTAAAATGCTGTGGTTCAAGCTTCAGATGACATGTGTTGCCTCTCCCCAAATCAAAAGTCCTATTTTTTTAGAGGTACCCCTCCCCCATCTTTGTTTAAAAGCAGAAATTCTTAAACATTTTATTGTCAAGATTCCTTTATGCAAAAATTATTGAAAACCCTAAAATGTTTTTGTCTGGGTAGATTAAGTTTCTATGGAAAGTATATGTCTCTACTGTTTCTGCCTTTATTCATTTATCTTCAATCATTTATACTTTTTAGAAAATCACAAATTTGACTTAAGAAGATAGGATGAGTGAGATTGCTGCTTGTCATTTTGGAGTATGAATAATGGATGTTGGCAGTTTTGCATTTCATGTAGTTCAGTGTAGTTGAGAGAGCTGGCTGGCCAACCCAAGGGTAATGGACTAGGCCAGGTCTTCCTGATGTTCATTTCTGTGTAGGTAGATTTCTGTTTCTGGGGTCTCTCTTCTGTTCTGCTGATTGATTTATCCTTATTTCTGTCTCAATCACAGACTCGCTTTGTCACTTTGTGTATGTTTTGACACCAGATATTCAAGTTTCCCTACCACGTTGTTGTTCATTAAGGGCAGCTTTGCTCCTCTTAACCCTTTGCTCTTCCATTCACTTTTAGAATCAGCTTGTGAGATTTCTCAAAAGTCTTTTTTTCATCTTGATTGACATTTCACTGAATCTGTACTTCAAGTTTGAGAGAATGTTTGAATTTTCTAGTCTGGCTATGGAGATTTTTGTATTTCCAAGTGTGACTATGGAAAGATGTATGACTAATATCTTTCTATTTCTTTGGGTGTTTAATATCTGTGTAAGTTTTGTAAGTTATTATGTAACTTTTGTTTAAAATTTTTTGTTGCTTCTATAAATGTTGTTTTTGTCTATGAATTGGAGGGCAATTGATATATAAAATGACTGATGACCTTCTGAATTATTATTAATTATAAAAATTTGCTTGCAGATTATTTGGGTTTTCTAAAAAGATGATCACATAATAGTTTAATAATGGTAGTTTATTTCTTCTTTTCTAAGCCTATAGGATCTTTGTCTTTTTCTTTATTTTTGTCTTACTTGGACCCCCTTCAAATATTGCCAGAGGTGGTGACTTTTTGTCTTGTTTCCAATTTTAAAGGAAGTTATTTTAGTATTTTATCACTACTTATGCTGTTTATTATATTCTTTGATATCCTTTATCAGAATAAGAAAGTTCTATTCAGTTGCCATTTATATGGTGTTTTGCTTTTAAATCTTGAATGAATATTAAATTTCATTGAACTTTTATTTTCTGTACCTATTTGCATGATCTTATAGGACCTCTCTTTGTATTATATTAATAGGTGTTTTTGATGTTAAACCACTCTTGGATAAATTGGGGATGAATCTAATGTTGTTGTATTTTATATTCTTTATTCACTGGTTGATTTTATCTGCAATTATTTTATGCACGAGGTTTGCATCAGTGTTTGTGAGTGAGACAGGCCTCGTCACTTTCCTTCCTTCCACTGTCCTTGTGTGGCTTTGGTTAATAAGGGTGTACCGCTCATGCACCTCCTGGGAGTGGTTCCTCTGCTATTTGCTGAAATGGTCATATAACACTGCATTGAGCTCTTCCTTCAGTGTTTGATTCAGTTTTTTATAACACCATATAGGCATTTTCTTTTGTGAGAGAATTTAAAAGTTTCATTGAGTATCTTTAAAGATTATAGCACTCTTATGTTTAATGCTATTTTGAGTCAATTTTGGTAGGTTATATTTTTTAGAGAATTGCCCATTTTGTCTTAGTTTTCAAAATTATTACCATAAAGCTGTTTATAATCTCTCTTTTTACATTTCTGCTCTAACTGTAGTTCTTAATATTGTTATCATGCCTTATTAATTTATTGCAGATGTATGTGATATTTTTAGTGTTTTCAAAAGAACCAGCTTTTGTTTCCATTCATCTTTCCTATTATTTTTGTTTCATTAATTTCTATTTATTTATTTTCTTCCATTTTTCTTTTTTGGGTGTTCTTTTTCTAAATAAATTCTTAGTTTGAATTTACAACTTAAATTCGAACTTAGCTCATTAATTTTCAGCCTTTCTTTTTAATACAAAATTTTAAAACTAAATTTTACCTTGTATACTGCTTTAGCTAAATCTCACAAATTTTTAAGTTCATATGTCTTCATTATTCCTATTTAAGTATTTACTGATTTCTATAGTGATTACTTTTACATATTATTTAAAAGTATGTTTAAAAATTTTCCAATGCACACCTCCCATTTGTTTTTTATTAATTATTGTGAACTTGCATTGTCAGACAGTAAAGAATCTGGCTTGCAATGCAGGAGACCCAGGTTCAATCCCTGGTTGGGAAGATCCCCTGAAGAAGGGAATAGCAACCCACTCCAGTATTCTTGCCTGGAGAATCCCATAGACAGAGGAGCCTGGTGGGCTACAGTCCACGGGGTCACAAAGAGTCAGGATGCAACTGAGCAACTAACACTTTCACTTCTGCCTTGTGATCCTAGCATATGGACTTTATGATACTAATTTTTTTTTTGAATTAAGAGTAGCTTTGAAACATAGTTATGATCAGTTTTTGTAGCCATTCTCTGTGTATTTGAAAGTTCACGATGACAGTTTTCTATATGTACACATTAACTCAAGCTTGATTCTCACGTTGAATTTTATATCTTTGCTAAGTGTTTTATTGTTGATAGCTTTCTGTATTCGCAGTGAGAGAATTATGCTTTCTCACTGATAATGTTTTAGCTTATGTATTTTTGAAACTACTTTAAAGTACATGTTAGTTTTAAGTTGTTACACTTTCCTCTATAATTTTTAAATCAATCTTTATGTATCATTACATGTCATTTTGCTATTTCTGCTTATCTTATCTCTGATATAAATATATAGCTATGTCAGCTTTGTTTTGTAGACTAATATATCTTGTTTTATCTTTTTACTTGCAGACTTTTTTTGTCCTTGTGCTTTTTAGGCATTTCCTTTGAAAAACATTGTGTTGGATTTTTTTTTTTAATCAGATTTTTCTTTTAAATAGGGAGTTTGGCTTCCTTAGATTTATTATGAGTATTAATAGATTTGTGTTTATTTTGAGCATTTTTTGTGTGCACTCCCACATTTACTGTTTGCCTCTTTTCTCTCTCTCCCACCCCCTTTTTTTTTGGTATGAGTTGTTGAGCTTTTCCTTTTGACTTGTTTTGTACTTTCCACTAGTTTGGAAGATATAGAGTCTATTTTTTAGTTGGTAACTCTGGAACTGTACTTAACCATTGAACAACAGCAAAATGTGGTTCATTTGTACGGCATATATATTTCAGTAGTAAATGCTGCAGTACTATAAGGTCGGTAGTGGTTGGATCCATGAATGCCAGGAACCTGAGATATGAAGGACTGACTATAAGTTATGTGTGGATTAATCCTCATGTGATTCAGTGATCAACTATATATATATATTTTTTTGCGTATATATATGTAATATCTTAACAAAGTCTAAAGTTATTCAGTATTTATACTGTTTTCTAGAGCTATAAAGTAATTTTTATTACCTCTCTTCCTGTGATTACAGAGTTGTCCCTACTTTAGGTCTTTTAAAAAACCTATCACATTAGACAATTATTATTATCACGAATTTTTTTCCTAATACAATTTATATACCTGTTTTTCATTTTATTCTTTCATTGTTTATTCACGTTTTCCAGATTTTTTCCTCTGGATTAGTTTGCTTTTTCCCAAAGGGTATTTCCTTTAATAACAGATCATTGATATTAGCCTTCTTATATTTTTATCTGAAATTTTATGCTTATTTTTAAGGAATCTTAAATAGCACACTATTTGATTCCTACTGTAGTAAAACAAATTTAGTATAAAATTTTTTCTTCTTAAAATGTATATCTCAGTGTAATGATTTTTAGAATTGTTCTTGCTTTCTATTATCCAAACCCCTGTACTCTTTCTTTGGCATGGATAATCAGGAATAACTTGTAGGAAATTCAGAATCTTTTTTTCTATTACAGAATTGACCCCAAAATACTTCTCCTATTTCTTTTGATTCCCACTGGATAGTGATTTCTTCTTTTCTCTAATTGCTGTCCTATTAAAAATATCCAAACTTGCCTTGTGTTAATTTTCTTTACTTCCCTTGATTATCTGAGCACTGAATTTCCTCATAAAAGGGAAGGGAAGGCTATTTTCAGTATGTTCATTTATTAGAAATGTGTTGTTTCTTATGGTTTTAAAAATCAGTGCTTATTTGAGGGAGAAATTTGACTTAAAACCCCTTCATTTGTGTATTTATTGTTTGGACATTGTGATAGCCGTCCACAGTGTCCTCCAATAGAATCTGGAGATAAGTGTCTTCGAATTCTACCAGTCTCCCATGGGCTTGCTCCACTTTTCCAACTCACTTAGGTTTGGAGGCCAGTGCTGCCGCAAGTTGGCAAGGCTTAGGTTTCTGTGCCCTGTCATGGACTGGGAGCCACTGTCTTGACGCCTGTGTTTGCTTACCTGCCTTCGTGGTGCCTTGGCAACCTTAGCTGGGATCTGGCTGTCTGCCGCCAGGCCTGGCTGCCTCTGCCAGTCCTCACCTGTCACAGCACTGTTCACTCTGTCCTGTAGTCTCATGCTGTGTTCCCCAGTTACTGCTGGCTCGCAGCTTGGTTAGATTCCTTCCACTAGTGACTGCTGCTGGATAAGCTTTGCAGCCCATCATTTCACTTGTGTCTGACCCTTTGTGACCCCACAGAATGCAGCATGCCAGGTCTCCCTGTCCTTCACTATGTCCTGGAGTTTGCTTCAATATTCCAATGAATATTCAGGGTTGCTTTCCTTTAGGATTGACCGGTTTGATCTCCTTGCTGTCAAGGGACTATCAAGAGATTTCTCCAGCACCATGGTTTGAAAGCATCAGTTCTTTGGTGCTCAGCTTTCTTTATGGTCCAACTCTCACATCTGTACATGACTACTGGAAAAACCTTAGCTTGACTATATGAACCTTTGTTGGTAAAGTGATGTCTCTGCTTTTTAATACACTGTCGAGTCATTTCAGTAGGCATGTCTTATTTCCCAGGATAGCCCATTTTGTTAGTATCTGAATCCCTGTTCTAAAGTAGCAGTCAGCATTTAAGAAAGGACAGAGTTGACTTGTTCCACAAGCTTTCAGGAGAAAATTAGCTGCAAGTAAGAAAGCTTCTTGTTGAAAACATATTGAGTGTTAATATTAATAGTCTTTGTCTGGTTTTACTTTCAGACAGACATATAATTGCCACCTGTTTGCCACAAAAGTAGAATTTTAAATCATTTATTTTATATATAAATATTGATATCTTTCATTCTTTGTTTTGCATTTCGTATTATTTTGTCATATTTAATTTGACTAAACAAATGGATTATTCTTTAAGTACTGAAATGTTACCTGATTTCTTTCATATTTTAAGTTGCTACCCAGTGGTTAATTTTTTAAGTTAGCAGAAGTTGCACTGTAGTGGGACTGATTAAAATTTAGCAGCAGGAAATTCTATAAATTGATACAGCAGTGGTAAAAAGGTATTTTTCTGGGACATATATTTTTTTGTCCCTGTGAGCTCAAGTTTGGTAAATGAGAGTGCTAAATGCATTAGATTTCTTTATTCAAATAATTGTCATCAAACTGGTATCACTAAGTATTTTTTTTTTCCTTCTGAATCCACATGTGTTCATTTATGTTTGCTTTCTTGGTGAGTATCCACTTTTTACCTAATGTAAAAAAAGTGTTTGTGTTATAAATTGCCCACCCTCTGAAGGCAAATTTTACTTTGCTTTATTTCACAGTCTCTGGCTCAATACTTGCACACAGTACATAGTAGGTCTTCAATCACTATTTGAATAGGAATCAATCAGATGATCTAGCACTAAAATTTAGATTCAGAATTTTCATTTGTCAATATTTGCAAAGATGTAGGTAGTTATAAAATAACCACTTTCCTGCAGTTCTTTATATCCACATACCAGTGTATGTGATCACTTTTTTACAAATAAAGTATTAAACATCAAAGTGCTATCATGTTTAAATATGTGTTTCAGAATTTAATTACCATTATACACTTCATTTATTTTAGAACATATGAGACATATGTAATCACAAAGTTCTAAGTTTTATCTCTTATTTTACAAAAAATATAGGATTTGGTTTCTTTCATACTTTTTCTTTTGTTTTAAAACTATACTGCAGCAAGTTCAATCTGTAAATAGTGGTCTTATTCTTGGCACTCCATCAGATAATTGAAGCATAAAATATAGTTGCTTTCAAAGAATCCTATAGTGATTAGCTTTGGTACAGTTAAAAATTGGCACCTGGGGTATCATATTTAGCTTGCTTTGCTGAAGCCCCTTGTCACACCTCTGTTTCTAGGAACAGAAGTAATAGAAGGAGGTAAGCCATACTGACTAAAGGAATTATAATTTTTTCCCTCCATGTTTGGCTAAGTTATGAGAAAGTGCCTGTAGATTTGATAGGCCTGTTGTCGTGATTTCTGGATAGACATTTGACAAGTAGCTAATACTCTGTTTTAGATTAGAAAGTAGTTCAGTGGGTGAAGTGTTGCTTATAGACCCTTATTCTTTATTAATCATTAATCGGCTACCATATGAATTATAAGTGCCCACCCAAGGCAAGGCATAATGCATACTTTGTTTGCAAAAGGTGCATGATGTAGTGCTGGTTTCAGTAGATTCGGTGCTTGCCAGGAACACCGTGGAAGCGAGGTAAAGTTTGTAAAGGACATGTTCCATCAGGAGTTCATGAATTTGCCTCCAGTTACTGTGGCCTTTATGCTTGCACTGGCTTCTGGCCTTGAACTAAGCATCTGCTTAGTCTGAATGTCCCTTCTGGATATCTACATGGCTTGTTCTTGATATCCAGGGTACTGTGCCTAAATGCCACCTCTTGAGAGGTCTTCCCTGTTCTCAGTTTAAATTAGCCTCTTAGGCTCTGTCATATCACATTTTGTTTCCACAGTAGAACTTATCAATACCTGATGTTTTCTTCATTTATTTCCATCCCTTTAGAATTTTTGCCCCAGGACAAGCAGAGACATTATCTCTCTCATTCACCTCTTTATCCTCAGGGCTTAGGTCAGTCAGTACCTAGTACAAGAAGGTGCTCAAAAATGTTCCCTAACTGAATGTGTATATTTTCTCATTCAAACTTTTTTTTTTGATCATTATTTGTTACAATGACACTGAATTACTATGGGAATAAATGATATTTGAGCCCTAAAATATAACAAAAGTGAAAGTGGCTCAGTTGTGTCCGACTCTTTGCGACCCCATGGACTGTAGCCTCTCGGGTTCCTCTCTCCATGAAATTCTCCAGGCAAGAATGCTGTAGTGGGTTGCTGTTCCCTTCTCCAGGGGATTTCTGCAACCCAGGGATTGAACCTGTGTCCCCTGCAATGCAGGCAGATTCTTTACCAACTGAGCCACCAGGGAAGCCCCAGAATGTAATGAAAGCTCTCAGGTCAATGCAGTTTCATTCATCAGCAATATTAAGCTTTGCTAGTATGTTTGCTTTCTTGTTATATTAATTATACATATATTTCCATTCATAAAATTTGAAACCTGACTATAATCCCAGCTTATGTAATCAATTTCCTTTTTTAATTGACTTGGTTATTTTGAAAGAAAAGAGACAGTTTCTGTATCGCTGCCCAAATTCCCTTTAGGGCTTTTATAGCAGTATGGCTTAAAATTCCAAGGTTGAATATAGTTACATATTTTTACAGATTACAAAGTTGGGAAAATAGTTAATGAATGACTAGTACAGAGTTAATGAAAATAGTTGATAAACAACCACTGAAAAGTAGAATAAAAGCTTTCATTTATATCCATGCTAAATCTAAAGTGACAGTGAAAGGCACTCTAGATTTACTTGTACATACATTAAAAGGCACAAGAATAGTCAGTGTTTAATCTTACTTTTGGAAAGAATCATGTACTTATGACTTTAGTAGTTAGTAACCACCTGTAATTATGGGATTCTGTGAATGCACATTCTATAGAAAAAGTAGTCACTTTCAGAGCCTTTCATTAAATTTACTTTATTTGATATGGTGCTTTTGATACTCTGGAGCATAGTGTTTTATACAGAAAAATTATCCAAGGATTATATTGATTTTAAAAATTGATATTTACAGTTACAGAGTTAAACTTCTACTTTTACCTTTGATTTATAAGTCTGGCATATAAATTATATTATTCTTGTCATATCAAACAGTTAAAAGTTTTGAATGATTAAAGGTTTTGAATGATATGTTGTCATATTTACAAACTCAAACACCTTAAACCATTTAAAACTATTCATATAAAATTTATTGTATTTAAGTGCTTTTCTGAAAACCAACATAATTCCTATACAACTCACAAATTAAACTATAAATACGGTGACTCTATGGTTCCCATAATATGTCAACACTCTGTATCAAGCTAGTGAGTTTTCTATTTATAATCACTGGTCTAAATCAATTACTCTATTTTGTATTTTAATTGGAATTGCAAGGCTAAACCTATCACTCTAATAGGTTATCTTAAGTGTTACAAATACTTAAAATATAATTGAGCTTATCATAAAATAGTAATGAGTTTGCATCTCCTAAATATTTTCACATTTAATTTAAATCTCCTCAATGTTATATCATCCCAAGCAGTTTTCTCAAACATTTGACCCTACATGAAGAATTTGAACTGGACGCTTATCAGATTCTTGTTGGTTCTTGTCACAGACACATTAATTAAACTATTTATAGATGACAGGAGCATATTAAATTAGTCCCTTCTTAACTGCATGCCCATACCCTGTTCTGGTCATATATAGAATGTTGACTGAGATACTTGATTGAACTTTGTATTTCTTTGGCTTGTTAAATAATTAAATATCTTTTTTTTTTTTTAACCAAACTTTAAAGATTTTTGAAATTAGTGGAATTTTTTGTAATATTCTTTCTGGGTAGAGCACAAAAATCTTACTGATATTAAAATTATCTGATGATCAGTGAACTTTGCTAGTCTCTTCAGCTCAGTTCAGTTCAGCTGCTCAGTCGTGTCCGACTCTTTGTGACCCCATGAATTGCAGCACACCAGGCCTCCCTGTCCATCACCATCTCCTGGAGTTCACTCAGACTCATGTCCATCGAGTCGGTGATGCCATCCAGCCATCTCATCCTCTGTCATCCCCTTCTCCTCCTGCCGCCAATCCCTCCCAGCATCAGAGTCTTTTCCAGTGAGTCAACTCGTTGCACGAGGTGGCCAGAGTACTGGAGTTTCAGCTTTAGCATCATTCCTTCCAAAGAACACCCAGGGCTGATCTTCTTTAGAATGGACTGGTTGGATCTCCTTGCAGTCCAAGGGACTCTCAAGAGTCTTCTCCAACACCACAGTTCAAAAGCATCAATTCTTCGGCGCTCAGCTTTCTTCACAGTCCAACTTTCACATCCATACATGACCACTGGAAAAACCGTAGCCTTGACTCTTAACCCTTCTTTAAGGGTTTGTATTTTATAGATGTCCTGTATACTAGGGGTGAAAAAAGAAAATACTCTTAAAAGGTACATTGATGCTAATCATATGGTATCTTTATGAAATCAATGATAGTCTCTGTTCCTCTTAGCTCAGTCATGTCCCACTCTTTGAAACCCCATGGACTGACTGTAGCCTGCCAGGGTCCTCTGCCCATGGAATTTTCCAGATAAGAATACTACAGGGGGTGGCCATTTCCTTCTCCAGGGGATCATCCCAACCCGGAGACTGAACCCACATCTCTCACGCACTTTGCATTGATGGGCGGGTTCTTTACCACTAGTGCTACCTAGGACGCCCTCCTTTTAGTTTAGGTCAACATACAATGAAGAGAGAACTCAAAAATCCTTTTAGAAAGTAGGGGACAATAGAAGAAATCACACTAAGTCCTACCAACGTTTTCCGTATGTTATCCGATTTAAAATAATTTCATTCTTAACCATATACCTGCCAGGTAAGTATTATTAGTTCCTCATAAAGTGTCTTTGTTTATAGACACTTTATAAAGAGACAGTGGTTCAGTAAGGTTAACAACTTGCCAGAGGTCTTAAAACTATTAAATGATGGAGCCAGAAATTGAATCTAGATCTGTTCCGAGGCAGACCTCTTTTCCTGCCATGGCAGAGGATAAATGGAAATAACTTGGAGTTGGGTTCCTTTAAAAAAATATGTTTCTTCCTCATGTTTGCTTGTTTTCCCTGCTAATATATTTAGTGGAAAAGCATTTGCTAAATTGCCATGATTAATTTTGTAGACTCCCTTGTTGGCAGAGAAAGATGCACTTTCTATAGAGCTGGCATCCCCTTAAAGGTCTCTGTGGCCTTTTCTCTATGGAAATGAATTTGATTAGGGGAAGGCAAGAACTGAGTAATGATATGATGTTCCTAGACCAGAAAGGAAGCTCCTGAGTTCACTACCTTCCTGACTTTCTCTTCTCCTTCCTTTGCTTCATAGGAAGGAAACAAAACTGGCCAATAAAGTGACATATTTGCCCTTGAAGAGGATTAGGATAAGCTATCCCCAAATATGCCAGTTTGGCATCAGGATTATTTTGAGCTGAAGGAAATAGTCAACAGATGCAGGAAGAGTTCTCTACCCTCCCCTTATCTGCCTAAAAGCAGAATATAAATTTCCTTTGTGAAGGTATCCCCACTTGTGTACAATGAAGAAGAGAGAGATACTTGTCACTGGATTTGGAGAGTCAGCACTGGGGTGAGTCTGCATAAATAAATCTTATTAAAATAGCCCTGATTCTCCATAGCTTCCCCCCCCCCATGTATTTCCAGGTCATTTACCCATAGTTTATTGTCCCTCAAAGTTTAAACCTCCTTTCTTTTGTTAAAATGGTATATAAGCCCTCGAGTCTAACCACTTCTTTGAGTTTTACTTCTTTTCTGTGACCTCCCATGCACTTAAAATACTAATAAAAATTGTATATCTTTTCTCCTGTCAACCTATCTTCTGTTAGTTTAATTTGTAGGCTCACCATTACTAAACCTAAGAAAGTAGAGGAAAAGGTTCTTTTCTTTGATACCTGAAAGAGAAACTTGAACCTTACGGTGTTAGTTTATTTTTTTCCTATAATTGAGGTATCTTTTGGCTGTAGCAAATATTTATGCTTTTCAAAATGGTATCGAGACTCACAGTCAGAGTATTATTCTGGTAACTCAGTGGGTTGGATATGACAGGTATTATTCCTGTTTCATTAGTAAGTAAATAAAAAATGACTATCCTGAGTCACTTAACTCAGACTAACCCAGAGTAGAAAATCTATAATCTTTTAAACAAAAAGAAAAGCTATGGGGTTCCTATATAAATGTACAATTAGATAAATTCAGGAATTCTAGACAGTTATTTATAGGAAGGTGGAACATCTAAGAGGCTAAGGTCAATTTTAGAAATGACTGGTACCCCCTTTGCAAAAACTATTTGTAAATATCTGTACCCGCTGTGGTAGTGAATACTGCCAAATTTGGATGTAAAAGGCCTCTTAGGCAGGAAATTACTATTTAAAGTTTGAGTTAAAGTATTTGGAAAATGTTTGCCCTCGTCCTTTAGCACACTCTGATTTAACTTGTGATTTGCGCACATATCCTAAAACAGACTCTTATTGGTACATCCAGTGTATTTAGACACAATCTGAGGGTCAGTGCGTCAGAGGATGCTCATTTTGCCTTGACAATTGTTCATAAATATCTGAATGGTCATTATATGACTTATCTGTTACTTCGGACTCAGATGAATTTCCTGCGGTTCACTGCAGATCGACTAATCCTCTAGTCTTTTTTTTTTCCTTAATTTAAATCTTATCAACTATCAAATGCGTCAGAACTATTCTCTCAGACTCAGTTAGTTCATTTATTTATTTATTTGGCTCAATCTACCTGGGTGTCTATCCATCTTTAATATAGATTAGAATATAAAAAATATTACTTAATGCCTAATCTGTTCTCAAATTAGCTCATGCTATATTTCAGTGTAGTTTACTGTTCCTAAAATTTGTTGTCACAAAAATGTACTGTTGTTCAAGATATTGGTTGTTAATTAAATTTTAAAGTATATACTATTAACTCTAGTGCTTTACTGTCCTTAGAGTTTTAAACAGCTTTTTAATTAAGCAAGATGGTGAGATATTATATTGGTTATCACTGAAAACTAATGGGTTTAAAGAAAATTCCACTGAATATTATCACAAATGCTTAATGGAGCTTTTCTCCACTATATTAGGGGTTTATGACATATGATCCTACATTGGATTACTTTAACCTCTTCCCCATAAGAAAACTTTTTCTGTTTAAAGAAATGTCAAATTTATTTCTTGTAAGGAGCAAATCTAGAGTTCTATTCATAAGCAGATAGTATTCAAGTAAAAAAAAAAAACCAAAAACCTCCAGTTGAAAATTCAGACTAATAGCCTGCAAAATCACTTTGCATTTAAAAAATACATGGAAATGATGCATGTGGAATCTAAAAAATAAATATGCCTTATGTGCAGTGAAACTCACCTTGATATTAGGCTTGATCTTGGAAGTCTGAGTACTGAAGTGTCATTGACTTCAGCAGAAAAGGACTAAGTATTTTCCCACTGTAGTCAAGGTAGCATATTAACACAGATCCCTTTGAATTTCTGTGCTTGTGAGTTTCAGTGTAGGCAGAAGACTTGCCACAGAATAACAGGGTAATAAGTAGTAGCTTTTGGAGAAATAAATTTCCTTTCTTGGACTTTCTTCCGCTTCATATATGCTTAATCAGTGAAACAATTGATTTTTGAATATGTGAAGTCATAGCATTTAACATCCCAAATAGGAATTATTTAAATACAGCAAAAATCTCTCAATCTCAAGATGCTAGAGAAATCAAGCATTCAGGTTTACATAACAGCATAACTTTCATATGAACAAGCAATTCTGAAAATACTAAAATGAAATTTAATATCAAAACTTCTTTAAATATAAGTAGTGTTTTTATGACTTAAACATGACATTTTAGACATTTGAAATGAATTTTGGGCTTACCAGTTAAGCAGCACTTAACTTGTATTAGTGAAGCATGGAATGAAAATTTGTATATGAGAATTTTAAATTCTAATGTGCCAAAGAAGTCAGTTTTCAGTTATAGTTACTAGTTTTTATAATGGCTTTATTGCTATAATTCATATGCCATAAATTGTTTTTAGTGTATAGATATTTATCCATCACTGTAGTCAGTTTTAGAAATTTTTATCAGCCCTGCAAGGAATCCTGTACCAACCATTCCCCATACCCTTCTCACCCCAGCCCTAGGCAACTGCTGATGTATTTTTTTATACCTTAATCTTCCTGTTGTGCACACTTTATATAATAAAATTACACAGTATTGTAGTCTTTTTTGTCTGGCCTCTTTCACTCAGCAAAGTGCTTTCAGGGTTCATCCATGTTGTACTATGCATCAATACTTTATTCTTTTTTATGGCCAAATAATATTCCAGTATATGGATATACCTTTTTTATTTATCCATTCATCAGCTTATGGATATTTGGGATTCTTTCCCTTTATTGACTTTTATGAATATTCGTAGGTACATTTTTGTAGGGGCATATGTTTCCATTTCTTTGGGTATGTAGTTGAAAGTACCTAGTAATTAAAAATGTCAATTTTACTTTGTTAAAAGTAATTAGCATTTTGGATAAATGAACTAATATAAAGCAGCATCTTTGAGTAGTGGAAATGGGTATTTTTAATCCTGGCTCTAGTATTTAATTGAACCTTTTATACCTCTGTTTCCTTGTATGGCAAGTAAGATTTCAGTTGGAAGATCCGTTTAAACTCTTCAGCTCTTTGTGTGTGTATTTGCGTGTGTGTTTTCTCATTCACCAAACATTTGTTAAGTATCTGAGAGATTTGTGCAAGCACTTGGGGATAGTGAGTCTTCAGGGAAGCTTAGAGACTAGTAGGTAGGTAGGAGAGGGACAGGAAAAGCAGAACCAACAGTCAGCAGTTAGAAGCTGGTGTTGTGCATTCCCAGAGGAGGATGAGAATCACTGAACGCCGTTGGACCACTGCGGAGTGGTAACTCCTCCAGTGTGTGTGCAGGTGCAAGAAGGTCTGGGAAAATCCCTTCGTGGAAATGATGTCTAAGCAGACATCAGCAAGTCAGCCAAGTGGATGAATGACTAAATGGCATTTTATAACAAAAACTACTTGGTGATTATTTCGTGCTTAAAATGTTGGTGAATGAATTGTTGAAGTTGACCAAGCAAGGAAAAAACAGCAACATTTTTCTTTTTACTATTCATTGCCAGACTTCTTGGTTATTTTTCTCACTGTGAAAGAATGTAGAATGAACTGATTAAGCTTAAAATAACTCTTAACTCTCACTTGAACTCTTACTTGAACTATTTTAGTTACCTTCAAAACTGTTGGCAGTCATTTTGGGAAAATTCAGTTTTCTTTTTTTCAAGAAGAAATTAAGCTTTGTTTAATTTGTTTAATTTTCTCTCTCTGTATTTTTTTTTTTAAAGTATTTACATGTTTCCTTTATTTAATGATCATTTAATTTTTTAGTAGTCACATATCTCCTCATAAAGAAATGTGGAAATGACCTTGGCTGAGGGTCCTTAGGTAGGAAAGCCTCAGAATGAAGTTATCTGGGTGAGGAATACAGATCCATGTAGAAGCATGGCCAGTTTCACCCTGGGAATAGGTGAAATGGTAATTTTGAGGCTCTGATCTTGACTACAACTCCCTGTAGAGACTGCAGTGCAGTGGCTGAGTGCCAAATATGTGGAGGGTAAGTTACCTCTGTGAGTCCTGCTAAGTAAAGTATTTTTTGTTGTTGTTACTTTTGAGGCTTTTGGCCTCATCCACTTCTCCTCCCTCCCTCCCTTCCTTTCTTTTTTCTTTCCCTGCCTCTCTCCCTCCCTTCTTCCTTTTTCCTTCCCTCCTTCTTCTTTCTCTCTCTCTCATTTTTACAGAGATATAATTGACATATGCCATTTTAAAAGATTAAGGTGTACATGGTGATTTGATACATTCAACTATTATAGTATGATTAATACTGTGGTGTCAGCTAACACCTTCATCATGTCCCATAATTACCATTTCTTTTTTGTTGTGAGAACCTTTAAGATCTAGTCTTTTAGCAACTTTGAGGAATGTAATACAACATTATTAACTATAATCACAATGCTGTGCAATAGATCTCCAGATATATTCCAGGTATACATCTTCTAACTGCAAGTTTGTACCTTTTGACTAATATATTTCTAATTCCTTACCCCTCTGCCCCTAGTAATCACCACCTACTCTCCTTTTCTGTAAACCCGAGTTTTTTAGAGTCCATTTATAAGGGTTCATGTGCATTGCTTGTCTTTCTCTGACTTAACCTTACTTAATATAATGTGCTCAAGGCTTGTTCATGTCAGTTTGTTCATTTCACTGGTGGTTAAGATACCCTTCTTTCTCATGGCTGTATAATATTCTAGTTTTTTGTTGTTGTTGTTGTTGTTGTTATTGTGTTATTTGAGTTCTTTATATATTTTGGGTGCTCACCCTCATTAGACAGATAGTATGCTAGTGTTTTCTCCCATTCCATAGGTTGCCTCTTCATTTTGTTGTTTTCTTTGCTCTGAAAGAAGCTTTTTAGTTTGATGTTCTCCTCACTCATCGAGTCTTGCTTTTGTTCAGAGACGTCAGTTTTCTATTTGTTTTGTAGCTGGCAGGTGTATGTAACTTTGGAATCCTCGGTGGGTGGTAATCTGTAGTAACCATGATGATATTCCCAGCGGAGTGTCTGCACGTGATCTTGGGTCACTCGAGAAACAAAACAACAGCCAAAAATGGTGCGCTGAACATTGTTGTAACTTGTAGAGTCGATAATCTAGCTGAAGTGCTAAAAAACTCGTCAGTGCTATTAGAAACAAAAATACAAGTAACTTTGCTCATAATTGGAAATTTCCAGGAATTTTTAAATTGCCCAAGATATAAGAATTCTTTCTTCCCCTCCCAAGTTCTTCCCTGTCTTTTATAACCATCATTTCCTTTAAAGCCTAGTTTAAAGCTTGCCTTAAAGAAAGCCTTCCATCATTAAAAACTCCCTTTATCTTATTTTCTTGAATACTGATATGTAATTTATTACCTAGTTTACATTCTCCTAATGGATTGTTTTAAAATAAAATTATGGGGATATTTCTTCCCTGGTCATGATGGCCAAGACACATGCAGAAGATGACCATAGGACATGAATGATAATGCTTAATTTTAATTCATGAATGCAGTTATCTGGTTTTCTTATGCATCTTTGGTTTTGTGCCATACATATTATTTCGGGGTCTTGTTATTTTAATTAGGCAGTTTGTCTCTTCTGAGTTTTGGTTCCAAATCTGTAAGTGGGAGAGACTCATATTGACCTTGGCTTTCATAATTTATTACATTGATGCAAATGAAACATAGAACAGAGAGGAAGGAAACAACCTTTCTTAGATGAAGCAATGCATTTTTAACTTATCCTGTTAAGACTTTTTTTTTTTCACTACAAGTATGATAGGCCACTCATTCTCTGGCAGTGACCTCTACCTTGGCCTGACTCAGCTGGTATGGTGGCTTTTTGTGCAATTATTTTCTCAACCTTCAATTTGTCACAAGTAGCTAAGCATTATCCCATGAATAATAGATTTATGATTTTTCTAGCATTAGCAGAGTGGTTAGGATACTAAGTTGTTCCAGCTGTGTTTCCTGGATTTGTTTTTTCTTCTGAGGAAAGAAGAAAGCAAGAAAGCTCTTTCTTGAGCAAGAAGAAAATGAATGGTCAGTTAAGCAGATTTGTGATGGGTGTGTACTGGCCTGGCCATGAGGAAGATTAATCTGAAGATAGGTTGAGAGTACATAGACTATTTCAGGCTTTTGATGATCTAAATGTAAAGCATTGCCAAGTCATGGAGCCAGATAGCTACCACATTACTGACTGGGAGACGAAATCTTAGAGAGACAGAGGCTCTTGCCAAAACGTCCCATTCTGAATTTAATATACACCTTCTGACACTTAAGTTCCATATACTTTTCATTGCATTGTATATAGAGACCAATGAAATGATAAGTTTTTTATTGGTGAGAAAAGAACCATTTCCTGGACAGAATGATTAGGAAAAAAACCCTACAGAAGTAGAAATGACTTACTCCATTTCCTCAATATTCCCGTTATTTAAAATAATGTTGAGAGTTTACTTCCTTCACTTTTTTGTCCCTTTTCTTAAGTGCTGTGAAAATGAGACCGTTCTGAAACATAAAGTAAAAAAAGACATTCACTGTATCATGAAAATAATACATGTGTTTGTGTATTTTGATTATTCTTGTTTACTAAGGTATTTTTCTATCTTAGAGTATAAATTCCTACAGTTAAAAGGACCAAAATGCTTATTTAATCAGTTGATGCTGAGTTCTGTACTAGGTAGTGAAAGAAATATAAGATTTTGAGTTGGTAGAGGATCCTTTTATATAAGAGTATAACTGACATTCAGTTCAGTTCAGTTCAGTCGCTCAGTCATGTCTGACTCTTTGCGACCCCATGAATCACAGCACGCCAGGCCTCCCTGTCCATCATCAACTCCCGAGGTTCACTCAAACTCATGTCCATCGAGTTGGTGATGCCATCCAGCCATCTCATCCTCTGTCATCCCCTTCTCCTCCTGCCCCCAATCCCTCCTAGCATCAGAGTCTTTTCCAATGAGTCAACTCTTCGCATGAGGTGGCCAAAGTATTGGAGTTTCAGCTTCAGCATCAGTCCTTCCAATGAACACCCAGGACTGATCTCCTTTAGGATGGACTGGTTGGATCTCCTTGCAGTCCAAGGGACTCTCAAGAGTCTTCTCCAACACCACAGTTCAAAGCATCAATGCTTGGCACTCAGCTTTCTTCACAGTCCAACTCTCACATCCATACATGACCACTGGAAAAACCATAGCCTTGACTAGACGGACCTTTGTTGGCAAAGTAATATCTCGGCTTTTGAATATGTTATCTAGGTTAGTCATAACTTTCCTTCCAAGGAGTGTCTTTTAATTTCATGGCTGCAATCACAATCTGCAGTGATTTTGGAGCACAAAAAAATAAAGTCAGACACTGTTTCCACTGTTTCCCCATCTATCTGCCATGAAGTGATGCAACCAGATGCCATGATCTTCGTTTTCTGAATGTTGAGCTTTAAGCCAACTTTTTCACTCTCCTTTTTCACTTTCATCAAGAGGCTTTTTATTTCCTTTTCACTTTCTGCCATAAGGGTGGTGTCATCTGCATATCTGAGGTTATGATATTTCTCCTGGCAATCTTGATTCCAGCTTGTGCTTCTTCCAGTCCAGCGTTCCTCATGATGTACTCTGCATATAAGTTAAATAACTAACTGACGTTAGTAGATATAGTTGATGGAAGTTTGTGTGCAGCCCTGGGATTTGGACATAACTGAAGAGGTAATAAAAACCAGTGTTGGCTGTTGTTGAATAAGAGAGGGAGTTTTAAAAAGCGCTTTGGTAACATTGTTGTTCAAGAGATGCAGAGCTACTCTCTCAATTTGTCCCATCTTCTCCTTCCCCTGCTGTGTTCACAAGTCTGTTTCTCTAAGTTTTTATCTCTATTCCTGCTCTGCAAATTGAAACATTATCAAGTGTAAAACAGATAGCTAGTGAGAAGTTACTGTATAACAAAAGGAGCTCAGACTGGTGCTCTGTGATGACCTAGAGGGGTTGGATAGGGGTTGGGGGGAGGGAGGGAGAAAGTTTCAAAAGGAAGGGGATATATGTATTCTTATGGCTGATTCATGTTGTTGTATGGCAGAAACCCAACACAACATTTTAAAACAATTATCCTTAAATTTAAAAGTTTTTAAAATTTAATAATTAAAGAGCAAACGGAAAGCCAGATGATGCTTGAAATCAGTTGTAATAATTCGATGTGCTAAGAGCCAAGAAGGGAGTTTGGGATTTAAACTTTCCCTTGAGGGACTGATACATAGGTAGGAGAGGAGTGGATATTATGGGGTCCGTTGTCTGTGGTAAAGTATGTCAGACTGAGTACACTCAAACTGAAGTAAGAATTTGAGGATTTATGACTGGACTATAGGGTTCGTGGCAAGGGGTGGAGAGGAGAGAGAGAGATAGCTTGGGATCACATTATAGAGAGTCTCAAAACTTAGGAAGATGAGTTTTAATTATGGTTTGTTGAGACGGCACCCCTCTCCAGTATTCTTGCCTGGAGAATCCCATGGATGGAGGAGCCTGATGGACTGCAGTCCACGGGGTTGCAAAGAGCTGGACATGACTCAGCGACTGAGCATGCAAGTCAAGACAAGTTATAGGGCAGGGAAGACAAAAATTATGTTTTTAGAATTTTCAATTTTGAGAAAGTTTTGCCATCACTTAGGAAATTATGGTTTTAGGGTCTTGGTCTCTGTTCGCAGTAGGACTTTGGGGGGAATGAGTTAAGGATGAATCTAAGGTAGAGGTTCTTAAGCTTCTATGTGCATTAGAATTGTCTGAGGAGCTGGTAAAAAAATTTCCCAGGTAACACTCTTTGAGGCTCTGATTTTGAAAGGATGGGGAAAGGATCTACATTTTCAAAACGCCTCTAGGTAATTCTGTTATAAGCAGCAAACAAGTTTCCAGCCAAACATATTGGGATAATCACAGATGAAGAAATGGAAAGTAGGGGAGTAAATCTGTGAGACGAATGATGAGTTTGGTTTTGGACAAACTGAATGTGATCTTGATTTGCTGTGGTGAGTCTGATGTCAGGACGTCCAAGTGGAAAGAGCTGTGCTGTGAAGATAGGTCTTTGCATTGGATGGAGTGCATATCTGCCTGGCTGTGAGAGTGGACCACATATCAGCAAGAAGGGCGCCGGACAAAGAACAAGGGGAGGAACCTTTTTCTGATTAGTTTACCTCAGAGGCTCCAGGTCCTGATGGATCTCTTTAGTTAAGTCAGCTCAACACCGCTTTATTCTTATTTTTGTTCTGAAATAACACTGACATTTCTTGTTTTATTTTCACAGCTCTTGGGAAATGTATATAAATGTCTGGTGGAATCAAGCTGGTCTTGAGATAGCTCACAGTATTTTCAGCCACTGCAGACAACTGTTTGGGCTATTCATTTGAGGCATTAAAATAATTCATAAACAAATAAAATACTGTTAATTATAGCACTAAACTGTGACAATGTATCAATGACTTATATGGCTCTATGCCTTCTACTCCTTACCTACTCCATATGTTAATAGTATCTGAGATAGCCCAACAAGAGTTTGAGTATGCTCCAGGAGTTGGTGATGGACAGGCGTACTACAGTCCATGGGGTTGCAAAGAGTCGGACATGACTGATTGACTGAACTAAACTGAACATTTATAATTGATTCTTAATTCGTGTTTTCCTGGGTTCCCAGAAAGCATTGCAGATAATCTTAGCTAGTATTTTGAAATTCTCATAAATTAACTCCAATTTCTCTTAATTTGGGGGAAAAAATACCATGTTGCACTGTTTAGAAGGGTCTGGGTATATATAAATTGCTCTAATCTCTAAATCAAATAAGTAGTGGCTTTCTGCTTCAACTCCCAAATTGATATGAATCATGGTGATAAAGTTTAGTCTAGTCCATTCACAGAGAAAGAGAAGTAGCCTGGTAGCTTAAACCCCTCCTTTTGACTCTGCTGTATATTTTATAAAATGTTCAACAAGCTCATTCACCTCTGGACAAGCTGGAGGTCTTTTTAACTGCACCATCTGAGTAGAAGAGGCCTAATATAAAGTGACTTATTCTTAAACATATTCAGAAATGCCATGGGCCAAGTTGAATCCCATGAAACCTAACCTATATACAGATAGTTTCCAGCATATGAGCCAGTTGTGTTTCTAAAGTTTATGTGTAAGGCAGCTGTTTGGAACTCAGAACACATTTATTTTCCCCCTCTCACTGAAACAGTATAAAAAATATTGGCTGTGTTCCCAGGCCAGCTCACAAATCTGTTTTAACCCTATATGTACCCTAAATTTTAGCTGTATAGTTGCATGTCATTAAGGTGATATTTTTGTTTCTGTGGGAAAATGTATCACAAATCAGTTTGAAAGAAATGGGTTATCTTTACTTAGCTGGGATCAGGGTCTTAGAAGGTGTCACCGACAAACTGGGAACCAGTAATTTAATAACTTGTACATTTGTAGATAGCTGTCTTCACTCTGTTATAGAGGCACGTTTCTAGGCTGTTCATTTCCCAGGTGCTCACTGTTCCAGAAAGATGGCCTCAGTTTCTCACTCTTTTCTTCCTTTACTTTCTCTCCTCTCTTCTCCCCTCAAAGGTGGGCAGTTGTTAAATGCATGTTCATGAATCAGGGGTTGCCTGTAACAGCAGGGTTGGCTATAAAATATCTCATGTACTTGTATTTCATAACCAGCATTAATCACTTTCTCTGTTAAAGGTGGCTGATGAGGCCTTATTATATAAAGCTTGTTTAGGAAATTATCCATTATCTGGCAAGGATGGTGATGATTGGTGTTGTCCTGGGCAAAATACTGAAATACTTGCTAAATTATGAATGACGTAAAATTATATGAACTGTTATTATAACATTGCCTATTATATGGTATCTTACTGCTTTGAACTTTGGTAAGATAGTGAATTATCTCTATTATTATTAACATATTATGTTCTTAATCCATATTTCATTTTGACTGGTCACAGTGGTGAATATGCATTCATTAAATGAAAGAATGATTAAGGCTGTTTTAAGTTCAACTTTAAGAAATGTTTTACCTTGCTGAGATTACTATTGTTTTGGGTGGAACTGAGGATATGGAGCCTCTCATTTATTTATTAAATTTTCCATTCTGCATATATTTATTGAATGTCTATTATTTGTCAGTTTCTAGTCTAGTTATTTGGGATGCTACAATGACCAAAACAGACGTAGTCCTTTCCAATATGTAGCTTGTATTCTTGCTAGGGGAACAGAGAATAACAGTAACTGCTTAAGTAAGTATATTGTGTGTCTGAATACATTGTGAAGGTAGATCCCATTTGGCCAACAGATTATCTATGATGTAAGAGAGTCAAGGATATCAGTGGGAATTTTGGCCTAAATAGTCGGAAGCATATAATTATCTTTTCTTAGTGTGAAGGAAGACTGCAGGGCTTGGGGGGCTTGGAGTCACTGGAGTGGGTCAATAATATGGTTTTATGTATTAAATTTGAGGTACCTGTTAGGCATTTAAATTGAGGTACCTAATAGGCAATTTGGGGGAGAAGGCTGGGTTGAAGATAGACATTTGACAATTGTCATTAGAGGGTGACAGTATAAAAGAGGGAGAGGTCCAAAGTGTGAGTTTTGGAGCACTCCAGAATTGAGGGGCTGCAGAGAAAAGGACCAGGCAAAGGAGACCAAGAAGAACAGTGAATTTCTGGAAGAACCAAGATGGTTGGTGCCAAGTTAAAAAGTGTTTCCAGAAAATCAGTTTTGTGAAATCTTGCTTATGGTTCAGCTCATAGGAGAACTGAAACACATTGAGGACGTTGCTGACTGCTGACAAGTCATTTTCTTTTGAGGTGGAAACAAAAGGTTTGATTTCAGGAGAGAATTTAAAGGAGAGAAATAAAAGCCAGCTGTACCATCGATAAGCAGAGAGTTCCGGAGAGCGCAGTGGCAGTTTCAGGAGCTGAGGAAGGATGGGGGAAAGACCAAGTCTGGAAATACAGAGAGTGTTATGGGTACTAGACCAGGTGGTGGAGGGGGATTTGGGCTCGTTGGGCATATTGTGCAGTTGCTGGGAAGGGGGCTGAAGGATGAGATGTGTTTGGTGCTAATAGTCTTTAAAGTGGATTGGGATGCAAAGCTTGTGAAAAGGGAGGGATAGGAAAGCCCTGCTATTAGGTGTGAATAGTGTTTTTTCTATACATTTACATTTTTTTTTTCCTCAGAGGTTGCTTAACAATTGTACATTGCCAAGTCATTCCTCACTATTTTTTCTGTCTTGGTCTTTTTTTTTTTTTTAATGGTGTTATACTCATTTTCCCTCAGCGTACTTTTGCCTTGTGTTTTTCTCTGAAATAAACATCAGTCATACTGAGAATATAACCATACCCTAGTATAAGTATTATGAATACTGTTTCAGCTTTCCAGTGATTCTAGAGATTCTTTTACTATTGGAATTTGCTTGTTGGAATAAACTCGTGCTATTTCGCAAGTCACATCTGTCAGGTACTTGTAATTCCCAATCAGATTTTTAGTTTCTTCGTCATAAATTGTATTAATTGCGGTTTAATAATGGTCAGGCGTATTTCACATTGCCATCAGCGAGTACGACCGTACAGCCATGAGTCAGTGCTGTCCCGTGTGAATTTGTTGGGGATCTCTCAATGGAACGTGTGGTCTGAGAGTGTCGCCCTTATATTTTTACGGAAGATAATAAGCACTGATGTTAAATGCTATTTAGCAAGTGGATGCAAAGAGTTGACAGTAATTTTAGGTTACTTCTAAAAAATGTGGACTTAAAAACATTTTGTTTTAGAAAGTTGTTTTCAGTTGACCTGTAGTTACTTGTAATCTATTATTATCAAGGTCACCCCATGGAAGAGCTCTGAATACTTTTTGAACCATGTAAAGTTATTACCTCTTAATTTTTCTCAGAGGAAATATCAAATTCTGCAGTGACTTAGGTGGAAGAATACGGCTCATTCCTCAGTTTTTGTTCTGAATGGTAACTATGCAGCTATCTTCCATATCCTTTTCATACTGTTCATGAGAGTCCCTTGGACAGGAAGAAGATCCAACCAGTCCATCCTCAAGGAAATCAGTCCTGAATATTCATTGGAGGGACTGAAGCTGAAACTCCAATACTTTGGCCACCTGATGTGAAGGAAGAACTGACTCATTTGAAAAGACCCTGATGGTGGGAAAGATTGAAGGCAGGAAGAGAAGGGGATGACAGAGGATGAGATGGTTGGATGGCATCACCGCCTCAATGGATGTGAGTTTGAGTGAACTCTGGGAGCTGGTGATGGACAGTGAAGTCTGGCGTGCTGCAGTCCATGAGGTCTCAAAGAGTCACACATGACTGAGCAACTGAACTGAACTGAACTTCTGTATCCTGTGGTCAGTTATTAAACATAGTGGAAGCTAGTTCTAGCCAGATGTTATATAGACATAACTCAATTATCTAATAAGACGAAGAGAAGAGTTGTGTGCAATTCATACTGGTTGACAGTGTAAAAGTCATTATCTTTTTGCTTTGGAATACCTTGTGGTACTTAGCTCTTTAGACTGAAATGCTAGATCTGAAAATTCAGACTTGTGAGGAACCATTAGTGTAGTTGTCTAGATCAGTGTTTTTCCGAAAAGTCTAACTCATATCTCATTTTAAACTTTAACCCAGTGTATAGTTCTGCACATTTATGTGCATATATATGTATGTGCATATATGTGTTATAATATGTAATATGTGATAGATAGGTAGAAGTCTTACAAAATAATACATCAGGGCTTCCCTTGTGGCTCAGCTGGTAAAGACTCTGCCTGCAAGGTGGGAGACCTGGATTCGATCCCTGGGTTGGGAAGATCCCCTAGAGAAGGGAAAGGCTACCCACTCCAGTATTCTGGCCTGGAGAGTTCCACGGACTTACAGTCCATGGGGTCGCAAAGAGTTGGACACGACTGAGCGACTTTCACTTGCGTCATGTAGTACATTAGAATGTTTTTCTATTCTAATTAACTTTAAAAAATACTGTACATGATCTAAATTGGTTTCATAATCCATTACTGGCTTATAACTGGATATTTGCCTGATCTTGACCTCACTGGTTTCCAAAGTACCCTGTAACTATGGAATGTTTTATTATGACAGTGTACATAAAAATTGCTTTTTTTTTTCTTTTGGTTTTGGATTTTAGAAGAAAGGTGGTAACAGTATTGACTGTTTACTTAAAGGCCACTGATACCATAAGAAAGTAATCTTCACCATGAGGTAATCTAAGAAATGCTTCTGACAGAGTCATTTATTCATACAACTAATCTTCATTGAGTGGTAATTATGTGTCAGGCTCTGAACTAAACATGTATTCTAATGTAAAGAAACAGAGTCTTTTTCTAGCTCCAAGCAACTTCCTGTGTAGCGGAAGGAATAATAAAAGAGCAAATAAATATTTATAAATTGCTATTGAGCTGTGATAGAAAATAATGGAAGATGGTTGCTTGCTCACAGTTTTTAATTACCTCAATTATGTGTAATTGAGAGAAGGAAAACGGGAGCTGGAAGCTAGGTTTTTGGGTCCAGATGTCAGTTCATATTTCCTAGGTAGGGTACTCTCCTCTCCATATCCCTTTTAGGCAGGAGGTGTAATTTGAAAACTTATTAGAGGCAATTTTCTTTGGGGCATTTTTTTACTTCGTATTACAGATAATTTTCTTTTTAGCCTCCAGTTTCTGTTTAGTATGTTCAAATAAAATTCTCAGGTGGTTTACCCATGGTTAATTTATAATGATACATATTTATGTGTGTATATATATATATTCTAATAGAGGCAATTTTCTGTTTTTAATTTTCTCACACTAATATCCACATTTCCTTAGCATTCAAGAGGAAAAATTGAGGTTATTACAAATTGCTGTAGTTATTATAGAAGAAGATTGCTCATGAATGAGAGTGTTTCCCCAAACTCCTTTATACTTCTATATGAAATGGAATCATAAAATTTTTATTTCCTAATTTAATTCTAATAGATGATGCTGTTGCCATGCATGGATGTGTATGAGAAACTTTTGAGAAAAATGAGATATTAAAGAAGATGTGGCAGATGGGAGGAGGGGAAGTGGTAGTCCTTTTCAGATTTTTAGTGAAAGAAGGACTGCACAGTTTTTGAAGATTTGGAAACTAACTTGAGATTATTAGGTAGAAAATACAGTGGTGACAATTTTGATGGATAAGGGGGAAACTTTATAATTTTTGGTTGAATAATATTGGCTATATTGACAGGCTCTTTCAGGTTTGCACCTTTTATCATTAATGTTACCTTCTTTTTAGTTTCATTGCTCAAGTTCTCGAAAGACTTGGTCTATTTCTTTCTTTTTCCCAGTATTTGCCACCTGATTCCATGCCTTTTTACAATAGAATAATTAAAATTATTGTCACACATGTATTAAAATATTGGCATTCAGAGATGAGATTCGTGATTTTGGCTTTTGGGGTAGAATATACTTTTTAAAAAGATACTGCTTCTAGTTTTAGACAATTTTGATTTGTCCTTCTGGAAATTCAGTTGGCTTATAATCAAATCTTTAATGCTCTAAAATCATCTGCTTACCTTCAAGCCACATATAAGATGACTTGTGTAGTCTGAGCAGCAACTTGGCTTGGAGCTATTTTCTTGTATCTGGGTGTCATTGGCTCGCCTTCCTTTTAAGCATGAACTTAAAGCATAAGTATTTGACATTATGAACAGTGGTTCCTTGGTGACATCAAAAATAAGAGGCCAGTGAGGTTTAAGGGTAAAAGTAAAATACTTGCAAATGGACAGAAATTGATAAACTGTTAGCCAAAATACCATGTCATGATGTTGACAAAAGTAAGGGATATTTATCTCCTGAAGCTTTTTTGTCTTTTAAATCTGGCTTTGGCTGTGCCTCTGTTGTGTATGATAAAGATGATGATGATGGTGATGATAATAGTGATAATTCATTCTATGTAGCAAATTAGTAGCATTTTAGATTTTGTTCAAAAGAAAAAAAATGTAGATTTAGTGAAACTATAAAAATAAGCACAAAGACTTAGAAATTGAATCCTTTTAATAAAATAGTATCTTAGCTATTGAAAAAGTTAATGCTCTTTTTGCATTAAGCATAACAGTAGGAGAAGAGGTGTTTTCTCCAGTAAAATCAGTGAAGACATGTTCATATCCTTTGAGCTAGTAGGCCTACTTCTTATAGTATATCTTATATAAATAATCCAAAAGGAGGGAAAGGTTCTTTGTAACATTATTTATACTAGTGAACATATATATCTTACCTAGCTCCTTATCCTAAAGTATAAAATTTTAGGTGTCTTCCCAGACTGCTATAGTAAAAGACCCAGTCTTTTACTAAAAGGGATATATACAGAATTATTATAGCAACAGGGGTCATGTAAAAATGTTTTACACAATTAAATTTATACTGCTTATGTATGAACTATTTTTTAATTCTCAAAAAAAATACCCTTACCTTTTGAAAACATATTTAAGATCATTTTTTTTCCCTTCTGACTTATTTGCTAACTTTTCTACCAGTTGCTCCTTATCTGGTTATATACATTGTCATTTGAAGTGGAACTCTGTTGTGTTCTAAATTATTTAATATCACAGCTCAAAAGTAAGAAAGCATATCTTCCATGTATAAGTTTTGGTTTGTGGGATTTAAAAAATAGGTAACAATTGGGTCAGAGGTTCATTACCCTGGACACTTGTGGGCAAAAATCTGGGAATTTGTCGTCTGTGTTTCCAGATGGGAAACTCTTACCTTCTGATATTCAGTCTCCATTACAACTAAAATACTAGAAAATGTTGTTAGAAGCAGATGTTGGGAGTATGTAGATGTAACTTCTCATATTCTATTATTTATTAATATTTTGGACATTTGTAATTTAATTACTTGAGAAGAAACCGATCTAATTTTAAAAAATTTGCTGGATAAAAGGCCAGCATAGCAGTTCTGTAAATTTTTTTCTTCTTCTTAATGTTTCAAAATGGTAATACTGTGTATTTAAGGAATGAACCAAATTGGAGTGATCAGCCACCTTTCAACAGATCTGAGTAGTTTAGAAGGCCTGGCTAAATAATTTCTATTGAATATAAAAACAGAATTTGACTATCTGAATTATGTAAGTAATTATTTCTATTACATTTTCTTAACCTTTGGAAACAGTGGGAAAATAAAATGAGAAGCTTCTACTACACTACTTTATGTAAAATTAGGGGGAAATGGGAGATGAATGGGAAGAATACCGAGGATTTTTAGTGCAGTGAACACACACTGTGTCATATTGTATGGTCATATGTGATGATAATTTATTTTAACCCACAGAATGTATACCAAGAGTAAACCCTAAGGACGTTGAGAGATCAAAGTTATTATGTGTCAGCGTAGGTTCATCTTTGGTAAAACGTACTATTCTGAAGATACTGATAACTGGGGGGTCTACGCCTGTGTGGGGGCTGGATATATGGGAAGTCTTTGTACCTTCCTCTTACTTTTGTTGTAAACTTGAAATTGCTCTTTTTAAAAAAGACTTTAAAAGTGAAAATAAGAAATTATGAGTCAAAATATGTGTTGAGAGGAAACCATTCTTTAGGTGTGAAGTAGAATGACTGTGACTCAAATCCACATTTTCCTCAAATCCGCTTTTCCTTATCCTAACATTTTGGAGTGATTACCATCCTTCTTCTCCATCTCCACTGCCTTATGTAGTGGTGGTGGCATATTAGCATATATTTCTTATATTGCATAACTCCTGGTTTAGCCAGATTTTTTCAGTGCTTAGCTGTTCAGCATTTTTAAGTTTGCATTAAGTTTTTTAAAATAAGGATTAAATATGGTGATCCCTTTGACAAGGGAAAAAAATCAAACTAAATGTAATTAGCCCCCCACACAATGGTTATCTCAATTTTAAGGCATCTTTGCCCTCAGTTCAGTCAGTTCGGTTTCTCAGTCATCCGACTCTTTGCAACCCCATGAACCACAGCACACCAGGCCTCCTTGTCCATCACCAACTGCCGGAGTCCACCCAAACCCATGTCCGTTGAATCAGTGATGCCATCCAACCATCTCATTCTCTGTCGTCCCCTTCTCCTCCTACCCTCAATCTTTCCCAGCATCAGGGTCTTTTCCAATGAGTCAGCTCTTCACATCAGGTGGCTAAAGTATTGGAGTTTCAGCTTCAACATCGGTCCTTCCAATGAACACCCAGGACTGATCTCCTCTAGGATGGACTGGTTGCAGCCCAAGGGACTCTCAAGAGTCTTCTCCAACACCACAGTTCAAAAGCACGAGTTCTTCGGCACTCAGCCTTCTTCACAGTCCAACTCTCACATCCATACATGACCACTGGAAAAACCATAGCCTTGACTAGATGGACCTTTGTTGGCAAAGTAATGTCTCTGCTTTTCAATATGCTCTCTAGGTTGGTCATAACTTTTCTTCCAAGGAGTAAGCATCTTTTAATTTCATGGCTGCAGTCATCATCTGCAGTGATTTTGGAGCCACCCAAAATAAAGTCAGCCACTGTTTCCACTGTTTCTCCATCTATTTCCCATGAAGCGATGGGACCTGATGCCATGATCTTAGTTTTCTGATTCTTTAGCCTAGGATTTTTAAATTTTAAACTGTTTCAGAATCACTTGGAGGGGTTGTTAGACAAGACTGCTAGCCCTTACCTTCACGTTTCTCATTTAGTAGATCTGGATGTAGCCTGAGAATGTGCATTTCTGAGTTCATGTGGGTGCTCATACAGGCACCACACCAGAAAAAGCAAAACACTTTATCATATATGTTATACAACTCATTCTTAAAGTTTAAAAAAAAAAGTAAAATCATCACTCACAGATATACAAGGAGTTTTATAAATATTGAACACATGATGAATCATTATTTAAATCATTATTAGTGAGGGAATCAGCTGTATGTTATAGCCAATTCAAAGGAAAGTCAAAGATATCCACATTTGTGTGGTGTAGGAAATATTGAAATGAATTTGTAAATGGTCAGAAAATCGGCCTTTTCCATTCTGGCCCATTCAGGGACTCATTGACCCTCCACTGGACGGATTCTCTATAGACAAGAATTATCTGCATTGCTTTTGGTTATCTATGATAATCAGTTATCTGTAACTTACTCTGAGTGGTAAAATAGCTCAAAGACAAACTAGGATCAGATAGCAGGGAGTGGTGTATACTATAAAGTCCATATTTTTTCACCGGAGCACACTGTAATCGTCTCATTCTGTTTCCTTACAGTGATTTACTATAGAACTTGCTTTTAAAGGTAGTTATCTTCTTTTCAACAAAGCATCCCTGTGATTCTGATGCATTCTGAAGTTGAAGAACCATTTTTTAAAGTAACAGTGAAGTGAAGTGTGAGTTGCTCGGTCATGTCCGACTCTTTGCGACCCTATGGACTGTAGCCTGCCAGGCTTCTCTGTCCATGGGGATTGTCCAGGCAAGAATACTGTAGTGGGTTGCCATTCCCTTCTCCAGGGGATCTTCCTGACCCAGGGATCAAACCCAGGTCTCCCACGTTGCAGGCAGATTCTTGACCTCTGAGCCACCAGAGAAGCCCCTAATGTAACAGTGAAGTGAAGTGAAGTGAAGTCGCTCAGTCGTGTCACTCTCTGCGACCCCATGGGGTGTAGCCTATCAGGCTCCTCTGTCCATGGGATTTTCCAGGCAAGAGTGCTGGAGTGGATTGCCATTTCCTTCTCCAAGGGATCTTCCCGGCCCAGGAATCAAACCCAAGTCTCCTCCATTGCAGGCAGACGCTTTACCGTCTGAGCCACCAGAGAAGTCACAGTGTAACAGAGTAGACATTTATTGCATCTATAACGCATATTTACTAAGTCACATGTTTTCTCCCATCATACAAATTATTGTATATGTAGCCAACTTATTTGGAAAATATTTGTCAGCTTGCTCCCATTAGTTGAAAATTTTAATCTATTTATTGGCTATAAAGGAATTTAATATGTATTTGGGTAATAAAGTAGCTGTGAAGTTTTTGGAACATAATTAGAAAAAGACTGTTTGATCCATTTAAATGTGCTTCATAAAGCTTTTGATCAATCAAAATATTAAAAATTTCAATTAAAAATTTAAGAGTATATCTTAAATCAGTCTTTGGACACACAATAAAATGTTTCTCAAAAGACCCAGTTATTTTCAGAGGCCAAGCAGTATAATGTAAAGAGCACCAATTTTAGAAAGTCAAGCATGGTTTATTTTGCTTTTGTAGCTAGTAAATTATAGAATTTGAAATTCATGATAGTGATTGGATCATAAAGATAACTGCATCTAAGTTCTTGTGATAATAGGAGCATGCATCTGGATCTAGTAGAAAATTGGGATGATGGAGCCAAATGAGGTTCAAGGTGTTAAGACTAACAATGTATAATACTTTGGATATTGCACAGTGGAAATCTTTTTAAGTGTTTAACAAACTGTTGTTGTTCACCATTTCTCTTTCCCATTTCCCCCTTTGCTTTTCAAAGCTTGATTGGTTATGGTTTCTTCTTTTAAGATAACTTTATTGAGATACAGTCAGTGTTCAGTAAACTGCACATCTTTAAAGTATACTGTTTGGTAAGTTTGGATGTAATGTATCTGCTTATGAGATTATCACAGCAATGAAGATAATGAACATATCATCATATACAAGTTTCGGTGAGTCCCCCACCTTCCACTTCAGACAATTAGTGAGATACTCTCTGTTATTATTGATTAATTTCTATTTTCTATAATTTTACATATGTAGGATAACTGAATATGTCCCTTTTTTGGCCTGGCTTTTGGTTTGGTATAATTATTCAAGTTGTGCACACATCAGTTCTTTATTGTTTTGTATTACTGAAGTGAAGTGCAGTGCAAGTCACTCAGTCATGTCTGACTCTTTGTGACCCCATGGACTCCATAGTCCATGTAATTCTCTAGGCCAGAATACTAGAGTGGATAGCCTTTCCCTTCTCCAAGGGATCTTCCCACCCAGGGATCGAACCCAGGACTCCAACATTGCAGGGGGATTCTTTACCAGCTGAGCCACGAGGGAAGCCCTTGTATTGCTGAGGAGGATTCTATTTTATGTTGTACCACAATTTGTTTATCAGTTTACCTGATGGTGGATGTAGGGATTGTTTACATTTTAGATGTTATAAATAAGTTTGCTCTAAAATGTATGTATACAAGTTTTTGTATAAGCATACACTTGTCTTTTGGGTAAACATGTATGGGTGGGTTGATTGGGTCATATGGTAGGTGTATATTTAACAGTTTTTGTTTGTTTTACAAAAGGATCCTTTTAAAAAAGTAATTTATTTCTTTTAGTTGGAGGCTAATTACTTTACAATACTATAGTGGTTTTTGCCATACATTGACAGTAATCAGCCACGGGTGTACATGTGTTCCCCATCCTGAACCCCCCTGCCACCTCCCTCCCCATTCCATCCCTCAGGGTTGTCCCAGAGCACCAGCCCTGAGCACCTTTTCTCATGCATTGAGCCTGGACTGGCGATCTATTTCACATATGATAACATATATGTTTCAATGCTGTTCTCTCAAATCACCCCACCCTCGCCTTCTCCCACAGACTCCAAAAGTCTGTACTTTACATCTGTGTCTCTTTTGCTGTCTCACATACAGGGTCATCATTACCATCTTTCTAAATTCCATATATGTGTGTTAATATACTGTGTTGGTGTTTTTCTTTCTGACTTACTTCACTGTGTATAACAGGCTCCAGTTTCATCTACCTCATTAGAACTGATTCAAATGCATTCTTTTTAATAGCTGATTAATATTCCATTGTGTATATGTACCACAGCTTTCTTATCCATTCATCTGCCGATGGACATCTAGGTTGCTTCCATGTCCTAGCTATTGTAAACAGTGCTGCAATGAACACTGGGGTACATGTGTTTCTTTCAATTCTGGTTTCCTCGGTGTGTATGCCCAGCAGTGGGATTGCTGGGTCATAAGGCAGTTCTATTTCCAGTTTTTTAAGGAATCTCCACACTGTTCTCCATAGTGGCTGTACTAGTTTGCATTCCCACCAACAGTGTAAGAGGGTTCCCTTTCTCTTCACCTTCTCCAGCATTTATTGCTTGTAGACTGTTTGATAGCAGCCACTGTAGTTTTGGTTTGCATTTCTCTGATAATGAGTGATGTTGAGCATCTTTCATGTGTTTGTTAGCCATCTGTATGTCTTCTTTGGAGAAACGTCTGTGTAGTTCTTTGGTCCATTTTTTGATTGGGTCGTTTATTTTTCTGGAATTGAGTGGCATGAGCCGCTTGTATATTTTTGAGATTAATTCTTTGCCAGTTGCTTCATTTGCTGTTATCTTCTCCCATTCTGTCGGCTGTCTTTTTACCTTGTTTATAGTTTCCTTCATTGTGCAAAAGCTTTTAAGTTTAATTAGGTCCCATTTGTTTATTTTTGCTTTTATTTCCATTACTCTGGGAGGTGGATCAGAGAGGATCCTGCTGTGATTTATGTCAGAGAGTGCTTTGCCCTTGTTTTCTTCTAGGAGTTTTATAGTTTCTGGTCTTACATTTAGATCTTTAATCCATTTTGAGTTTATTTTTGTGTATGGTGTTAGAAAGTGTTCCCAGTTTCATTCTTTTATAAGTGCTTGACCAGTTTTCTCAGCACCACTTGTTTAAAGAGATTGTCTTTTCTCCATTGTATATTCTTGCCTCCTTTGTCAAAGATAAGGTATCCATGAAAGAAAGAAAGTGAAGTAGCTCAGTTGTGCCCAACTCTTTGTGACTGCATCCTCCTTCCATGGGATTTTCCAGGCAAGAATACTGGAATGGGTTGCCATTTCCTTCTCCAGGAGATCTTTCCAACCCAGGGATTGAACCCTGGTCTCCCACATTGTAGGCAGATGCTTTCTTGTCTGAGCCAGGTGTCCTTTGGTGCACGGATTTATCTCTGGGCTTTCTATTTTGTTCCACTGATCTGTATTTCTTTTTTTGTGCCAGTACAATACTGTCTTGATGACTGTAGCTTTGTAGTATAGTTTGAAGTCAAGCAGATTGATTCTTCCAATTCCATTCTTCTTTCTCAAGATTGCTTTGGCTATTTGAGGTTTTTTATATTTCCATACAAATTGTTAAATTATTTGTTCTAGTTGTCCAAAAAATACCATTGGTAGCTTGATAGGGATTGAATTGAATCTATAGATTGCTTTGGGTAGTATACTCATTTTCACTATATTGAGTCTTCTGATCCATGAACATGGTATACCTCTCCATCTGTTTGTGTCATCTTTGATTTCTTTCATCAGTGTTTTATAGTTTTCTATATACAGGTCTTTTGTTTCTTTAGGTAGATTTATTCCTAAGTATTTTATTCTTTTCATTGCAATGGTGAATGAAATTGTTTCCTTAATTTCTCTATTTTCTTTTTGTTTTGTTAGCATATATTTAACTTTTAAAGAAACTGCCAAGCTGTTTTCCAAAAGGGCTGTACCATTCTATTTTCCTACTAAGAGTGTGTGAGAATTCTAGCTCCTTTACATCTGATGTGATGTGCTCAATCTTTAATTTTAGTCATTCTAATAGGTGTATAAGAGAACGTTATTGTGGTTTTAGTTTGAATTTCTGTAATGACTAATGATATCAAGCATCTTTTATTCCTTTTCACCATGTATATATCTTGTTTTGTGAATGCCTGATGAGATATTTTACCAATTTTTAAAGTTAAGTTGTTTGTTTTATTGTTGAGTTTTAAAAGTTTGTTATATATTCTGGATAAGAGTCCTTTATCAGATATATGATTGGCAAACACTTTTTCCAAGTGTTTGGCCTATCCCTTTATTCTCTTAACAGTATGCTTGGATAGAAGAAGCTGTTAAAATTTGAAGTACAGTTTTATAGTTTTTTCTTTTATGAATCATCTTTTGGTATCCTAACTAAGAAGTCTTTGGTTTACCCAAGGTCACAAAAATATTCTGTGTTTCCTGCTAGATTTGTATAGTTTTTGGTTTTAAGCATATGATAACATTTTGAGTTAATTTTATATATGCTGTGAGATATGAATCAATATTCTGTATTTTTTTATATGGATACCTAGTGGTTCTGTATCTTTCATTGAAAAGATTATCTTTTTCTACTGATAAAAATCAGTTGTCCATATATGTCTGGGTCTATTTCTGGACATTGCCTGTACATTGTGTTGCGTAGCTTTATAGTGTCTAAAAGTCAGAAAGGGTTAGCTTTCACAGTACGTTCTTCTTTTTTGAAGTTGTTTGGGTCTTCTAGGTAATTTGAATTTCCATATGAATTTTAGAATTAGCTTGTTAATTTCTACTAAAGAACCAGCTGGTATTTTGATTTGAATCTCTTTATCAGTTTGGGGACAACTTACATTGTAACAATATTGAATTTTCATTAACAAATTGTAGCTCTCCATTTATATAGGTCTTCTTTAATTGCTCTGAGAAGTTTAGTAATTTTCAGTGTACACTGTTGCTCATTTATTGGCCAGATTTATCCCTAAATAGTGCATATTTCTTCCTAAATTTTTGACTACTTGGTACAGTTAAAATGATCATCTCATGTCCATATCTACAATTTCTGTAATTTGTGTCGGTTCTTGGTTAGCTTCAATTGATTGATTTATCTCAATGTCATGGTTCAAGTTTTTTTGCTGCTTTAAATTTCTTAGAATATTTGATTGGATGCCAGACATTATTGGGTACTAAACATTTTTGTATTTCTATTAATATTGTTGAGGTTTTTTTTTTTCTAGGATGCAGTTAAGTTACTTGGAAACAATTTTATTCTTTTGGAGCTTGCTTTTAAATATTTGTTAGGCAGGGCAAGAGCAGTATTTAGTCCACGGCTCATTATTCTTTACTAGTGAGGCAAGGCCGTTCTGTGTACTCCTTGCAATGTTCCATAAATTATGGTGTTTTCTAGTCTGGCTGGAGCAACTGTGTGTATATTTGGGGAAAAAATGTACCTTGAACTCTAGTTCATGATATGTATAAACATTAATTTATGATGGATCATAGGAGATCATGGGAGAATGTTTTCATGGCCGAAGATAGGAAATGATTAATTATATAGGACATAGAAAGCACTGAACCTAAAAGAGAAATTGATAAATTGGACTTGATAAAAACAGTAATCTTCTCATCAAAAGGCACTGTTAAAAAATGAGTAAGAATACTGTGAGAAAGTATTTGCCCTACATATATCTGATAGAAGACTCCCATGTATGCTATTTAAAGTATGCCTACAGCTGCTTAAAGACTTTATCACTGATTTCCAGTAATGTGATTTGGTGTTCTCTGGTGTGGTTTTCATTGTGTATATCCTACTTGAACTCTAGCTGAGAGTTAATTATTTTTATAAAAACCTGGTAAATTATTGGCTATTATTTCTGCAAATGCTTTTTCTGACCTTCTTCTGATATATTGTGCATATATCAGACTGGTTAATATTGTCCCACAGGTTACCTAGGCTCTTTCATTTTTATAGTTCTTTTAAAATTTCTCTCTTCCACTTTTGTTATTTACTGTGTTTTTAAACTTACTAATCTTTTCACTTCAAGTATTGTGTTTTTCATCTCCCCAAGTTCCATTTTTACGCCTTCCACTTTCCTTTTTATCATATTTTAAACACCTGAGCCTATACGTATAAACTGTTTTAAAATTTCCTTGTTTAATCGCCAGTCGATATCCGATGCAGGATGCAGGATGCTTGGGACTGGTGCAAGGGGAGGACCCAGAGAGATGGTATAGGTGGGAGGTGGGAAGGGATTCATGTTTGGGAACGCTTGTACACTCGTGGTGAATTCATGTCAATGTTTGGCAAAAGCAATACAGTAATGTAAAGTAAACTAAAGTTAAAATAAAAATTTCAAAAAATAAAAATAAAAAAAATAAAAAATAAATAAAATTTCCTTGTTTGCTGAGTTTATTATTTTTTTTCATCTTGGGGTCTGTTTTCTCTCTTTTTCTCCCCACACATTTATGGATCTTATTTTTATCTTTTTACTCATAACACCTGGAATTTTTTGTATTGTGTGACTATTATGCTGTTAAATATTTGGATTTTTATTGTGTCCCTTTAGATTTTTAAAAATTTGTTTCAGATGGTGCCTAAGTTGTTGTGCTTTAGCTCGATTTTTTGGAGACTTTTTTTCGAAGCTTTGTTGGGTTGGGTCTAGCAGGAGAAGGGGATGACAGAGGATGAGATGGTTGGATGGCATCACTGACTCAGTAAACCTGAGTTTGAAGCTCCGGGAGTTGGTGGTGGGACAGGGAAGCCTGGGGTCACAAAGAGTCGGCCATGACTGAGCGACTGGACTGAACTGAGCACCACCTTTATGTAGGCTAGGCTAGTGCTACTAAGACATGGCCCTTCTGAGCATCTGCTTAGTGGCTGGGGTCTTCAGTGTCACTGCACTCATGTCCATCTGAACCTAGTCTCCCAACCCAGTGAGACCATTGGGAATTATTTAGCTTCCAGCTCCCAGATGGCTCACTAAATGTCATGGAGTTTTCTTCATACATATGGGTAGTTTACTAGTCAGCCATCGAATCAATGGACCTCTGTGCAGATTTCTGGAGCTTTTCTTTGCCAACATCCCAACTCTGATATTCTCCCCCACAAACTCCAGCCTCTTTTGTGTCCCCTAAATCTTAACTTCTATCTCCTCAATTCAGTGAGACTTTCATGATCTCCTTTCAGGAGGTTCTCCTTCCTGCACTCTGCTGTGGAAAGTACCTCCTGGAAGAAGAGTTTCACTGCCTGTTTTTCTTCATTCACAGGTCATAAGTCCTGGGCTGCCTGTTGTCTGTCTCAATGTCTGAAAAACTATCTTTTTCCAGTTTTCTACTTGTTTATGGTGAGGGAGCGTTATGGCAGAAGTAAAACAGTATCTGTTTTCAATAGAAGTATTTATTGCAATCATGATCTTAAATAAATGGGATCTGAGGCTATTGAGAAAACTATCTGCAGGTCAGAAAGCAACAGTTCGAACTGGACATGGAACAACAGACTGGTTCCAAATAGGAAAAGGAGTACGTCAAGGCTGTATATTGTCACCCTGCTTATTTAACTTATATGCAGAGTACATCATGAGAAATGCTGGGCTGGAGGAAGCACAAGCTGGAATCAAGATTGCTGGGAGAAATATCAATAACCTCAGATATGCAGATGACACCACCCTTATGGCAGAAAGTGAAGAGGAACTCAAAAGCCTCTTGATGAAAGTGAAAGAGGAGAGTGACAAAGTTGGCTTAAAGCTCAACTATCAGAAAATGAAAATCATGGCATCTGGTCCCATCACTTCATGGGAAATCGATGGGGAAACAGTGGAAACAGTGTCAGACTTTATTTTGGGGGGCTCCAAAATCACTGCAGATGGTGACTGCAGCCATGAAATTAAAAGACGCTTACTCCTTGGAAGAAAAGTTATGACCAACCTAGATAGCATATTGAAAAGCAGAGACATTACTTTGCCACAAAGGTCCATCTAGTCAAGGCTATGTTTTTTCCTGTGGTCATGTATGGATATGAGAGTTGACTGTGAAGAAAGCTTACGCGCCGAAGAATTGATGCTTTTGAACTGTGGTGTTGGAGAAGACTCTTGAGAGTCCCTTGGACTGCAAGGAGATCCAACCAGTCCATTCTGAAGGAGGTCAGCCTTGGGATTTCTTTGGAAGGAATGATGCTAAAGCTGAAACTCCAGTACTTTGGCCACCTCATGCGAAGAGTTGACTCATTGGACAAGACTCTGATGCTGGGAGGGATTGGGGGCAGGAGGAGAAGGGGATGGCAGAGGATGAGATGGCTGCATGGCATCAGTGACTCGATGGACGTGAGTCTGAGTGAACTCTGGGAGTTGGTGATGGACAGGGAGGCCTGGCGTGCTGTGATTCATGGGGTCACAAAGAGTCGGACACGACTGAGCAACTGAACTGAACTGAGGTTATTTATTTTTATTGTTGTCTGAATAATTCTTTTCAGCAGCAAAACTCTTCTCCTCCCTTTTTTTCCAAATGAAATTCTACAATTCTACACAGGACTCCAATATAGAAACTAGTTAAAACTTCATCTGCTCTTATTTAAGTGAGGTTTGGAGCTGGCTTGGTTTCCACCCAACCCTGAAGCAATCTGGTACTTCTGAAAATAAAATTTGAAGACCAGTGAACTATTTACCCCTCTCATTTTACTTGTGAGGAAACTAACTTCTAGAAGGGTCAAGTGTTTTGTCTGAAAGTAATGCATCTTAGACTCTCTTGTTCATATGGGCTTTTGTGGCATTGGAAATAAGACCTCTTCTATCCAAACTCAGTGTCTTACTTTCCTTAGGTCAGCTTGACTGGGGAAAAAAAAGAAAGAAAGAAAAAATGTCTCCCTTTGATTTTGAGCTGTTTCAGCATGAGACTCTTCGAGAACACCATTCATTTCCTATTAGCCTTTGTGTAGTGCATTGAACTCTCATGGACTATATTGTAACTTATAGCTGTTTAAACAGTTTTACAATAGTTTGTTTTAAACCAGTCCAGCACTTTGGTTTATTCTGCTTTCTCATTGCTTCTATATGATAGATTTCAGCTTATGCATTTTATAAGAATTCTGTATGCAGATGGTTATATACCTAGATTTTATTCCTCATTCTTCTTATTGTGGTTATGTTATTTAAATCTCCTGGAAACTACCTGGATGATATTCTAAAGAATGTTGTACTTTGAACTCTACTTAGTATTTAGATAATTGGTTGTGACCTTGGGTTGTTGGGGAAGTTTTCATATTGAAGGAAGCAGAGTGTCAACAGCTTGCACTGTGTTTCTTGGCAACAACAACCTGCTTTGTGTGCACCTGGGGCTGTCTGCAATCGGAAGCTAAGAGCTTACACTTCAGTCATTTTGCTCTGAAACCCATCCTGTGTTCATGTACTGCTTTATTAGTGTGGTCTATAGTGTAGAAATGGGACAGCCACCATAGTTGGATGAGAGGTGAGCAGGCACGGTAGACTCACTCACTTTCAGTCTACCAGTTGTAGCTAGATTTCAATATTGAAGAATAACTTTGCTGCTATGTTATCTTCTCCTTCTTCTTACTGAAAAAACAAACTCAAAAGAAAACACCAAATAATTTAGTTATACATTATATTCATGTGGTGTAATTTTAGAGTTAAGATTTCCTTTGAGACACATCCATTGTAACTATTAGAAAGTGAAAGAAAGTGAAGTCGCTCAGTCGTGTCCGACTCTTTGTGACCCCACGGACTGACTGTAGTCCACCACGCTTCTCTGTCCATGGGATTTTCCAGGCAGGAGTACTGGAGTGGGTTGCCATTTCCTTCTCCAGAGGATCTTCCTGACCCAGGGATCGAACCCAGGTCTCCCACACTGTAAGCAAGACACTTTTACTGTCTGAGCCACCAGGGAAGTAACTATTAGAGGCCTCAATTAATATTTGCCATTGAACGAATGAACTAAACCCAAAAAGATATTTCAAAAGAAATTGTTGATGACATAACTATTTGAGCTGTTCTACTTTACAGAACAAGAAGAATTTGATTACTCTTTGGCAAAAACAGTCAAGTTGCCTCATTTTTATATTAAGGCCAGACATGCCGTGGTGATACAGCTTTTCCATAAGTAGTGTAGGAAAATTTCCTCTTACCCTACTCTTACTCTGCACCCATCATTGTGTTTTTCACATGATAGGTGTTTAGGAAGTGTCTGTTCTGCCACATTTCATTGCTCTCATGGACAGGCCTAGCAAATCTTGAAAAAGTGATTTTTTCATGACTGTGATAATCTCATGTGGATTTTTTCATAATAGGCTTTACATCCACATATGTGCACTCGTGCTGTCTCTTAGTAGTCATTCCTTTGCTAACACTGATTAGAATTTTTAATTTTTAAAAGTCCTATATTTTTAAAAATAAAATCACGTATTGGGAATACAATTTGTAGTTTTGAGACTGATTACTAACATTTATAAAAGAGCAATTTGGGAAGGGTTTTCATGCATGTTACCTTGTTTGCTGTCTCAGCTTCACTTAAGGTAGGTAACCAGCTAACGTAAATGATATGGATAGATTGACTGACTGTGTCAAAGTTACACAGCTAGTTAAGTGACAGAACTCTGAGGGCAGTGTTCTTTTTGCTGATTCTAAACTGTCTCTGGATATTATGCTTTAAAAAGTGACGCAATCTATTTGCTTTCATTAACTTTTATTAGAACTGGCTTTCAATTTTGACTTAAGGAAATCCTGAGGAAGTGACACTGTCCTCAGTGGGGATAATACAACTTCAGAGGCTGATTTTGAGAGAGAGATAAATATTTATATGTTTAATCATGTCATCATAATTCTCTTGTCTAGGGCCCTGTGTTTTAACACATCCTTAGTTCAATAATCTGTTTCTGATATAAACAGATGGTGAGAAAACAGTGATTCCCAGATCTGTTATTGCTGCTGTGGTAATTTGATGTTTTACAGATAAGAATTTTGACTGATGGGAGGTTCGTCTGGAAGTCATATGTTTCAGGGGGCTCATATTGTTTAGATTTGGAAGTGTGCTTGCAATTGAATCAGGAAGGCTGTTGTAAACAAGGACTTGGCCAGCATTATCATTAAGTCTTGGATCTTCATATAGCTGTTCCTTTAAACTATTGAAAGAAAAATTGTTCATTTCTGAGATAGAAAATTTGAAGCTTTTCAAACTGGTCTTTTCCCCTCTCATCCTGAATAACCATCACAGTGATAAGCATTTATATACAGGCAGAAAAGTTGAAAGTCAAATGGTACTAAATCTTACAGGGAATAAGAACCTATGTGTCATATAATACATTGAAAAGAAACAAGTTATGAGATTTTTAACAGATCTAATTGTCGTGTGACTCCCACAATGAATATGAGGCGAATAAAATGATGCCTTGAGGGATTTTTGCAACGGTTTAAATTAGTTTGTCAGGAAGCAACAGTTAGAACTGGACATGGAACAGACTGGTTCCAGATAGGAAAAGGAGTAGTCAAGGCTGTATATTGTCACCCTGCTTATTTAATTTATATGCAGAGTACATCATGAGAAATGCCGGGCTGGAGGAAGCACAAGCTGGAATCAAGATTGCTGGGAGAAATATCAATAATCTCAGATATGCAGATGACACCACCCTTATGGCAGAAAGTGAAGAGGAACTAAAAAGCCTCTTGATGAAAGTGAAAGAGGAGAGTGACAAAGTTGGCTTAAAGCTCAACATTCGGAAAACTAAGATCATGGCATCTGGTCCCATCACTTCATGGGAAATCGATGGGGAAACAGTGGAAACAGTGTCAGACTTTATTTTTGGGGACTCCAAAATCACTGCAGATGGTGACTGCAGCCATGAAATTAAAAGACGCTTACTCCTTGGAAGAAAAATTATGACCAACCTAGACAGCATATTAAAAAGCAGAGACATTACTTTGCCAGCAAAGGTCCATCCAGTCAAGGCTATGGTTTTTCCAATAGTCATGTATGGATGTGAGGGTTGGGACTCTGAAGAAAGCTGAGCGCCGAAGAATTGATGCATTTGAACTGTGGTGTTGGAGAAGACTCTTGAGAGTTCCTTGGACTGCAAGGAGATCCAACCAGTCAGTCCTCAAGGAATATCCTCAAGTCCTGAATATTCATTGGAAGGACTGATGCTGAATCTAAAACTCCAATACTTTGGCCACCTGATGCACAGAGCTGACTTATTTGAAAAGACCCTGATGCTGGGAAAGATTGAAGGCAGGAGGAGAAGGGGACGACAGGGGATGAGATGGTTGGATGGGATCATCGACTCGATGGACATGGGTTTGGGTGGATGTCGGGAGTTGGTGATGGATAGGGAGGCCTGGCGTGCTGTGGTCCACAGGGTCGCAAAGATTCGGAGACTGAACGACTGAACTGAAATCAGTTGAAACACAAATTTTGTTTTTATTTGTTAGCCTCATTTCTTTAGTATTAATTGTGTTTCATTTTTCATATTCCTTATGTTTTTGATTAGTGTTTTTTGGTCATCATTTTGCAAGGAGTTACTTTCTATTGCCTTCTGAAACCTGAAGTGTACCTATATCACAGGTTTTCTGCTCTCCATTTCCAGAGGCATATTTGAGAAACAAAAACAAACAAAGGAAACTTTAGTGTTCTGAGTGGCATTAATTCAGGTATGTCTGTTCTAAATGTTAATCACTGACAGAATTATCTGAAGTGTTTTAGCATTCATGTGTCCCTCACAAGCCATGCTTTTTAGAAAAGAGAACTTTAGTAAAAAGTGCCCTTTCTGTGGTGATTGTCAAGTGGCTTCACCTATGGTAAACACTGATGTCGATCTGTTAAGAGGAACTAGCTAGCTCTTCAGAATACTTTGCAGAAGTGAAAACTGCTTTTCACACTGAAACCACTGGGGAATGGTTGAGGGGAGGCTTCAAACTGTTAAAAAATATGTGGCTAAAAGTATATGAGAATGGTATTTCAAGCATATGAATATTACTACCAAAATTACAATAATACAGAATACAGTTTCTTTCTAGACCAAGTGAAGTGTGTTGATATAATATTCCACTTAAAAAGGCTTTCAAAGAAGTCAGGGTTATGAGCCATATGGGAGTCTATCTAAGTCTTGTAGATTCTAGAAAGCAAAGAAAGGAAAAAAAGTTGAGAGATAGTGGGGATGGGTGTCTAGGTAAGGCATGAGAAAATGGTACCTGAGGAAGATGCTAGTTGGCTAAAATGAAAGGAAAATCTTGTTGGGGTTGCCTGTTAGGAGAATGTAGGAATCTTCACTGAAAGAACACTCAGGTGAAGGCAAGGAGAATAGCTTAGACCTGAGGATGTATTCGTGGATTTTGAACCCAGAACTAAGAGAAAAATATAGAGTTGAAAGCTTTCTTATGGCCTAAGATCAGAAATAAATATGAAAGAAGAAATATCATCTCCTAGGAAGAACAGAACAGAAATGGAAAGAAATCAGGTATGTTTTCAACCCAAGACTCACTAATTGAATGGAACTGTAGGTATCTAACTTGCCTGTATATAGTGTGTGCTCTTCTGATGTTTTTACACAGTAGTGAAAGCATCCATTGATTTACTCTTTATTTACATTCCCTCAGTGATAGCTGTACTACCTATATCTAGAAAAGAAAAGGCCAGCCTCATAACTCCTTGAGTAGCCACACTGCAGTAGTGTCCATTGTATGTGTCTATGGGAACCTGATCCAGGCTTTATGGTTGGAGAATTACCAGTGTCATTGTAGCTTATGAAAAGCCCCACCAGATACATGTAAAGGACACATGTTTAAAAAGTATATAAGAACTAATCTGCAGAAAATTGCCTTTAAAAGTGTTGAGTTATTATTTCTATTTTATTTGTGGATTTATTAGTAATTATGTTAGTGAGACATAATTCTTAGTGATTAAAGGTAACAATTATTTTCTTCTGTTTTCAGTATTGGAATCTGTTTTCAGATTCAAACCTGTTAGGAAAAACTCATGAATAATTATTTTGTGTCTCTATTAATATAAAGAATCATGCATAAAATGTAGGTGCATGCCTGTCTCTAAAATGAACAAGGAAATACAATTTCCTGGTTCTGTTAATTGTTACAAAACATAGTTGCTGAGTTATTATATTATACTTTAGGTAAAAAAAAAAATCTTCATTATTGATTCCAAGCAAAATCATTTAGAAATTAAAGCCTATCATGTGACTATTAAACCATGATGTTTTAAAAGAGTATGTTTCTTCAATCTGGAAACTTTCTGATTAGGAAACAGAAATATGACATTTGTTTGGTCCCTCAGTACTCAAACAAGAAGTTTCTCTTTTGTTGAGATCCCTTAATCTTTATATAAATTTTTATGGGAATAATTTAAAGTAAGGGGAAGCAGCTTCCAGTCTCCTGAATTTTTTTTTTAACCAAAACTTTGGTTTTCAACCCTGGTTTTTCTTTAGAATCACTTTTTAAAATTACCAATATGATGAGACCCCAAGAAATTCTGATATATTACTGGTTTGAAGGGGGGCTCAATAATGGTAGGTTCCATAGGTAATTCATACAGCACTAAGTAAGTGCTGTAATTGAGATATAATTGATATACAGCACTGTATAAGAGATATAGTTGATATACAGCACTCAGTTCAGTTCAGTTGCTCAGTCACGTCTGACTTTTTGCGACCCCATGAATCGCAGCATGCCAGGCCTCCCTGTCCATCACCAACTCCCAGAGTTCACTCAGACTCACGTCCATCGAGTCACTGATGCCATCCAGCCATCTCATCCTCTGTTGTCCCCTTCTCCTCCTGCTCCCAATCCCTCCCAGCATCAGAGTCTTTTCCAGTGAGTCAACTCTTTGCATGAGGTGGCCAAAGTACTGGAGTTTCAGCTTTAGCATCATTCGTTCCAAAGAAATCCCAGGGCTGATCTCCTTCAGAATGGACTGGTTGGATCTCCTTGCAGTCCAAGGGACTCTCAAGAGTCTTCTCCAACACCACGGTTCAAAAGCATCAATTCTTTGGTGCTCAGCTTTCTTCACAGTCCAACTCTCACATCCATACATGACCACAGAAAAACCATAGCCTTGACTAGACGGACCTTAGTCGGCAAAGTAATGTCTCTGCTTTTGAATATGCTGTCTAGGTTGGTCATAACTTTTCTTCCAAAGAGTAAGCGTCTTTTAATTTCATGGCTGCAATCACCATCTGTGGTGATTTTGCAGCCCCCAAAAATAAAGTCATTTCTGACTCTTTTGTGACCCCTTGGACTGTAGACCACCAGTCTTCTCTGTCCATGGGATTTTCCAGGCAAGAATACTAGAATAGGTTGCCGTTTTCTTCTCCAGGGATCTTCTCGACCCAAGTATCAAACCCACGTCTCCTGTATTGGCAGGCGGATTCTTTACCACTGAGCCACCAGGCAAGTCCTGTAATATAGCATGCATAGTGATTCTTTTATATGCCTTTCAAAATCATCACCACAGTAAATCTAGTTATAATTGTCACCATACAAGCATATTACATAATTATGGATTCATTCATTTTGCAACAGCAAGTTTATACCTTTTAATCTGCCTCATCTTTTTTTTTTTGATGCCTCCACTGCTAAGCCCGTCTGGCCACCACCTATTTATTTTTTGTGTCTGTAACTTGCGTCTGTTTTGTTCTGTTTATTCATTTGTTTTGTTTTTTAGGTCGCACATATAAGTAAAATCATATGGTATTTGTCTTTTTCTGACTTACTTTACTTAGCATAATACCCTTTAGGTCCATCCATGTGTTGCAAGTGGCAAATTTTCATTCTTTTTTTTTAATAGCTGAGGAGTATTCTATTGTATATGTGTACCACATCTTCTTTATCCATTCATCTATTGATGGTTGCTTAGGTTGCTTCCATATCTTGGCTATGATAAGTAATGCTGCAGTAAGCAAAGGGATACATTTATTTTTTTGTATTTAGTGTTTTTTCTTTCTTTGAATAAATATTAGTAGTGGAATTGCTGAATCATCTGGTAGTTCTATTATTTATTTATTTTTTTTGAGGAAACTTACAGTGTTTTCGATAGGTAACATGTAGTTAGAATGAAAACCACTGCCTTGGAAACACTTAGGTAAATTTTCTTTTGTCTTCATCTAAAATCAGAAGGGGAAAGAGGAAGAAAAAGTGCCCTGGAGCATTAGCTTATTTTAAGGGGTCATGTAAAGGAGCAGGTGAAGGTACCCCGTGTGGCAGGGCTGTTATGTAGTACCGGAAGTAATGTTTGTTGTTGAATGCTGCAGTGTGGTGGCATTTCTTGCTGCGAGTGAAGGAATAATTGGTTATTTCTGCTTTCATTTTGCTTGACTTTGAGTAAAAAGTTGACTGTCCCCTGCTTTCTTCATCATTTTTGGACAAAAAATTTCTGTGCCATGGGTATCAGGAATCTGTCAGAAAAATATGTGAATGGAACAGATTTGTGTGTATCCCTTCAAACCAGTGAAGTCACAGGCATTCCTTTTGCTTTCTGGCTAAGCTATGGCAGTGCAGTTGCTGATAATTTTATAAGAAAATTATTTCAAAACAACAAGCGAGCTCCCCAGAAAGCCATGAGAGAGAGAGAGAGGGAGAGAGAGGATACATCTGGCTTATATTGTGTCTCTTAAAAAAAAAAGTCTATGAGAAGGGTTTAAAATCTTTAAAGAAGGCTTTCTTTGTCATTATGCTGTTTCTGTATCACTTTATTACTATCCTGTCTATAACTTTTCTAATATAAACTTTATTGTGCGTGTCTAAATTAACTACTTTGTGAATACATATTTAGTGAATGCATTCCTTGTGTATGGAGCTGTTTAAAGCCTCTGAAAAGAAGAATAAAGATCTGTCATGTTAATACCAATTCTGGACACTGTGCCTGAATTAGCTTTTTTCTCCCAACCCAGAGGAATATTTAGTCTAACTAGTATACTGTTAGATACTGCCACCCTGGAGTTCATTTGTTGAACACCCATTCCATCCAGCATGTCCTGTTGCACACTGCCGTGTTGAAGGAAGAACACCCAGAAATGGTGACCCCTTCTCACTGATGACAGTCTGTGTCCTACGAAAGACCTGATGCGTGTTTCCCAGTGGCAAGGGAGACATCTATTTTTTTTTTTTTTGGCCAATCAACTGGGGAAAGATTCTTGATTTTCCTAGAAGAGGGATGATGCAATTAATTTTTATGGAGACATACACTCGTTTTGTTAGTAAAGTATGCTAGAATGTACATTCTGCTCATTGTGTTCCAGTCCACTAGCCTCTAAGGTACATCTGGGCAGGGATTTTATCTCTTTTTCACTGCTGTATCCTCAATAAAAATTAAATGTTTTACATTTTGATGAAGTCATTTATTTACTCTTTAACTTATTCATTCTTCTTACTAGTTATTTTGCTTTGTAATTATATTATATAATCCACTTACAGTTTTCTCCATAGGGCTGAATACAGTAACCTTTTACAGTTTATTAAAAGTGTTAATCACTAAGTCATGTCCAACTCTTTGTGACTGTGTGGACTGTAGCCCTCCAGGCTCCTCTTTCCATAGAATTCTCCAGGCAAGAATACTAGAGTAGGTAGTCATTCCCTTCTCCATGGGATCTTTCCAACCCAGGGATGGAACTAAGGTCTCCTGGACTGTAGGCAGACCCTTTACCATCTGCGCCACTAGGAAGGCCCTCACAATTTATTAAAGACATAGTAAAGCCGGCGATTTGTGAATAATCTATGAATTAATTTTATAGAGAATAACAGTTAAAAAAATAATGTCTTGAATATTAGTGTTGAGTATTTCTCTCTTATAATAAGCCTTTATAAGAGTTTAAATATGATTTTAAAACATTCCAACACATGTAGTCACAGAGATAAACGTATTAGAGAATTCAGAATCATACTGGTTTACTCACATTTCAAAACACTTAATCAGTGTAAAAATTTTTATGGGATAATTTTAAATTACTCACCTAGTGAGTTTAAACCTTTTATTTTCAGAAACTCAAATTTCAGATCATTTTAGGATCATATATTTTGTAAAATGTAATACACTAGCATCTGGTTGGTCAGCATCTACCAGAAAAGTCAGTACAGAATTTCTTTAAGATCTGTGGTTCAGAAAAATGTCCTGGTTTTATTTGTAGCAGCCTATATAAATAACTGCTATAAACTTAGCAACTCACAATATTTGTGAATTCCTTTAACCCTGCTGAACAGATGTTAATAAGAAATTTATTTTTTTTCCTGTTATCTAACATAAATTGTTCTCACCTAAAGATATACAAAATATTGATGTGTAGAGTCATACAGTTTTAGAAATCGTTGTTGTTGTTCAGTTGCTTAGGTGTGTCCAACTCTTTGCCACCCCATGGATTGCAGCATGCCAGGCTTCCCTGTCCTTCACTATCTCCTGGAGTTTGCTCAGACTCATATCCAGTGAGTCGATGATTCCATCCAACCATCTCATCCTCTGTCACCCCCTTCTCCTCCTGTCCTCAGTCTTTTCCAGCATCAGGGTTTTTGCCAGTGACTCGGCTCTTTGCATCAGGTGGCCAGAGTAGTGGAGCTTCAGCTTCAGCATCAGTGCTTCTATTGAATATTCAGGACTGATTTCCTTTAGGATGCACTGGTTGGATCTCCTTGCAGTCCAAGGGACTCTCAAGAATCTTCTCCAACACCACAGTTCAAAAGCATCAATTTTTCAGCACTCAGGCTTCTTTATAGTCCAGCTCTCACATCTGTACATGACTACTGGAAAAACCATAGCCTTGACTAGACAGACCTTTGTTGGCAAAGTGTCGTGTCTGCTTTTTATTATGCTATCTAGGTTTGTCATAGCTTTGCTTCCAAGGAGGAAGTGTCTTTTAATTTCATGGCTGCAATCACCATCCGGAGTCATTTTGGAGCCCAAGAAAATAAAATCTATTACTGTTTCAATTTTTCCCACATCTGTTTGCCATGAAGTGATGGGACCAGAAATGAAGAGGCTCTTAGAAATAATCTAGGCTTATTTTTGGCATCTTTATTAAAGAATACAGTTTTATAAGAAATTTACTGATATGTTTATGGAGAGATTTTTAACTACATTTTTCATGCCTTAATATTTTTGTATTAGCTTCTTTTGTTAATTTTTACCAAGAGTCCCACTGAGAGATCTGAGTCATTTGTTCCAGTTTGCAGTTAACATAAGGAAGAAAATAAATTGAGGTCTTAAGAACCGTTTTGATGCTCCTTTGAAAAGAAGGCCCTGAATAAGGTCCACAACCTATTATAACTGATGTTTAAAAATATTTATACAACAGAGAAAATTCACTTTTCTTTTAGTAGGATAATGCCTTCAAGTAGGTCTTTGAGAAAAAATGAAAGTGACTACATTTTAATTTTTTGGCTACACTGTGTGGCATGTGGGATCTTAGCTCCTCAACCAGGGATCAAACCTGTGCTGCTTGCATTGAGAGCGTGGAGTCTTGACCACCGGACTGCCAGGGAAGTCCTGATTTTACTTTTAAAGAGTAATTTTCGAGAACCCAGCCCCTTCTCAATTCTGATGTGGGCTGCCTGAGGTCTGCCAGGATTTGTTTGCTCCTCCATCTATTTAGTTATCTTACCGCTGCCTCCTGTCATCCTTTGAGAAACACAGTTTCAAGGTCTAATAGGTATGTGTGTATGTATGAGTGTATGTGTTTTTGATATGTGGTCTACCCTTGCATCTCTTTGGAGCCATCTTTTTAATTTGAATGGTCATCCTAAACTTTAGGGGCTTCATTGGAGTATAGAGTTTTGCCCCAGTAGTTGTAAACTACTCTAGGGTGGGTGTCTTAACCTATCTACTGTGATGTTTGAATCAGATAATTCTTTGTTCTGAGGGACTTTCTTGTGTAGTGTAGGATATTTAGCAGTTTTTTTTTGGTCTTCTCCACTAGATGCCAGTGGTATTTTCTTCCCCCATTTTTGACAACCATAAATATCTCTGACATTGCCAAATGTCCTGTGAGGGGCAAAAATCTGATTGAGAATCACACACGTGTCCCTCCTAATTATATATAATATGTAAGAATAAAAGCCCAATAAATTTTTACTGAATTGCAATAGTGACTTTGTTTTAAGGCCCAATTATACTGTGAAGAAATGTTTATTTTATAGCTTGTGTATGCCAACAAATATGTAAATACTTGGAGAAGTCTAGGAAAACTTGGAAGTCTAATTCAAGTATTATATAAATAAAAGAGTTAGCTTTGGGTATCTATTAAAACAGTGTTAAATTCCACATTTAGTTTTCCATTTGTGTCTGTTATACAGTTATGGAAACTCTTCCAGTTCTTTCTTTCTGTAAAACAAGGATAATATCTATTTCACCATTTTGTTGTGAGGGTCCAAGTAGATGATTGGTATAATAGGCTGATGCTGCTAAGTCACTTCAGTCGTGTCCAACTCTGTGTGACCTCATAGATGGCAGCCCACCAGGCTCCTCCGTCCCTGGGATTCTTCAGGCAAGAATACTGGAGTGGGTTGCCATTTCCTTCTCCAATGCATGAGAGTGAAAAGTGAAAGTGAAGTTGCTCAGTCATGTCCGATTCTTAGCGACCCCATGGACTGCAGCCCACCAGGCTCCTCTGTCCATAGGATTTTTCCAGGCAAGAGTACTGGAGTGGGGTGCCATTGCCTTCTCCGGGTATAATAGGCTAAACCCAGTTAAAAGGCCGATGCCTTTGGTGGGTGCAGTTTGATTGCTCTACACCGTCTATTTTACTATTTGCATTCTGATTTACATAAAGGATTTCTAGGGGATGGAAAACCTACTAGAAATCTCCCCACAGGTAGCACTGTAGATATACATGAGCTTTAAAGATGTACCATAGAGACTCCGTATAGATTTCTCGATGTATTTCTTTTTAGAGTAGATTGCAAAAAGGAACAGTGGTTGAGAGAGTCTCAACCTTACTGTGGGCTCCTGTTTCAGTTAGGGTAGTCTGCAGTGACAGTGTTAGTCACCCAGTCATGTCCAGCTCTTTGTGCCCCCATGGATTGTAGCCCGCCAGGCTCCTCTGTCCATGGAGTTCTCCAGGCAAGAATACTGGAGTGGATACCATTCCCTTCTCCAGGGGATCTTCCTAACTCAGGGGTTGAACCTGGGTCTCCTGCATTGCAGTCAGAATCTTTACCATCTGAGCCACCAGGGAAGCCCCTGTCTGCAGTAACAAATCCAAAAACTTAATGGCTGGTTCAGTAAAGGTTATTTCCTACTTACATAATAGTCATGGCTGCTTCAGGTTGGCAAGCATTCATTCAGAAATTGAGGCTTCTTCCATCTCATGGAGTTACTCTCTCCATCATAAACTTCATTGTTATCCAGATGGTGGAAGAGGTCAGGGTGTGGAAGAGTCATCTGTCCTCTCCTGAAAGCAGTGATTTGGAAGTGACAAATGAATTCTGGTCATAGTCTGTTGTTCTTCCTTTGGTATAATGGTCACATGTACCCCTGTGGAGACTGAGAAAGAATGGATTTGACTCCTCCTCAGACTCTTTCCCCAAAGAAAGAGGATGCTGCTTACTGTCTTGACAAGGAATGCCCTCTAGTATTCAGGTGTGCAGAGATTCTTACCTCTTGACAACAAGATGTGATTGTTTTCCAGTGCTACCAGTGGGTAGTTATTAGGGAATCTGTGGGCCCCTCTTTGATTAGCACATTTCTAGACCCATCAGGGCTGGATCTGGGTGACCTGTGATGGGAAGTAGAAATCAGGATTAGTCCATCCATAGACTGTTGCATGTGCTCCTTTTGATTCCTGAGGAAAATGGAAACTTGTGCCATCCTGCCAGGTGTCAGGCTACTGGTAGTCAAGTGGGTAGAGCCCAGGGTTGTTGGCCAAATGACTGGGAGCTTAGAATCATCAAGAGCCGATTGAAATGGGAGATATATGTATATACATATCCCCAAATATATATATTCATAGATTGGTGAAGTTTGAAAAATTTTGGTTACTTAGGTATAAAGATACTGGAATTGTGTGCACGACATATAGCTCCCTAGCGTAGAATGGCTAGGTGAAGTGAAGGATAGAGGGAGAATGACCTAGGAGGAAAGCAGTGCTCCTTACCAGATAGGGCAAATGGCTCTTCAGGGTTTTAAAGGCATGGTCAGGTGGCCAGGAAGTTGTTTGATCATAGGAAAAATAGAAGACCTATATATCAAATCATTTGTTTAATGAATGATAAATTTTACTAAGAACCTGTCCATGCCAGAGCATATAAAAACATATTTAGCATTTTTGGTACAATATGTGCTGTAATAGTTCCAAGAATGTTAATATTAAAGGCTGTTTAGAGATACTTAATTTTATACCTTTTTGCTTTAAGTGCCATCTAATTTCTGAACTTCTCCCTTTGTGTTCTTTGCAACTTTGATAACTATCTCAGCTTTTAAATGAAAGGGAATTTGTTCTTTTAATTTTACTTTTTCTTTTTTTTGGTTTCTGTCACTGAATTCCACTCATACTACATTTATAGCAAGCAGCAGGAGGGTCAAGCTATATATGTTGACATTTGTGTCTTTTAGGGTAGGTACCCAGTATTGACAGTGTATCTTGAGCAACACTGATATTTTCTGTAGTTAGTAAGTCTTGAAATAGTTTTTTTCTTGTCTTCTCCTTTGGTTTATCTTAAAATATATAATAATAATACCTAGTTAAAAAATTTTTTATATGCTGCTCTTTTGAAAGTTAAAACTGTTTCATCAGGAAGAAATCCATCAAATTGCAGAGTGTTCATAGTTTTTTATTTTGAATAACTCTCATTGATAAACATTTTATATATATATATATATTTTAGAGACTTTGGGGGAGATTTGAAGAAGTTCATTCTGAGCTGCCTTCTGTTGCTATAATAATATTTTTAAAATTTGAACATAAGCTGAAAGATTTAATGATACAATATGCTTACATTGATGTTTTATGTTTAGTTATATATGTTATTTGTCTGTAAAAATATACAAATTCCATTGATATCAGTATTGCACATAGCTAGTAGATAAAAATGATGAATTGAGTGATGTGTCTGACAGAAATGCAGTCTGAGAAGAGAAATTTTCCTCTTTGAATAGAATTCTCTTTACATTTGGCCTGAATTTTTTTAAGATAACAATGCTGCTTTTTGGAATTTAGCCTTTTTCTGAAGATATTTTTCATATCAGCATATTTCATCCAAAATACCTCATGCTAAAGATTATGTTAAATTTAAAATGAGAATTATTAATATCTGAATTAAGCACATAAAATTAACTTTATACTTTTAAATGTGGAATTACAATAAAGCATTCTTTTACGAGATTGATTTTTAGATTATCTTACAAGTAAAAGCATCTGAAAAATTTTGGCAAGCTTGGTCTCTTTCAAAGTGAATATGACTTCCTTTTCTAGGAAATTCTGATGATTGTGGTCTTGTTTTGTGAACTCCTGATTGCAGGGGCAAATAAAGAAGCTGTTTTATGTTTTTATTTTTTAAAAACTGAGCAATCAAGTTAAAACCTACAATAATGTTTCAACAGTAATCACCATATATATGTTCTTATCTGTTTATCTCTATTTATTCTATAACCAACTCCTTTTCTTTTAATCCCTTAATTTAAAAAATTTTATTCAATTAAAATTTATTAATCACACAATTACTAGTAGTTAGGAATTATCACGGACTCAACGGACATGAGTTTGAACCAGCTGAGAGAGAGAGTGAAGGTCTTGGAAGCTTGGCATGCTGTAATTCATGAGATCACAAAATCAGAACTGACCTAGCTGCTGAACAACAGGAATTATGAGGGCTAACATTTAAAGACTCTTCTACTAGAGGCAGTTAACTGTCCAGTTAAAATAATTCACAGCAAGTTGGCTAAAGATTCTAAAAGAGAACAGACTATGTGAATCAGTGTCACCTTGGAAAGAGCTCCTTCTTTAACTCTGTTCCGCCTTTCTTTTGTAATGAGTTAGGTCACTCCCAAATCATGAAGTCTGTGTCTGACTCTACATGGACTTCAACTTTGCAACTCCATGCAAAGTTGAAAGAAATTGCTGATATGTTGAGTGGAGAAATTGGAACTAAAACTTACCTCAGTGGGCAAGATTTCACTCTGTGTGTGTGTGTGTGTGTTTGTGTGTGTGTGTGTGTGTGAGGGAGACCGAGTAATAGTTCATTTTGTGTGTGTACCATATCTTCTTTATGCGTTCATCTATCAATGGATGCTTAGGTTGTTTCCATATCTTGGCTGTTGTAAATAGTGCTGCATTTAACATGGAGGTGCACATATCTTTTCAAGTTAGAATTTTTGTTTTCTTTGGATAGATTCTCAGTAGCAATTCTCCTAACTGAAATTCTGTAACTGTAATTGTGGATAAATTGGTCTTTTGGGATTCAAACTCACCTCAAAGAGAACACTGTAGAGAGATCAGGAATATCTAATCATGGAATTCATGTTAATTCTTTCAAATAATATATTGAATAAATTTAGACCAATCTGGTAATCTCACTGGACAACTAGAAAACAACTCTCCAAAGGTGAAAATCCAGTCTTTGTCTGGATTAGCTAGTATTTATAATCAGGAGTATAAATGAAATGTAAGAAAAATGAATTTTTGTTATATAGAAGTGAATTCACACTGCTTACTGTGTCTTTGGAGTGATTTAGAACAATCTCAATGCTTTGCTCCAGAAACCTTAAAATTAACAGAAACAAATTTTATTTATATGTTATTAATGCAGTTGTACATGCTGACATGTAGCAATCTAGGTGAGATCTTATGAGAAATCATGTGATGAGACAGGTACTAGGTAACCTTGTTAGGGGTAGGAGAAAGAATGTGTGAATAGAATGTGGAGCATGTGTGTGGAGAATTTTTAAAAAATGGTTTTTTTATGTCAGGAAAAAAAATGCCTTTTTGAAGTTTAATGCTCTTAGAATAGGCTTTTACATTTTACTCTAATATACTTGCTCCATAAAGGACATCTTGTTTAATACGTATAAATTCCATGGACAGACGTTCCCTGGTGACAGCAGTGAAACACCTACAGAGGTTGCTTGTGCCAGGGCTGCACTGATAGAATAGCTTTCTTTGAGGGGCCTGAAGCAGGAAGATAGCTTTACTGACCGAACATTGTGGTTTCACTCTGTAGGCCATGCTTGGGCAAACAAGAAGGTCACTGTGAACAGTCTATTTGTGGGTTGGTCTCAGAAGTCATTCTCAGAAGTTATTTTTAAAAAGCCAAGGAAAACAGAGCTCCTGTTTTTGGTGCATGTGTCACAGCTGGGCCTCTCTGTTTGAAGAGCCTCACTTAATGTATTTTGCCTTTTAGAGAGTAAGTAAGCTCTATACTACATCCTAGACACTGTAGCATTGATAGAATGTTAATATATAGAGGCTCTGTGTATTCTCTGCACCAGATACTTTCCTTTTCCACACTGCTTTGCCACAAATCTTTTCTGTAGGGTGAGGAAGTGTTTCATGGATGGCCAAGCCAATTTTGAAAAGATGGTATGAAATATCAGTTAAAATTTATTATATTTGTTGTTAGTGAGTTCTGTATTAATGGAACATTCTTGTATTCTGGAAATTAACCAGGTTTTGAACCTTAGGAAGTAGGCCAGATTTTGATTTAGAAAAAAGAATTAGGAAAATTGTGATTGAATTAATTGATATCAGGTAATAACTTATATTAGGATTCTAAGCAATTTGATAGAATGCAAATTGAAATGATAATTGACTGTTTGGTCATCAGTGATTGAAGGGAGCCCAAAAGGCCTGTTTAGTCTTAAGAAGTTATAGAAGAAGCCATTTGTATATATGTTCATAAAGTGAAAGTTTTTTTTTTCCTTAATAAGCTCAGGGAAGAGCTTTTAGGTACAGCAGATTTATAACATTCTACTGCTAAAATTATTACAATTAATTTTTAAGTGAGAATTTTATCTCGCAAATCTCAGGGAAGAAAATCCTGTTTTGAAGTATGTGTTTTCTATCTTACTCATTAGTTCTCTGCTTTATTTGAAAATTATCTGGATGTGTGTTTGATTTCTGATGCATACTGTGCTGAATCAGGAGTGACATAAGTTACCAGTTTAGTTGGTATTTAGTGTATTAAATGATTGGTGCTTGTCCTGTGGTTTTCGCGTTATGGTCTTAAAGTGACAGTACCCCTAGCCTGAGCGTCGTGGCTGAAAGGAGCACAGGGCTACCTCCATTGCTTCTCAGGAGCCTGAGTAAGTAGTAGGATGAATACAGTGATGACAGTACATTTTGAGCCCCGTAATGACCCCATGGACTCCTCTTTACGTTGCCTCTCTGGCTTGTTCTTTGGTTAGAATTTTAAGCTTCTTTAGGGAACACTTTAGGCTTCTTTTGTGCTGTACACTGTGCTTATCTCTTTGCTAGTACTCTTTCCAAATGTCAGTATTTCAGTATTCAAATCCAGCTCTATTACTTACCAGATGAGTAGTGGGCAGTGTCTCAGAGCACTGATTTTCTCATCTGTGAAATAGAGATAACATACAACCCAAGATAAATGGTCAGCTCCAAATGAGGTATAATATTTAGAAAAAGCTTATTTAAAATATTCAGATGTCATTTATCTTAACTCACTGTTTAATCAGTAAATTGAATTGAAGGATAACCTTTTGGCTTTTGGTGGTATTCTAGATAACCAGTAGGCACTATTCTGTTAAGTTCCTCTGAGATTGGGGTTAGAGAAAAACCGTATTTTAATGTTTCCTCAAAAGCCATTTTTGTAACTGTGTGTGTGTGTGTGTGTGTGTGTGTGTGTGTGTGTGTGTATATATATTTTTTTTTTTTTGCACAGATTGAGACTAGAAAAAGAAGCTGACAATATACTTTTAGCTGTCTGATTCCTAGAGGCAATACTTTGTACTTAGTTTAGCAGAGTTTTCTTGTCCAAGTGTTAGTTCTTGTTAGAACTTATTGTTATTGTAATGACAGCAAATGTGAGAGATGTGGTAACCCAGAAAAGGATAAAGAGTGGCTCCGGCTGTCTATCTACATAAAGCTGCCAGTGATCAATAACTTCAGCCAATGAGACAGTAAAATCTGGTAAGTCAGACCCACTTAGCCTCTTGTTTTTTCTTAAGAGTGCAAGAGAAACATTTTACTTACTCCTAGTTTACCCAAGAGTGATTTTCCAAGTATTTAACAGCTGGTCTGGCCTAGGCCCCAGGGAGTTGGGACTAGAACAGTGTCTTGGGGGCGTCCTCTTCTACTAGGGTGTAGATCTTTAGTTGTGGAATTGGGAGTTTCGGGAGCTGGCCATGCAGGGGGTCTGGCTGAGGAGACTGGGCAGCCTGTGTGGGAAGTTGAAACTTGGGTCTTAAACAGCAGCTCAGCTGTTGGCCAGGTAGTACAGAAACCTGTATGTGACCGTTGAACATGCGTGCTTAGCTAAAGGTGAGTGTCTAAAACTAGATTCATTATACCTGATTTTCAGTTTTTATGGAAACTCATATATCCTTTTTACTCTCTTTAATCAGTAGTAGTGATAGTTGTAGGTATAACTTATAACATTACTTGCCTTTTTAGCAAAATATATGTAAAGTGTTAGCTTTAATAGATGGAAAGAAATATATGCACTGGGAAAATGGTTTAAAGAAGTGTTATTTTAAGTCCTTTCAGAAACTGATGATTTTGGTTTATCTTAGTTATAATACTGAATTTTTATTTATTAGCTTTGTCATAAAAACAGTGTTTAAAATAGAGCACAGAACCCTAGATAGCATATAGTTTTGGAAAGGCTAATTTACATATAATTATAGAGTTGGCAAAAAAAAACCTTAAATGATTTTAACCAGTTTGGTCCAACTCATCTGTGATCAGTCACCCAGCTGGTAAAATAAATGCCCAGTGCTTGAACCAGCACATCTATCCTGTCTCGAGTTATTTCTACTGTACCTATTTGTGTTAAGCAGTAGCTCTCTTTAGTTTGTCTTCTTCAGATCACTTTACCAACAATTAGGATATATGGCCTTCAAGATATGTAGCATGGTAGTTATTGTTTCTACCTGAAATTTGGGGTAACTGAGGCGTAGAATTTTTCTTGGTTTCTGATGTGTCTGACTTAATTGTTCATGCGAGTTGGGTCAGAAATACGGCTTGTCACTTTTCCTGCATAGCCAGCCAAAGGTATCCTCTGTAGTTTGGCTGCTAATGGGCACAGTGAGAATTAATGGATGGGCGGGTCTATGGACTTCTTCTCAAACATGTGTATTTTGAAAGCATATCACCAGGGGGAGAAAACTTAATACTTGAATTTTTACTGCAGCATAATCCTTTTTTATTTTTTTAATTTAATGAGAAAACTTGACATCCAGGGAAGCAAAGTCACTCAGGAGAATTTACTTATCAAAATGACAGTAGGATTAGTAAAACTAATTGAATCCTTTCTCCAGTCTACCCATACCTAAAACCTGTCCCTTCAGACCCAGTCCAAAGGATACCTCTTCCAGCCTTCTCGGGAGAAAGCAATCAATGACCTACAAAGGCCACTCTGACTCTGGAACAACCAAATGAGGAAACGCTGAATCTCAGATGACATTTGTAAGGAGAATCTTTATTTTTGGTACAATATCTGGGAAATTGTCACCCAAGTTCTTTCAGTACACTTAAGAAAATATGCTGTTATTACAAAATATATACACAAAAGGAGGAGGAATTGGAAACCCACTCCAGTATTCTTGCCTAGAAAATCCCATGGACAGAGGAGCCTAGTGGGCTCCAGTCCTTAGGGTTGCAAAAGGGTCAGATACGACTGAGTGACTGAGCATGCACATATACACTAAAATATATAAAGCAATTATGGGCTTCGTAGGTGGCACTAATGGTAAAGAACCAACCTGCAAAGAAGGAGACATGAGACTCGGGTTCAATCTCTGGGTCAGGAAGAGCCCCTGGAGGAAGGCATGGTAACACACTCCAGTATTCTTGCCTGGAGAATCCCATGGGCAGAGGAGCCTGGTGGGCTTCAGTCCATAGGATTGCCCAGAGTTGGACATAACTTAAGCGACCTAGCATGCGTGCATGCATGTAAAACACTTATACAGTATTAATTATAACATAAATACCCATGTAACTACCTCCCACATGAAGAAATAGAATATTGTCATTGACTCAGAAGTCATTTTAATCTTTGGAGGTTATCACTGTCCCTAAGTTTCATGGAAGTATTTTGTTTCTTTTTGAATAAGTTATTAAAAAATTTTTAATATGTATTCCTCAGTGGTCCTCTTTGTTCTTTACTTTTGCCTATTTTTAAATACATGTTGCAATTCTTTGTTCATTTTTTCATTATACGTGCTATCTCATCAATTTGCAGAATTTCTTCTTAAAATTTGACTGGAAACCCTTTCTTGCTTGTATCAGTTGCAGTATCTTGTCTTACCCTATGCCACTTGTTTTTACACTTTATTAAGCTTTTTGTTGAACTACAGTTTATTATTTTTAAGTTAGTTAAGTTTATCGATTATTTCCTTTTTGGTCAATACTTTTAGTATGCGGTTTAAGAAATTTCCCCCTCCTCTGCGATTATAGATATTCTCCTCTATTCTAAGAGCTTTTTAGTTCTGTCTTTCAACATTAAGGCCTTCATATCCACCTGAAGTTTTTGTTGTTGTTTTATGGGTTGTGAGGGAAAGATTCAATTAAATTTTTTTCCTTTGTGGATATCTAATTGTACCAACATTATTTATTAAAAAGACTGTTTTTTCTACTTCCATCACATGCTATTTTTGTCCTAATCAACTTTTTATATAAGTCTATTTCCAGGTTCTTTGTTCTGTCCCACTTATACTTGTTTTTGTCTTGCTGTACCAGTACTGTGCTGTGCTATTATTATCAATAAATAGCAGTTAATTGATATGTGTAAGATCAGTTCAGTTCAGTTCAGTTCAGTCGCTCAGTCGTGTCTGACTCTTTGCGACCCCATGAATCGCAGCACGCCAGGCCTCCCTGTCCATCATCAAACTCCTGGAGTTCACTCAAACTCATGTCCATCGAGTCGGTGATGCCATCCAGCCATCTCATCCTCTGTTGTCCCCTTCTCCTCCTACTCCCAATCCCTCCCAGCATCAGAATCTTTTCCAATGAGTCAACTCTTTGCATGAGGTGGCCAAAGTACTGGAGTTTCAGCTTCAGCATCAGTCCTTCCAATGAACACCCAGGACTGATCTCCTTTAGGATGGACTGGTTGGATCTCCTTGCAGTCCAAGGGACTCTCAAGAATCTTCTCCAATACCACAGTTCAAAAGCGTCAATTCTTGGGTGCTCAGCTTTCTTCACAGCCCAACTCTCACATCCATACATGACCACTGGAAAAACCATAGCCTTGACTAGACGGACCTTTGTTGGCAAAGTAATGTGTCTGCTTTTTAATATGCTAAGTTGGTCATAACTTTTCTTCCAAGGAGTAAGCGTCTTTTAATTTCATGGCTGCAATCACAATCTGCAGTGATCTTGGAGCCCCCCAAAATAAAGTCTGACGCTGTTTCCACTGTTTCCCCATCTATTTCCCATGAAGTGATGGGACCAGATGCCATGATCTTAGTTTTCTGAATGTTGAGCTTTAAGCCAACTTTTCCACTCTTCTCTTTCACTTTCATCAAGAGGCTTTTTAGTTCCTCTTCACTTTCTGCCATAAGGGTGGTGTCATCTGCATATCTGAGGTTATTGATATTTCTCCCGGGAATCTTGATTCCAGCTTGTGTTTCTTCCAGCCCAGCGCTTCTCATGATGTACTCTGCATATAAGTTAAATAAGCAGAGTGACAATATACAGGCTTGATGTACTCCTTTTCCTGTTTGGAACCAGTCTGTTGTTCCATGTCCAGTTCTAACTGTTGCTTCCTGACCTGCATGTAGGTTTCTCAAGAGGCAGGTTAGGTGGTCTGGTGTTCCCATCTCTTTCAGAATTTTCCACTGTTTATGCTTATCCACACAGATAATCACAATAGTGTGATCACTCACCTAGAGCCAGACATCCTGGAATGTGAAGTCAAGTGGGCTTTAGAAAGCATCACTACAAACAAAGCTAGCAGAGGTGACGGAATTCCAGTTGAGTTATTTAAAATCCTGAAAGATGATGCTGTGAAAGTGCTCCACTCAATATGCCAGCAAATCTGGAAAACTCAGCAGTGGCCACAGGACTAGAAAAGGTCAGTTTTCATTCCAATCACAAAGAAAGGCAATGCCAAAGAATGGTCAAACTACCACACAATTGCATTCATCTCACATGCTAGTAAAGTAATGCTCAAAATTCTCCAAGCCAGGCTTTAGCAATATGTGAACTGTGAACTTCCAGATGTTCAAGCTGGTTTTAGGAAAGGCAGGGGAACCAGAGATCAAATTGCCAACATCCGCTGGATCATCGAAAAAGCAAGAGACTTCCAGAAAAACATCTATTTCTGCTTTATTGACTATGCCAAAGCCTTTGACTGTGTGGATCACAATCAACTGTGGAAAATTCTGAAAGAGTATATGTAAAATTATGTAGAAATAGATTTTATATGTATTAGGTATTTATATATAGATATAAATAAATCTATGAAAAAACTTTATAATGGATAGAATCTTACACTTTATTCTTTTTCAAGATTGACTTGTTTATTCTTGGGCTTTTTCATTTCCATATAAATTTTAGAATCAGCTGGTCAATTTCCACACAGACTCTTTAGATTGTAATTAACCTTGAATCCATGGAACAGCATGGGTTAGACTGATCCTTTACTCCATGCAAATGGTATTTTCTAGGTTTTCTTCAATTTTCTAGGTTTCCTTAAATGTCTCAATTTTTTATAAACTAATTTTTGGATGTTTGTAAATACCTGTATTTTGCAAGATTTCTGGTGTACAAAATTAAAAATAGGTTGTCTATATAGCAGCATCAAACAAAGATTTGAAATGATACAGTTTGCAGAAGCATTTATTTTAAATACATTGCAACATAAGGTTTAAATTTGTCACCTTATTTGTGTGCTTTCAACTCTAAAAGTTTTTGTTATTTGGTTCTGCAAAGAAAGTTGTGCCCTACTTATTTACCAGTTGTTTGTACAATCATATCAAGTATTCAGAATTAGGAAATATTCTGATTTGAGAAGTAATAGTGTTTGGTCTTACATTGTTGGTTTCATTACTGTATTCTCTTGCATAAACTTATTTAAGCCTTCTAGTGACTGCATGGGTGCAGCATTATGATCCCTGTTTTATAACAGATGGAACAAGTGTAGCGATGTTGCGTAGTTTGCCCATTTTCACAGGACTGGAAAGTTGTGAGTACCTTGATCTGAACCAGGTTGTCCTGTGTTTTCACTTTTAACATTTTGTCACATGTCAGTAATTCCTGAGGGCAGCACAGAATTTCAGAATGGGATGGTAATTGATTATGATAACGAGAAACCCTATTATGATAATGACAAAGCATCAAAAGACTAATTAATATTCATTTTATTTGGTTTCACTAAGTAAGAAAGCTATACCTTTTGGAAGATTTCCATTCAGAGCACTAAAATCAAAGTTTAAGCCTGTTGAGCTTTATGATTCAAATTAATTCAAATAATTTTTTCACTTAGAAGGGAGAAATATAATGCATAAATAGAGTACTTATTAATGCTAGCTGTTTGTTAAAATAGAAAATTATTTTATAGCTAAGGACTGTACTTTTCACATAAAGTTCGATTTTTTAGGATAAAAATTGTGGAACTTTAGCTTATATTTATGTATCTTTTTCTCCTTCTGTCAGTGACTGCCACCTTGCCAAATCTGTGGGAGTTTTATGATCTGTTATCCTTTGAGATCTGCGGATTCATTTAAGCTTTTGCTGTGAGTTTATTGGTTTTGGAATCAAGAACTAAAAACTGAATATAGTTCACTATTCATATACCAAGATTTAAGGATGCTTAGTTTATATAAGTTCCTTTGGTCCCCATTAGATTTATTTCTGTTTGACTAATGAGTAGATGGAGAAAAAAAATCAAACATTGCATATGGTTTCTGGCGGTATGTTTTAATAAGAAAATCAAGTCTGGTCAATGAAAGCTTTCAGAAAATGATTTTATGAAAAACTTGCATTCTTTTAAATTAAGAACAGTTTTCCCCAAACTTGTGTCAGTCATACTGCTTTATTTAAATTTTTGTCTTCATTATGATATTGCTTAAAGTATTTATTATCTATGTGGAGATATTCCTAAGAGCTATCTCCCACTTAGGTAAAAGGTCAAAAAAAACAAATAATCTATCAAATAATGTATGTCAGGATCTAGTCCGGGAAATAGAAAAACATGTGTTTTAAACAGGAAGCTTTTTCAGTTCAGTTCAGTTCAGTCGCTCAGTTGTGTCCAACTCTTTGCGACCCTATGAATCGCAGCACGCCAGGCCTCCCTGTCCATCACCAACTCCCGGAGTTCACTCAGACTCATGATCGAGTCAGTGATGCCATCCAGCCATCTCATCCTCTGTCGTCCTCTTCTCCTCCTGCCCCCAATCCCTCCCAGCATCAGAGTCTTTTCCAATGAGTCAACTCTTTGCATGAGGTGGTCAAAGTACTGGAGTTTCAGCTTTAGCATCATTCCTTCCAAAGAAATCCCAGGGTTGATCTCCTTTAGGATGGACTGGTTGGATCTCCTTGCAGTCCAAGGGACTCTCAAGAGTCTTTTCCAACACCACAGTTCAAAAGCATCCATTCTTCGGCGCTCAGCCTTCTTCACAGTCCAACTCTCACATCCATACATGACCACAGGAAAAACCATAGCCTTGACTAGATGTGAGGGAATTACCTGATTATAAAAGATTGTTCCTACTGGAATGACTTGCAAAGAGTATAGAACCGATGCACGCAAGAGCTGCTTACATGTGAGGCTTTGCTAGAGCTGTGAGTTTAAGAACATAGCTGCAATCCAGTAATTAGGAAGACTGCTGAGGCTGTGGCCACAACTACTTTTGACACCAGAAAATTGAAAGTGCTGCTCTACGCACTGCTATAGAAAAAGCTCACATTTCCTTGTCCTTGTTTGCCATTGTAACAGCTGAAAGGAAAATGACCTCTGTTGCAGTTTTGCTTTCATGATCTTAGATGAGTTACTTATATTTGCAGAACTAATTCTTATCCAGAATTCTGAGTATAAGAGAAATGTTCTTAGTTTATTGACCTGTCCAGCTATCAAGATGGAGGTTAGAAGGGCAGATGAGAGGTCAGTGCAAAATATCCACATTGGTTCATCTCTTTGATTTCTCAACACTCACATGTGCTCTCCTACTCATGCCTAGATTTCCAAACAACACCATTAATAGCAAAAACATGCAGCTGTCACTCCTACAAAGGAAACAAGCTCACTTCTTCCCAAAAGGCGTTAGGACAGAGTCACTGTACCCAGTGAATGGCTGTTCCTGTCCAGTAGAGATGCATACTGAAGTATTTGTATGTTATCTGGGATTTGCTTTAAAATATTCTGGAAAAAATAGTGGAGGGGAGAGATGAAGCAAGATTGGCAAAAATGTAGATTATTACTCAGACTGAATTATGGGTACATAATAGTCCATTATTGGTCTCTGTTTTGTTTATCTTTGAAAATTTCCATAACTGCAAATTAAATGAATATATACATGTAAATCTTTTCTCATAATTAATGTTAAAAAATTTACTGTTAGTTTAAGAAGAGTAACAGACAAATCTATGAAATAAAGAAACTGAACCATATTGGTAAATCCCTGTACAAAGAAGAATATTGATTCTCCTCACTGTCTGAAAATTATTCAGTAGTGATTACACTCATAAAGCATTGTCAGTCTCATGTCATTTTAAAATGAAAATGCTACCTAGAGTTATGATAATAATAGTTAACTCCCACATATGTTATAACCAAAAGTGATTTCTTATCTATTTGAGTGAATTAAGATTAGAGGTGTTAAAGGTAGACATGATGTGTTACATCTGAACAGTGTCAAGGCCAGAGCTTTTGACTCTAAAATACCAGGTTTGCACCATATAATATACTGAAGGGGGTATCAGTTCTTAGCATCTTTGAATGTGATCTGTACATGCATTTTCTTTCCTTATCCCTTGTTGAGAATGGGGATCTGAAAGAATTGTGTATGTGTGTATTTTAATACTAAATTGATAGGAAATGTGGATGTTGAGACTTCCATTGTCAGCTCTAACATTTAAAGATCTTGCAAGTTGTCACTCTCATGCTTACAATAAGAAAAATCTGGACAAATTAAAATATCCATACCTCCCATAATAGAACTGAGGGTATAGGGCAGACTACTGCCCTGAAGGCAAGAGGAGATTGAGGGCAGGAGGAGAAGGGGATGACAGAGGATGAGATGGTTGGATGGCATCACCGATTCATTGGCCATGGGTTTGGGTGAACTCCGGGAGTTGATGATGGACAAAAGGAGGCCTGGCGTGCTGCGATTCATGGGGTCGCAAAGAGTCGGACACGACTGAGCGACTGAATTGATTGATTGACCACCCTGAAATCTGGAGAGATGGTTGTATCCAGAGCATATCAGCCAAGATCTGCTTACCTGGAGCATAAGTTGCCAGAGCAGTAACACTTAAATGGTATTAATAATTTTGATAAATTGCCAGAGGCTGAGTATGCACTAGTGAGAGTTAGAAACTCCTGGGGGCCACTGTCGTAGTCTACATTTCTATGGACCTTGCCTACAGGGACTCCATCAACTTCTCCCAGTGAAGATCTGAGAATGATTCCTTCATGGCTTTGACAGGGGGAGTGGATGTATAATTGTCACAAAATACACCCAGATCATTCTCTATAAAAAGCCTACTTCCTAGGGTGAAAGTCTTTATCAGAGCCTTGTTCTAGAGCCGTAGGAGCAGGATATTCCTCTCTAGCCTCTTGTTGCCTTCCTGTCTCACCTGAGAAGGTGGGGGAAAAGCTATGCAAAAAGAAACCCTTCTGAAAGTCACAGGCCAGAGACAGGCTGCTTCAATTTCAGCTTTTCGATGTTCTTCACATCTCTTTTCATTCTCATCTGCCCCGCATTCAGGTTATCTTGCATTCTAGTTCATTGAGAAAATAGTAACAGAAAACTTAGGCCATGTTCATTCCCACCCTTTTCCTTCATGCCACATCCAGTTTTCACAAGGCACTCTGCATTCTCTGCAGGTTTTGTTTAATCTCCTCCCATTTCTAGTTACTGTTTTATCCTTTCCCTGTCTTGTATGATTATTGTGATGGTCGTTTCATTCCTTTTCCACAGTAGCATCCTATAGTCTCCATGAACCAGATTAATCATATCTGTCCCAGGCTTAATTAAACTTGTCTGTGCTTCTCACTTTGCCTACAAAGTAAAATCTACCTCTTCAGCCTGTCCTTCAAAGACTTTCCTGTTCTGCCCCAAACTATTGGATCGACCAAAAAGTTTGTCTGGGATTTTCATAAGATGGTAAGGAAACACCCAGATGAATTTTTTGTCTCATTCAATGTATTTTCTGATTTCTGAAGGGAGAGATACCCCATGAAATATTTTTCGAGCTTACTTGACAGGAACATCCATTTGATGTCTCCTGGGTATCTTAGGTTTTGCAGAGTACAGTTTGGGAAACACTCGAAGTGAGTGAAGAATGTGCACTTTGGGGAATGGAAACAGGAGAGAAAAGCGTAACTGAAGTCATCTTGGTAGTAATGAGCATGGAGGCCAGCTGCGTATGAGGTCATGACACACGTTAGTACATGATTCTCAAAATGCTGATTTTTTCTCCAAGATTTTTAGGAGTGATCCTCTGTGTCTGTTTATAATCTGCAAAGACCCTGTCATGCAGAAAAATAGGAGGAAAAACCTTTCCGCTCTGAATCTCAGGAGAAAAATGATTTTAACCATGTTTCTGGAAACTTGCATTGGCAGAATTTAGTCTTTCAGACAGTTCACTTTTATTTCATTTGTAGTTATATTTCACTTTAACAATGTGAGTGTAGGCTTATTTGGCAAATTTGAAAAGAATAATAATTTTCATTTCTTATGAATTTTTGTGCTGCTCTTTTTATAGCCTCCCTAAGATATTATTTACATTTATCAAATTGTCATCCTAAAATTTGAATGTATCCCTGATAATGTTCCTGTTGTAAAAACTGTGGTTAATCATTTTTTATTTTTTGCAACTTTTTGTGACTGAAAACCTTTCTTTTTTGGAATAGGGATAATCATTTATTGTCATGTCATTAAGAAGTACTTAATCACTCTGACATAACTTGTGATACATCAAAAATATCAAATACAGTCTATCATTACATTATCTTTTACTTATTATAATTTAAAAATTGATCATTTCTTTCAACTGTTTTCAGTGAAACTTCCAGCACCTGGACTGGGGTGCCCTGACTGAGAGACTGAGAGCTCATACAGGGTGTTGCAGACAGGACCTTTAACACTTAACATAGGATCTTTTTATAGTTAGAGGACGGAATGCATGGTGAGTCATGTAGTTCATCCTTAGGAACAGAAGACTATTTCTAGGCCTTACTTATACAAGGGAGAGTGTCCCCATACACATCCTGTTCCAGCCCTGGGTGTGGGAGTCTGTGATAACTTTGAGGGTGGCTGGTAAAGCAGGCAGGTGGCCATGTGCCCTCTTAGGGCCCTGTGGAGTTCCTAGTCCGATTGTGTATGAAGTTTACCTGTGTGCAAGCATCTGACCCTAGGATTATAACGTAAGTATTGACTTTTCAATAGATGTGGAATTAGGAGTGAAAAGAAAAAGTGTTTAGGAAGCCCATGTTACTGATGTATCATGGCAATGAAACGGGTTTCTTTCTAAACTTTTGGCTCACAATACTGAAATTCCTACCTGTGCTACTACTTCTTGAAACTGATATGCTCTATTAGAAGTGGCAGAGGGCATGTCTCTTCATACAGAAAAGTTTTACATCAAATGGATTTAAGAATACTATCTTATGATTCTATTTTTTGTGTTAAGGTGTCTATACCATTTTTAGTTTCACCAATTAAAAACATCAAATTTTGGCAAAGCCATGCTTCACTTATGATGCTTTGAAAAATAAACCTTACACTGTGATTAGTTTCAGTTGTAGATCATTTACAGTATGTTAGGTTTCTTTATTATGTAATCTCTAAATATCTCTGCCTATACAACATACCTATTCCTAACAAGTATGTAATGGGATCCTTGTGATGTCTTGAACTAAAGTGAATCTTCTTATTGATGTTGAATCTAGTCAGTAGATTGTCTAATGTTATATTGATGATCAAGACAAAGAGAAAGGTACCAAACTACCAAAATACAATGTTTTTAGCATCATCCACATGTTAAAATCTAAACAGTCCTAGATTTTTAGCTGATAGCTCTCATTTTGAAATTATTCTATTTCTGATACATATAGAAGTATGTTTGTGCTGAAAAATGTTCCATTAAGACAGATTTTAGGTATTCCACTTGCTGTATAATTTCTCTTAGACTCACATTTTTAAAATATTTCCCTTCACAGCTAGAGACATGGAAATTTTGCTACTTGTGAAGTCACAGTAACATGTATAAAAATTGAGCCTGCTAAATTGTCTTTTCTTCTTTACTTTCTTTAAAACTATTTTATTGTATTCCTCTGTGTTGTTTTCATCTCTTAAGGGAGTCAGATTTCAAATTAAATTCTAAGGAGCCTTCAATTCCCTTTGGGTTCTCATTCATTGCAGGTATGTGTGTGTATTGGGGGTAATTAGTGGTGCCTCATTAGGATAATATAGGCAGAGTGTAAGACTGACTTCTGCCTTGAATAACTGTGCTGAGAAAAGAAAAAAAAAAAAGCCCATGCCACTAAATAAATACCCTTGCTTGTGCTTTCCATAAAATTAAAATACTTTGGACTATAATACATAAATATAACAAAATGAATGAAAAACTTGTGAGTGATGTACTGCTCTAATGATAAACTGTTATAACATCATTTCTAAACATGAACTTAAACTTTCTAACTCCCACAGACTGCCCCAGGCCATTTGTTTGCTACTGTTTATTTCACTCTTTGCTTTAATAATTGTCCCCAGTTCTGTCTTTAAATACCTAAGCCTCTTATTCACTAATTTTCTTAGGTTGTGAAGTAATTCAGAGGTAAGATTTAGTTTGGCCAAGATTTAAGTTCCACTTAATGTAGCAGAAAAATAGCACATTGGAGATCCTGTGTTTTAAAATTTTACTGAAAAGGATAAACACCAAGTGAAACTATAAGCTAAGTGAGAGGAAATGAGGCAGTTACTGTTTTTGTTGTTGTTGTTTGTAGTTAATATCTGGTCTCTGTCTCCCAATGACTGTGCTAAACTGCTTCTCTCAAGTCCTGAAAGACACCCTTTATACATCTTTCTCACCTCCTATTTAGGAAAAGATTAAGGTCACCTGAAGTGGATTCCCTCTCCTTTCGTTTCTTCTACTTTGACTATTGCCCTTCCTTATTACTTGTACTTTTTTTCTTTCTACTGTATGAAATTCTCCTCTACTGTATGAAATTGAAGTTTAAATGCTAAGGGGAAAGTACAGGCATACCTCAAGAAACAAGAAAAAAGTCAAATAAATAACCTAACTCTACACCTAAAGCAACTAGAAAAGGAAGAAATGGAGAACTCCAAGGTTAGTAGAAGGAAAGAAATCTTAAAAATTAGGGCAGAAATAAATGCAAAAGAAACAAAAGAGACCATAGCAAAAATCAACAAAGCCAAAAGCTGGTTCTTTGAAAGGATAAATAAAATTGACAAACCATTAGCCAGACTGATCAAGAAACAAAGGGAGAAAAATCAAATCAATAAAATTAGAAATGAAAATGGAGAGATCACAACAGACAACACAAATACAAAGGATCATAAGAGACTACTATCAGCAATTATATGCCAATATAATGAACAACGTGGAAGAAATGGAAAAATTCTTAGAAAAGTACAACTTTCCAAAACTGAACCAGGAAGAAATAGAAAATCTTAACAGATCCATCACAAGCACGGAAATTGAAACAGTAATCAGAAATCTTCCAGCAAACAGAAGCCCAGGTCCAGACGGCTTCACAGCTGAATTCTACCAAAAATTTAGAGAAGAGCTAACACCTATCCTACTCAAACTCTTCTAGGAAATTGCAGAGGAAGGTAAACTTCCAAACTCATTCTATGAGGCCACCATCACCCTGACAAAGATGCCACAAAAAAAGAAGACTATAGGCCAATATCACTGATGAACATAGATGCAAAAATCCTTAACAAAATTCTAGCAATCAGAATCCAACAACACATTAAAAAGATCATACACCATGACCAAGTGGGCTTTATTCCAGGGATGCAAGGATTCTTCAATATCCACAAATCAATCAATGTAATATACCACATTAACAAATTGAAAAATAAAAACCATATGATTATCTCAATAGATGCAGAGAAAGCCTGTGACAAAATTCAACATCCATTTATGATAAAAACCCTCCAGAAAGCAGGAATAGAAGGAACATACCTCAACATAATAAAAGCTATATATGACAAACCCACAGCAAACATTATCCTCAATGGTGAAAAATTGAAAGCATTTCCCCTAAAGTCAGGAATAAGAAAGGGTGCCCACGTTCACCACTACTATTCAACATAGTTCTGGAAGCTTTGGCCACAGCAGTCAGAGCAGAAAAAGAAATAAAAGGAATCCAAATTGGAAAAGAAGCAAATCTCTCACTCTTTGCAGATGACATGATCCTCTACATAGAAAACCCTAAAGACTCCACCAGAAAATTACTAGAGCTAATCAATGAATATAGTAAAGTTGCAGGATATAAAATCAACACAGAGAAATTCCTTGCATTCCTATACACTAATGCCGGGGTCCAGCCCTGGTGGATCCAGTGTGATTCGAAGGTGGGGATGGAGTTGGTGTCCTTGGAAAAATACATATTTAATTACAGATATATAGAGAGATTAGAAACGGATAGTGTAGTAGGAAAATTAGTGGAGAAAAAGAGGCTGAATAACTTGGTTTACATGGAATAGCATCCATGCTCCAGATGGGAATTCAGCCAGAAAAGAGGGGAGCAAGAAAGAAATGACATGGGGGAATCAGTCTTTCCGGAAACTGATCTGATTTCATTATTTTTTGGTTTGCTTATATATCTTATGTTACACATAGGGATGAATACAGAGTCACGTGGGGGTCAGCAGTCCTGACCTTTATCAAATCAGGTGCTTCACATAAATGTATAAAAAAAGGTCTTAGGGATTTTACATCATCTTCTGGCCATGAGACCTGCTGACATTTTATGATCCTTTCTTTCTGATAACCAAAAAAACATTTCTTCCAAGGGTGTTTTTTCTTAAACCAGTCACCACCCTCCAAATAAAGTTACATTCCCCTAGGGTGAGGGTGTAGTGAGTTACAATCAAGAAAGGAATTTATTTAACCCAAGGTTAACATGATTAATCTTAAAGGTTAATACTTATTTCTCCTATATGCTAGTTATATTCATTATAAGGGCAGGGAACATGGAGATTTAGCAGCAAACATCAACCCAACAAATGAAAATCCCTTCACCAGTGTTCCCCTTAAGATCTACTTAGTCTTAAGATAGTGATAAAGTTACATTTTTACATAGCAAGGACACAGTGATTCATAACAAAGTACAGTGATCTATTACAAAAGAGAAAATTCATTAACTCAAAAAGTCTAGTATTGCTAACCTTAAAACTACTATATTTCATTTTCTATATTCCAAATACATTGATTAATATATTCCCAGGTGCCTAAGGATATGCTAATTAAGACTTTAAAAATACTCCAAAACTCTCTGTGCTGTTTATGGTTGAGAGGTAATAAACAATCATGTGTGTAGTGGCAGGAGTATGGATAATCCTATCACACAAGCTAGTCTGTCAGCAGAGAGGTTTGACCTGAGACACCCTTGTCACACCCTAGGGCAGGGAATTAGCAGCAATTATTGGCACAACAAATGAAAAACCCTTCACCAATATAATTCCTAACGAACCCACTATACTAATAATTTCCAACTTCCCAAAAGAATTTGCCTTTAGTAAGTCTAAAACATCTCTCAGGTTGGGAGGTTGTAAACAATCACATGTGGCCAGAGGAACATATACAGGTGGGCTAGATAACCTTCAGAGGAGTCCAAGCTGAAACACTCTTATCACGCCCAGGAATTTTTATTGCCTTGAAGCTGCAGTTAACTCCTTCTCCAAGAGAAATGGTTATGGGGGAAGTCAGAGGTGTAGGTGAGAGCATAAAATAGACTCTGGTTTTGGGGTAGATGCTCGGGAACAGGGGGTTTCCTGAGGCTTGATCACACCTTTGCATATGCCAAGTCTCCTTCCTCATGACCTTTGCCATGGGCGGAGTTCCTCATGCTGGCTCCCGGCACACTAATAATGAGAAAATAGAAAAAGAAATTAAGGAAACAATTCCATTCACCATTGCAACAAAAAGAATAAATACTTAGGAATATATCTACCTAAAGAAACTAAAGACCTATATATAGAAAACTATAAAACACTGGTGAAAGAAATCAAAGAGGACATTAATAGATGGAGAAATATGCCATGTTCATTGATTGGAAGAATCAATATAGTGAAAATGAGTATACTACCTAAAGCAATCTACAGATTCAATGCAATCCCTATCAAGCTGCCAGCGGTATTTTTCACAGAGCTAGATCAGATAATTTCACAATTTGTATGGAAATACAAAAAACCTTGAATAGCCAAAGCAATCTTGAGAAAGAAGAACGGAACTGGAGGAATCAACCTGCCTGACTTCAGGCTCTACTACAAAGCCACAGTCATCAAGACAGTATGGTACTGGCACAAAGACAGAAATATAGATCAATGGAACAAAACAGAAAGCCCAGAGATAAATCCACACACCTGTGGACACCTTATCTATGACAAAGGAGGCAAGAATATACAATGGATTAAAGACAATCTCTTTAACAAGTGGTGCTGGGAAAACTGGTCAACCACTTGTAAAAGAATGAAACTAGATCACTTTCTAACACCATACACAAAAATAAACTCAAAATGAACTAAAGATCTAAATGTAAGACCAGAAACTATAAAACTCCTAGAGGAGAACATAGGCAAAACACTCTCTGACATACATCACAGCAGGATCCTCTATGACCCACCTCCCAGAATACTGGAAATAAAAGCAAAAATAAACAAATGGGACCTAATTAAAATTAAAAGCTCCTGAACAACAAAGGAAACTATAAGCAAGGTGAAAAGACAGCCTTCGGAATGGGAGAAAATAATAACAAATGAAGCAACTGACAAACAACTAATCTCAAAAATTCGTGTTTGGGAACGCATGTACACTCGTGGTGAATTAATGTCAATGTTTGGCAAAACCAATACAGTAATGTAAAGTAAACCAAAGTAAAAATAAAAATTAAAAAAAAAAATATACAAGCAACTCCTGCAGCTCAATTCCAGAAAATTAAATGACCCAATCAAAAAATGGGCCAAAGAACTAAATAGACATTTCTCCAAAAAAGACATACAGATGGCTAACAAATACATGAAAAGATGCTCAACATCACTCATTATCAGAGATATGCAAATCAAAACCACAATGAGGTACCATTTCACGCCAGTCAGAATGGCTGCTATCCAAAAGTCTGCAAGCAATAAATGCTGAAGAGAGTGTGGAGAGAAAAGAACCCTCTAACACTGTTGGTGGGAATGCAAACTAGTACATCCACTATGGAGAACAGTGTGGAGATTCCTTAAAAAACTGGAAATAGAACTGCCTTATGACCCAGCAATCCCACTGCTGGGCATACACACTGAGGAAACCAGAATCAAAAGAGACACGTGTACCCCAAGGTTCATCGCAGCACTGTTTATAATAGCCAGGACATGGAAGCAACCTAGATGTCCATCAGCAGACAAATGGATAAGAAAGCTGTGGTACATATATGAAGTGAAGTGAAGTCGCTCAGTCGTGTCTGACTCTGTGACCCCATGGACTGCAACCTATCAGGCTCCTCTGTCCATGGGATTTTCCAGGCAAGAGTACTGGAGTGGATTGCCATTTCCTTCTCCAGCAGATCTTCCCCACCCAGGGATCGAGCCCAGGTCTCCCACATTGTAGACAGACACTTTACCGTCTGAGCCACCAGGGAAGTTGTGGTACATATATAGAATGGAGTATTACTCAGCCATTAAAAAGAATACATTTGAATCAGTTCTAATGAGGTGAATGAAACCGGAGCTGATTATACAGAGTGAAGTAAGCCAGAAAGAAATATACCAATACAGTATACTAACGCATATATATGGAATTTAGAAAGATGGTAACAATAACCCTGTATGCAAGACAGCAAAAGAGACATAGATGTATAGAACAGTCTTTTGGACTCTGTGGGAGAGGGCAGTGATTTGGGAGAATGGCATTGAAACATGCATAATATCATATATGAAATGAATCGCCAGTCCAGGTTTGATGCAGGATACAGGATGCTTGGGGCTGGTGCACTGGGATGACCCGGAGGGATGGTGTAGTGGGGGAGGTGGGGGAGGGTTCGGGATTGGGAACATATGTACACCCATGGTGGATTCATGTCGATGTGTGGCAAAACCAATACAATATTGTAAAGTAAAAAAAAATAATAATAATAAAAAAAGAAAAATATGTGAGCATTTTGCCCCTGTGGTATCATTTGAAAGATAGAAATATAGTATCCATTTTCTGTTTTTAATTTGAAAGATTCTAATGAGTTTAAAGAGGAAAATATCAGAATGGCTTGAAAACTATCAAGGGCTGTACAGTAAATAAATTGTTATTAACTTCTTTTTCCATTGTTTGATCCAATAGTTTGGATTAAATAGTTTGATCCAAAATAGTTTGGATGCAATAGTTTGATCCAATTTTTGTTAGAGGAATAGATTTGGTTTAAAAGGATGTGCTAAAATTTGAGTAGATGCAATAAAGAGCAAGAATGAAAAGAATAGAAAATAAATCCTAAGAGTAAAATTGAAAAGGTTTGAGACTTTATTTGTCCTTATAAAACTAGGTAAGATGACTAACTCCTTGTAACTCCCTTAAGCATATGAAATATATTGACATATATTTTATCTCTTTAAAAATCAAATGGAGAAAATGACCTTAAATTGCAGCAACAGAGAATAGCCAGTTATAATTGCTGAGTTGAGGTATTATAAAGCACTGAAACAAGCTGGTGAAGGAAGATTTTAGATATTTTTTTCCTAAAGGCAGGTGACCTGATGATCTCTTGTATTCCCTATAAGCTTTTAGATGCTTAGTAATTTATAACATTGGGATTTGTAGCATCATATAATGTACTTTTTCACTTCTGTTATATTTAACTTTTTCTTAATATGCACATTTTCTGAGAGGATAGTTTAAAAAAAAAAGAGGATACATTTTTAAAGAGGAAAGATGGTGGCTTACATGGATAATTGTTGGATTGAGTTCTGAGGATTCTCTGCCGTGGATTCCAATTGTGGGGATATCAGTAGCTGTTTATGTACTAATGACTTCTCACCTCCTTCTTTTTCATACCGGTATGAAATTGCTTGTCTCTAAATAATTCATCATTTTTGATTCAATTAGATCAGAAATAAGAGTCCAGAGATCCTCCAGGGGAAAAAAAAAAGAGCAAACATTTAGGTCTTCTTGACCCTGAAATTCCAAAATTATTTCTGAATGTTTGTAACCAACTTGGTTGATCAAGTCCTTTTTCATTGTTCCTTCTCAGAGAAACAATGACCTGCAGCCATCTGTGATCACAAGCCAAATGTATTGTGACATTTGTAATCAAAAGCTTTTTGCAAGTGTTGGTTTTGGTGCTGGTGCCTCTCCTGGATTTCTTGATTTCAACAATGGAGTAATTCAGGAGAGCATAGAGGAGCCTGAGAGATTCCTCCAGGTGCTGGATAACACACACTGTTGTTGGCAGCAGCTAAAAGTTATTTCACATTTACTTCCACTGGAGTTACACTCGTTCCAGCCACAGCATTAAAGTCATGTCATTTCTTCACATTATTTTTAAGGGCTTTTAAACTTCTATATTCTAGATGAATAACTTGTATCAATAGAGACTATTAAGTAAGTTTTTCGAAGCAAACGTTTTAGAGTACATTTTTTAGTTGTTGGGTACCATGTCAATTCTAGAGGGCCATCAATATAGTTTAAGTCTTCAGTGATGTAATCTCTAACTCTGTTTTCCCAACTAACTGTAAACTAAAAGTTTCTTGAGTCACAATCGCTTTACTTCACCAGGATCTTTTTGTGTTTTGAATGACCTCATTGTTTGTTCACAGTGAAGAATGTTTCTGATACTGCTTTGTGGTAAATATAGTTGAGTGCCCTTGCTGACATTCTTGTTGAGCCTGAAAAGTCCATTATGAGTACACTTTCTCTAGGGCTGTACCTTTGCTAAAATTGAAGGAGATTTTGAAGAATTTTACCATTCTCTCCAGTTATTTTAGCTGCCTTTGGTTTTCCTTTTGGATTTGCAGTAACTTTGGTCAGCTATATTGATTAATTCGTTGGGGACCACTTTAACCTTTTGTGTTATGGTATGAAGTATAGATTTAAAGGTGACACATTATTTAGGCCTTGGCAGTTGGAAGTAATACATATAGAAGTTGTTTGATGATTTTATTTAAAAAAGCATGTGCTGTATGCTCAGCAGATGCTTCTACAAATATAAGTGTAAAGACATGCAGTTTAGTAAATATTTTCTGTTTTTTCTTAGAATACAGTTTTTTGTGTAAGATCAGTTCAAATAGAACTAGTTATGTTTTTCCAGATTGAATATTTATTTTAAAAAAGAATAGCCACAGAGGACTTCATTATGTTTTTAATTTCTCATCTAATTTTACATAAAGCACAATGTGTATATATATACTTAAATTCATTTATTTTTAATTGAAGGATAATTGCTTTACATTTTATGTTGGTTCCTACCAAACATCAACATGAATCAGCCATATGTTTATCCATGAACCAAATGTATATTAAATTGTAGTCCAAAAAATCCAATATAAAGCATGATGTAGCATGATGATGCAGAGAAGTGATGGCACCCCACTCCAGAACTCTTGCCTGGAAAAATCCCATGGACGGAGGAGCCTGGTAGGCTGCAGTCCATGGGGTCACGAAGAGTTGGACATGACTGAGCAACTTCACTTTCACTTTTCACTTTCACGCATTGGAGAAGGAAATGGCAGCCCACTCCAGTGTTCTTGCCTGGAGAATCCCAGGGATGGGGGAGCCTGATGGGCTGCTGTCTGTGGGGTCGCACAGAGTTGGACACGACTGAAGTGACTTAGCAGCAGCAGCAGCAGCATGATGATGTATATAAAGCATGATGTGGAACAAAGCTTGAAAAGCACAATATAAAGCATGATGCAAATCTCCAAAAAGTAGCATTTACTTTTTATTGACTAAAATGATAAGAATTCGGGAGCATTTTCCTGCTTAATAGTTAGCATCTGTTAAATCTATTTTATGGCTTCTTGTAGTATAACCCATTCATTAACCTACCATTTTAAGTGTTCATTCAAAAAATTATGTGACTTGGTAGGGTTTTAAGATAAATAGGGTCATTTTTTCCTCAGAGCTAACTTGAAAAACTTGGATATGAAAGATAAATATTATGCATATACAATAATAGAAATATTAATATAGTAGCCTATGTTACATTATCTCTGTTTTTTAGGAAAACCTCTGGGATAAACTTTACCAGGGAATTTCCAACTTGTGTGTGTTTGATAGATGATTTTAAGAGTTCTGGCAATCCCAGCACTGACTGTAGGTTGAATTAATAATACGTGACTCACATGTTTTGCTGTCTTTCAGATGTATGTAGAAGCAATCCTATTCAATGAATGTGAATTTATGTATACAGCTATCAAATTCATGGTAGATTTCTGATCATTATATGTTCTTTCAGCCAGCTGGTGTTGCAAGTATATCTACTCTCACGTGATGGGTCTGTGCTCTGCTCTCTAGAAATACAGATAGTTCAATGCATTTTGGTGTGTTGAAGATAGGAGAGATTTGAAGTGTAATCACAAAACTATGTTTAACCTAAAAAGAGAAGTCTGATGGAGGAGAATTTTAAAAACAGCTACAATAAGCTTATATAATTAACTTATGTTAGTACAGAAGCGTGACATTTAAAATGAATACATTGATCATTTTAGAGTAATCCACGATGACTTTCTCTAGCGGTTTCCCATTACATTTGGGATTTAATTCTGTCTTTTATCATGCCTTGCCTGGAACTAGTGTGACCATTTAATTTATCATTGAAATCAGAACTTTCTGCAGGTGAAAAGAAGTTGTATTTGTAATTGCACCTGAAGAACAGGAGTATCTAGCTCTGTCTTAGGCAAATGAGGATGTACAGTTACCTGAACACTGAGGCCCTACTGATCTTGGCTCCCTGGCCCATGCTTGCCCTTTCCACCTCATCTACCGTTTCCCTCATCTTCCACACTGGCCTTTTTTCTCTTCCTTGACTGGTCTGTTTGTGTTTATTTGCCTTACAGCCTTTATACTTTCTTGCCTGCCTGAAACACTGCTGGATATCACGTGGCTAGTTTCTTGTTGTTCAGGTCTTAGCACGAATACCATTTCATCATTGAGGACTTCCCTGTGCATGCATGCTTAGTCATCACTCAGCCGTGTTTGACTCTTGGCGACTCTATGGACTGTAGCTCCTCTGCCCATAGGATTTCCCAGGCAAGAACACTGGAGGGGATTGCCATTTCCGTCTCCAGGGGATCTTCCTGACCCCAGGATGGAACCCACGTTCCTTGTGTCTCCTGCATTGGCAGGTGGGTCTTTTCCACAGAGCCACCTCGGAAGCCCGGGGACTTCCCTGTCCATCCATCTAAATGAGCCATTCTCTTTCTCAGCACACCAACCTTTGTTTTTCGTGGTATTTTAACACCATCTGAAATTTTGTGTTTGTGTATTGAATTCTTTGTATTTTCCCATAAAATAAAGAGTAGGAATAGTGTTTACCTTGTTTATTACAATGCTTCCAATGCTTAAAACAGTGCCTGGTAGGTAAGGTTCAAAAATATTTATTGAATGAATAAGAATAAGTTAATAATTGCAATTTGAATAATCCGTTTCTGATGAATTATATATCATGATGATAAACAAAACTTATTTGTGGGAAAGAACTTTGATATAGGAGAGAGAAGGGACTATTTTCTTAAATTACCTTAAACTTTCACTGACTATTCTTCCTTCCCTGTTCCTCAAATTTGTTAAGTGGTGATAACATCTGCATTGCCCATCTCACCATCATAAGATATATGTTTGGGAAAGGAATAAATGTTAGGGGGCTTTTACAATTAGAAGGTATTATCATAATTTTCCACTTCTCTCCCACTTAAAATACTGCTCTTTTCCAGCTTCCCAACTTTTATGACCTTCGGGCTGGAAACCTTAGAAATAGTCTTAACTCTACCCACTGTTTTGTTCTTGACATGGGGTTATGTCTCAGCTCTATTAATTCTCCCTTTGAAACGTCTCCAATTTCAGTTTTTATTGCCGCTACTTAACACTCAACTCTAGTGCTGCCTCATCACTTTTTCCCAGGTTACTATGATAATATTTAACATGTTTGTTTTCTTTTTCTCATCTGGCTCACCAAAGGCAGGTTAATATTCCTTAAAAGATGTTTTCAAGTAACCTTCAGTGATCCCTATAGCCTATTTGAAGACATCCACACTTCTAAGCCTTGCCTTTGGAATTTTCTACTGTTAACTCTAGCTGATTTCTGCCTCATGTCTGTCTCCTTGGATTCTTATTAATACAGTTATATCTGTGGTGTTTTCCCCCATTTATTTCTCATTCCAACCTAGAATGCTCTTCTACTTAAGTACCTTATCCTCTAGGAAGTCTTTCCTGACTACATAACTCACATGTAATTTCAGCATACTTAAAAGTTTCTTGCACTTATTTTGTTACATAAACATTGTACCTATTCTTGCTTCCATTTACTGAGTACCTACCATATTCCAGGACGAATATTCCAAGTGTTTTACTTAATAATTAGAAAAATCAATACAAAGCAACCCAAAAAAGGTATTCGTGTGGTTATTTGTTGACTTCTTATTTAATTGTTGTATATAAATATTTTCATACTGGAAAATTAAAATGCTTTCAGAAGGCACATGTTATAGAGATATTAATTTAACGACTTACACTTGTTAAAATTGCATATATGTTTTGTAATTCCTAAAGGCTGACTTTTCTTGTAGAGTACACTTAATACTTATATGAGTTTTGTGTGCTGAACAATTTTAATGGAAAAGTTCTTATCTAAACAATTAAACTGGAATGACAGAAGTTCAGTGAATTTGCTAATTTCTTTGTAATCATTTGTTATCCAGGAACAATAAATCCATAATATAACGATGGATTTATGTGATATTTATCTCCCTCCCAAATGAACACACTGGTTTATAGTCAGGCAAAGATAATTTCAATACAATAGTGGAATACTTTGAGCAGCAGAGAGGGGTTTTCTTTCTTTACTTCAGATCCTGGAACTCACAGTAGTCTGAGGTTGATGAAGTGTTGCGTTCTTATTAATCATAGTGAGCTCGTGATGCTGCAAACTACCAGGGTTTTCTTGCCATGTGGTTTTTTCTTTGCCATATGATTTTGCTGCTTTTCTCGGTTTGTGAACACTACATGCATTATATGACCATATTCCCAGAAGTTGCTTTAATGATAGCTAAGTTTGCCTGAAGTAATACTAATGGCATTTACAGCTGTATGTAATATCATTCACCTCATGAAACTTGTCACTGATCTGTTTAAAACAGATATTTTAACTACTATATTTTTGCAGGTATTTGCTTCAATAGCAGCTCTTAAAAAAAATTGAAGTTTTACACTCTTGAATCTTGAAAAGGCCAAAATCTAAGTCAAGTATTTATGTGTGACTGTTTGCTATGTAATTCAGCCAAGATGGTTCTAGAAATAATCAGACACACCTTTGCTAGAATTTGTGAGACAATTTAAGATTACATATAAAGTTGATTAAATTATCAGTATGATTTACCACTTAAAAAATTGTTAACTTTTGCTCTCTTTGTGATACATGTATAGTTTGTTCGGAAATTTCACTTAGAGAAGAAAAAGAGGAATTTATGACTTCATCAAAAGCCTCATTAGGGAATATGTTTGGCCTTCATGCTGAGCTTTTTCTTTGTTTCTGCTGTTGTCTGTTCCCAAGAAATTCAGTCTTTGCACTCATGTAATTTAGGGGATTTCAAGTACTACAGCATTCAGCCACAGCTGTTTTAGATATGCCCCAAATTGTAGTGGTATGGAATTGATTTTTTTCTGAATATGGTGAAAAGCAAAGAATACTGAAAAGGAAACAAAACAAGGAAAATTTAAACTGTCTCCATAGTAATGAGATCATTCGTTCAGCCAGAATGCTGCAGTTTAGTAACTACCTTTTAATGCAGCATCAAATATTGGTGGTTTGTTTCTCATTTAGACATGGCATATTCTATATCTTTAGAGTGGTTTATAAGAAGTTATAGTCATGGTAGAGAGGTTTAACTTGGGTTCCCTCCATGAACTTGAGGCATTTTTCCCAACAAAGAACTGCAAGATGAAATTTTAGGTACATTAAAGAAAGATTGCTTGCACATCCTCTAAAACTTGGAAAACTACCCCTGTGTTTTATTTTTTCCTAATCCTCTCTGAGTTCATTTGTCAGTAACCCTCTTCTTGGCTTATTCATTTTTATCCCTTCCACCTGGCCAGTTTACTACTTGCAATAATTTTTTATGTAACAGAATCTATTTGATTCCTTCTTCCTCTACTCATTCAGTATAGAATTGAAGAGAAATTAATTATATTGAATAATTGTTCTTAAATTTATTTCATTTACCCCCTCTCTAATCATCTACTTTTCTTCTCATTTTGAACTTAGTTATGGGAAGTAGGTCAGGATTTGGAAAGACCTTTGTTCTGAATAATTGGAGTGACCATATTTGCCATTAGGGAGATATATGGAGTAATCATTATAAACCTATCTGAATACTAGAGGTTCATGGACAATATGGGAAACATGTATTTCCAGGTTTGTACCTAGAGATTCTGACTTAGTAAGCCCAAAGTAGCCCTATGAATAAGTGCTATTAATAGAAATAATTTACAACAGTGTTGTTCTTCAGTCACCTTAAATTATACTTCTAGAATTGGTTTTAAAATTAAAAAAAAAGCATTTGTTCTTGTGTAGATTTACCTCTAGAAAGGATTCTTTTTGGCTAGACTGTTTAATTTATTTTTAAGTAGAGGAGAATGGGTTAGGCTAAATTAAAATAATTAACTGGACTATGAGTGAATTCATTACTAGGTGTTAGATGTTATGCTGGGTAGGGTGGAAAATGCAAAAAAATGACAAGCTGTTTTTCCTAGGGGAAAAAAATGTATCAAAAGATGTATATATATTTGGGCTGGAGATAGAAACTGTTTCCTAAACTGTTAGGAAAGAAGACTTTTTAGGGGAGAACATAAAACTGAGAAGAAAAGGAGGCCCACGTGGCGTCCTCAGGAATATTGACTTTACCCAAGGAAAAAAGGATAAGGAGGTGAGGGCTGGGCTGTAACGTTTTCATATCAAAGAAGTATTTTTCCAGTTTCAGTTATTCATGTATCATCTCTCTTTCTTTTTAATTTCTAAGTACCATCCTAATTGCTTTTCAAACTCTTTTTCTTCTTTATAGGTGATATTGCATGGTTGAAAATAATCAAAACTTTATAAAAAGCTTTATTTAAGACTCACTTCCATAACTGTCCCAGGCCTCTTCTACTCCTAACCCTCACTCCTTATAAATAGCCATCCTTGTTAGTTTTTTGTTTATCCTTTCATGTTTCTTTTTATGAAGTCCCAGAGAAATCTATCACAGTGGGCTTTAAGCCTTTTTTAAAAGCCCACTCTCTCCAAAGTACAAGAGAATAACAGCATAATAAGGGTCTCTAGCTTCTCAGCCCAGAATTCAGAGAGCTGTGTGTCAGTCAGCTGTGTGACCATATGGTTGAACTGCCCAAGCTATCCACCTGGTAGACTATGACCTGAACACTGAAGGTAGTCCTGAGTATCTTATTGCTTCATCTTTCTGTATCTGTTAATCCTAGAACATAAGCAGTTGGTACTCTGTGTGAGGTTGAACATGACAGAACTTTATGTACATTAAGTGTGGACTTCAAGGGCAAAAACTTCTGTGATGTATTAAGTGAAAGTTGTTCAGTTGTGTCTGACTCTTTGACCCCATGGACTATACCTCTATGGAATTCTCCAGGCCAGAATACTGGAGTGGGTAGCCTTTCCCTTCTCCAGGGGATTTTCCCAACCCAGGGATAGAACCCAGGTCTCCCAGATTGCAGGTGGATTCTTTACCAGCTGAGCCACAAGAGAAGTCCAAGAATACTGGAGTGGGTAGCCTATCCCTTCTCTAGGGGATCTTTGCCACCCAGGAATTGAACCGGGGTCTCCTGCATTGCAGGTGGATTCTTTACCAATTGAGCTATCAGGGAAGTGTCCTCACCCTCCCCCCAAAATAATTTTGTAGCACCATAATTCCACCACTCAGTTTTCAGTTTGGATCTTACTTCGTTTCTTTCATTCTGAGTGTGGACTGGGTCCTTGTGGGATTGAGGTCCAGACTTTGGATCTTGATCCAGACCTCCTTGTAGCCCTTTTGGTCTTGTCCTGGAGTGTTAAGTTAGAGGGGATACAGCAGTCTCAAGGGGTTTCTGAAACGCGTGACTGAGGTGTTCTGCCACTGGCATTGGGCGGGTGAGGAAGGTATGGGAGAAGCTGTAGCCTGAGGAGGATCTAGCAGACATTTTGGGAATGGTCCCGGGAATTGAAAAACCCCAGGGTATAGACTGACACAGTACAGGGAACAAGTCTCTGTCTAGAACAGGAACACTCTAAGTGCTGTAGCGCCTTTGTTACAGAGCACAGCCGTGTACAGCCTGCAGCACAGCAGCCCTTACTGTGCACCAACACCGCCCTGCCCCAGCTCTGTTACCAGGCGACATTTACCGGGAGATGCTAATAATTGCTCAGCCATTGGCCAGCGCCTCAGTGCCCTCCCCAGAGGAGCACCTACCAGTGCCTGACCTTTAGTGGTTCTGCTCGGACATTGGTTGGCGCTGCGGTGGGCCCCGCCCCCTGGCAATCAGCTGTCACTGAGTGACTGTTAAGTGTCCACTGCAGCCAAGGATTGGTGGAGTGGTGGCTGTCAGGCGGAGAGTGAGGTAAGAGGCGGATCCTGGCCTTCTCCTCGGGACCCTCCAGGTCACATGGCCTCAGACTGGCAGCTGAACTGGGGGCGCCGTGGAACAGGCTGGGGCTGTCCTGCACGACTCCAGAGCATCGCCAAGGCTTCCCACTGTCCCGGCCCAGGCCCTGAGGTGGCGGTGAACCTCTCCCCCATCCCTGCCTCTGTAACCCGATGGCTGGAGCTGTCTGTGCAGAACACAGTCTGCGGCCCAGCCCCTGTAGTCTGGGTGGCCAGAGGAGCCCGAGGGCCACGTGGGTCGTGGGTTCCTGGCTCCCTCACTGATGACGGCTGGGCGAGGTCTGGGGACCCGGCCCTGAGGGAGCTGCCAGCAGAGGTCTACCTCCTCTCAGCCACGACTGGACCTTGGAGGGTGACGGTTGTGCCTGGGGACTTGGCCTGTTCTTGTCAGAACAGAGAATAACGTTTGTTTGATGGAGATTGACAGGAACATGTTACCTGACCATGACCTGACCTCAAGAAACAGGATCTGACAACAAGGCATTGGCAGCAACTCACTACACCCTCCCTCGCCTTTCCTGGAAAAGGGCTTCATCGAGAGCTTTTGGGCAATTTGGGGTTTCTAAGGCATGAGTCACCTGTCTCCTTGCAGGGCCCTCATTCTCTGCTCCAAACTCACATATTTTGGTGGTGTTTGGATTCACTGTGCATTGGGCACACAGACTGGTGTTTTGGTATCACCTTCAGCCCTAGTTGGGTTAAGACTCAGCTTTTATATGTCCAGGCTTACTTAGGAAACTGAAATCCAAGCATCTGAGTTCTTGCTGCACATTACATGGAGCTAACAAATGTCTGGGTAGGCTGGCTGTTCCAAACTGGGCATCTCTGATGGTGGGAGTTCCAGGCAGCCATGCAGTTGAGTAAGGAGTTAGGGTGGAGTTGGGGATTTATATAAATTGGCTTTATGGAACAGGGATTAAAGTATACCTAAGGAATTGAACTTAGACACTAATGAAGAGCAGATATATAAAAGACAGATGAAATGCCATTACCCATGGTTATCCAAGCCATAATCCCACCACCAGTGCCCAATGAGAGGGTCCTTCTTGAGTAGTACTAAAAACTGAGAGCAGGTGTTATAGGAATTAAGTAGTGGAAGCACTCAGTTATGAACCATGGTTAAAGACAAAAGGTCAAAAACTTCAAAATTTTCACCACGAGCTGTAATTAGATTTAGATACTGGCATCATCTAAGAAAGGCTTCCCAAGTGGCACTAGTGGTAAAGAACCTGCCTGCCAGTCCCAGAGACATAAGAGATGTGGATTCAATCCCTGGGTCAGGAAGATCCCCTGGAGGAAGGAATGACTGCTGACTCCAATATTCTTGCCTGGAGAATCCCCATGGACAGAAGAGCCTGATGGGCTATAGTCCATGGTGTTGCATGGAGTTGGACACAACTGAAGTGACTTAGCATGCATGCACAATCATCTAATAATGGTTTTGCAACTTCAGAAAGTTGGCTCTTTCATCCCATCCAAACTTCATTAGGTCAGATTATTCCAATTTAGATAAGATTTTAACATAATAAACTTGCACCATGTGGCAGCAAGCTCATGCATACATCACCTAACTGTACACTTTCCAGATGAGGCCTTTTAGTGAATATAAATATTCCGTTAATCCCAGTGTGCTGCTGCTGCTGCTAAGTCGTTTCAGTCGTGTCCGACTCCGTGCAACCCCATAGAGGGCAGCCCACCAGGTTCCCCTGTCCCTGGGATTCTCCAGGCAAGAACACTGGAGTGGGTTGCCATTTCCTTCTCCAGTATATGAAAATGAAAAGTGAAAGTGAAGTGGCTCAGTCATTTCCAACTCTTAGCGACCCCATGGACTGCAGCCCACTGGGCTCCTCCATCTACGGGATTTTCCAGGCAAGAGTACTGGAGCGGGGTGCCATTGCCTTCTCCGTAATGCCAGTGCTCTTCAGTCTGTAAGCGCACAATGGTTTGGCTGGAGATACCCTCATTTGGGCGCAGGTAACACAGGGAAGCCGGGAGCCAGTAGTAGTGGATGGAATGTGGGGTGGTAATAGGGAGGCGAGCAGACAGAAACTCTGCCTTCAGCTTTAAACATATTATGCGTATCAAGATACACACTTATTCCAGCAGAATCCTATTATCACATGGGGTTTACAGAAATCATTTGCATTTAAGGGGTGTCCCACGTTCCAACAATGAAACACCTACACAAACAAACACCTGGAATTTTCTGACCATTTCGCCTTCCTGGGCTTGTGCTAGGCTCAATGCAGTGCCACCAATGGGAAATTCTCTATGGAAATCTATAGGAAGTTTTAAACATGTATGAGCCAACATCTGTGAAAATATTAAGTAGTTGGGCAAAAATTCCTTTGGTGATATCATAATAATTGGATTTATTATAATAAATCAGTATTATAATTTTTGTGATAAAGTAATTTTAAAAATTACTACAAAACTTTAAAAATGAATTATCCTCATTCTTTGAATGGCATTAATAAGCTGTGACTTTGTCTCTGTTAGCAATATGATGTCACTGTTACCCAAGATACAACAAAACTGTTAATACAGAGCATTGTACCTGACAGTGGCTTGTAAATTAGTATTCTTAAAATTAAAAAACAGTGATATACTAGGTTAGCAAATATAGAATTTGCTTAAAATACTTTAGTGATTTGAACAAACCTGCATTACCATGAGAAGATGCTGTACCAGGGCACTAAACTTTTAAATTAAATCATCAAGACAGTTTAATTGAAGAGAGTCTCATTAGCTTGCATCCTCTGGTAATTGTTTTGGTTCTCATTTTCCTTTGACAAGAGCAATTGTGTATATCTTGAAGATAGAGGAGATCCTCCTTTGCGCAGCTGACAGGTGCATGGAGTTAAAGGAACGAATTAGGTGACCTTTCAGGGTGAGTGGAGCAATCTGCCCAACATTTTGTCTGTTGTTTTGTACAGAGTCAGAAACTAGTGTCTTCACACTCAAATTCTCACCCTTGTTTTTATGAAAAGCGCATGATAATTAACATTTGAGAGGACATAAGAAGGGAATTGCAAACCTCAGCTTCCCCAGGCCCTGATATATTGGTGTGAAAGAGAACTGAAAACGTTCTTCTTAGGTCCTTCCTGCTCCTCCAGATAGAAGCAGCTCAGCTCACACATGAGTGATATTTTCCTTCTGTTCAGCTATGATTGTCATAGTGTAATTATAAAACTGTATCTTTACCTTTCTTTTTGCTTCTAGCAGAGCTATTAAATGTTTTAAAGAAAAATATCCACAACACACTCTGCTGTCAGAGAGTACTTCTGTGTTTCTCCTTTATGAAAGGGGAGTGTTGCTTGGTAGCAGTAGTGGCTGTGGGTGTGTGATGGCAGATGGGAGACTGCAGGGCTGCAGCTGCAGTCTTGCAAATATTGTTAAAATAAACTTCCATTGCAAATTGACTGGTCAAATAGAGTGTCACAGTGATGAAGCAGAGTTGAAAGTCTGATCTGAAGAAGAACAAAACCATTTATCTGAACCATGGAAACTTTTATGCTGAGCAGTGTGGATGAGGTTTCTTGGCAAAGAATTGGTGGCCTGTGCACCTAAGAGGCCTCTGGGGGGTGATTGGAAAAATTGTCACTGACAGAGTATTTTGCTGAAAGAGAAAGCAATTCCATTATTTATTTTAAGAAGGTTTCATTCCAAAACCTAATTTTGTACAACTCTGTGATATGTCTTAGTACATTTTACCTGTATCTCAGATTCTCACCTGCACATAAGATGGACTTCGTATGTGGTAAGTTTAACATTAGACGTTACTTTGGCCTACACTGTACACTATAATCACAGTTTTCTTAAATTGCAGAAGAGCCAAGTGAATAAATGGTTGGTGGTTGTCAAGAGTTGTGGAAATTTATGGAGATTTGTCTTTTAGTGTAGTTGAGTCTGAGGTATAAATAAAATGAAATACGTTAGTTTATCATACATTCTTATTTTCCTTCATATTTTAATTAGGTCATATACTTATTATTTTGAAATTATGTGTGAGGTGGTTTTATCATGTGAGTTCATTTCAGTTAATGTATTGTTAAAAAGGGGGACTTTGAGGTCTTCTTATCCTGGTAATAATTTAAGTTGGACCTTAAATTGTTTATGCATCCAGCAGAATTTTTTTTTTCTTTTATCTTTTAAGGTACAGTCTGTTACTATTATTTACAGTAGTTATGTTCCATAATGTTGCTGCAAACACTTTATTAGGGAATATTACATCTATGCTCCTAGGGAAAATATAGTGTTATATTCCTATGAGCCTTTGATTACATTTTCCTCAACAAATCAGTATGTAACTTGTTTTATATTGTGTGTTTCTGTGTAAAAACACTTTATTTAATGTTTTTGATTCATTAACATTAATTCATGACCAATGCTGGAAATATTTTTTAAAGTATGATAACAGAGGTGAAGAATGCCTTCAATGATCTATTTTGAAGACTTGACTCAGTTAAGGAAAGAATCTGTGAACTTGAGGGCAGGACAATAAAAATTACCCAAACCAAAAAATAAAAGAGAAAAAGAGAGTAGGAAAAATAGCAAAGTTTCAACAATACTAAAGTCAAATGTTTGTATGATGGGAATGTAGAAGAAGAATAGAAGAAATATTTGGGCAGAATGGGCAGATTCTCTAAAGGTAACAAAATGCATTAAATTATGGACTAGAGGAATCCAGAGATTCTCAAGTATGATAAATATTAAAAAGTCACCTAGGGAAATTAATATTAAAATTACCCCCAATGAAAGAGTAAATGAAAATCTTGAAGAGAGAAAAAAAAACTGATTAAATGACAGACATAGCAACGAAGATATAAATTTTACCCGAACTCTTTTCAGAAGCCTTGCTTCTGAAGTGGAGTGAAATTTTTTTAACTCCTGGAAAAAATAAAGTCTGTCAACCCAAATTTCTATACTCAGTAAAAAAAGTATTTAAAAAAACAAGTGAAAAAAAAAACAAACAGTTTTGTGGGAGAGAATTCATTAGCAGCAGACCTGTGCTGCAAGAAATGTTAGAGGAAGTTCTTCAAACACAGGAATATGATACCAGACAGAAACTTGGACCCACATAAAGAAATGGAGAACCATTGAGAACATCAGAAGCTGACATTCCAGGTACCTCTAAAAATCAGAATGTACAAAGAAGATCAGGAGATGAGTTTGATGCTTTGAGTGATCTCTCTAACAGTGCAACAGGTGAAAATCTTCCTTTTCACCACTAGGAGAAGATAAGAGTTTTATTACATAAAGAATTTGATAACAGTTGGTTATCTTCATTATTGAATAGATTGCCAGTCTCCTTCGCTTCTGTTGTTCCAAGCAGGAGGAAGATTCTTCCCTGAGAAAAAATTCTAAGCCAAGAGGAAAATTTTGACAAATATTTGGAATCACCAGACTAAACTGCTGGACTATCACTTCATCAACCCACAGTGAGATTCACCAGTTAATGACACTTGTTCCAAGGGCACGACACTCCAGTCAGCTTAACAGAAATATACCATTATGGGTTGAATTGAGTCCCCTCTCCCCAGATTCATAGGCTGAACCCCTAAAACCCAGTACCTCAGAATGTGACTATATTTGGAGATAGGGCCTTTTGAGAGGTGATTAAGTTAAATGGGTTAAATAAGTGAAGTGAAGTCGTTCAGTCGTGTCCGATTCTTTGCGACCCCGTGGACTGTAGCCCACCAGGCTTCTCTGTCCATGGGATTCTCCAGGCAAGAATACTGGAGTGGGTTGCCATTTCCTTCTCCAGGTGATCTTCCCAACCCAGGGATCGATCCCGGGTCTCCTGCATTGCAGGCAGACACTTTATCCTCTGAGCCAAGATGGGTTAAATAAGTTAAATAATGTGGGTGCTAATCCATTCTGGCTGATATCTGACTGGTACAGTTGTCCTTGAAGGGAATTGGTTCCAAGACCCTCGCTTAGGTACCAAAATCTGAGGATGCTCAAGTCCCTAAGAGTTGATCCTGTGGGCCTCTGGCCCTCTGTATCCATAGATTCTGTATATAGAAGGCCAACTGTAGTTTGAGGAGAGAGAGGAAAAGAAAAACGAGGGCACTTTGGAGACTTTCCATCAGATGGCTTGATTTTATTTATTTAGATTTTGTATAAAAATTATGTATATAAAAAGTAATATTCTCCAGCCTTTTTATTGTTCCATAATTTTATGCTCATCAGTCAGCCTGCATTCTTTTCAGTATTGACATATATAGATAGTAGCAGCCAGGATTCTCTACTTAAAAGCTTTTTTTTTTTTACTTGTTAGGTGCCTGCCCTGCCTTTGAGACCCCTGGTTTGTACAATTTTTTTTTTTTTTTTTTTGTCTCCTCGGAATCCTTCTGTCAGAGGCAGAGTGAACAAACAGACAAGAGAAAGCCAAAACAGAGGAGAATAAAATTAGCCATTACTTGTACTTTAGGCACTGGGGTCCTTCAGCTTCCTATAGGCAGTGCCGGGAACCTCATTATATACTGTTGTTAACACAATAAAATGGGCTTTTCTTATCCTCTGGGGCTACAGCCATATAATTCCATTTTATATTGTCCTCAGGTGCCTTTTTTATATATGATGACTTCTCTTTGTGAGTGCAAATATTTCTTTATTACAAAGGAAACTTTTTCTGGCCCATCTTACACTAAGGTTTCCTAAGCTATTGGCTTGCTTGATTCTCTTTGTTAACTTTGATGTAACATTGCAGTGGCATCTGGTATTTTCTAGAAATCACTCCACAGTTTGTAAAAACCATGGATGTCAGCCTCATATCCTTGCAAAATTTATTTCTTCCATTATATGTGATGGAAATTTGTCATTGTTGAACTTTTTATATCAATTAGAAATGATTTTGGTTTAATTTATTTGAAAATAACATTGTTGAATGGAGGTACAGCTCAAGAAAGATATTATTTACTTGAGTAACTAGACCACCATGACCTTGTAACAGTTTACTATGAAACCGTTCAATGAAAGCAAATTAAGGAATTGCTAAAAACAGCAGTTGGAGAGGAAATGAACTGTAACTTTTCTATTTCATAGGACCAGAAAAGGCAGAACACTTGGCTAATGCTAAAATTTAAATTTCAATCATTGTCATTTCTAGTGTAAGATGCTGTTTTTGCTTATGAAATAAGACTACTTTGTCAGAGTTCGTGTACTTAACGAAATTACAAGTTCAGCATCATGATGAATGATATTTTCTGTGATACCTTGGAGCATTTTGTCAGATCATGTTTCCCCTACCTGGATCCCTCTTCTTATAGTCACTACCTAGTTCCATTTAGAGATATTTAACATCTTTGTTCTTTTCAGATTACTATAAAATCATTATTTGATCTATACCTATATGAAAAAAGAGAATATTAACGAACAGTGGCTTATGTTTTATAACTTTTATTTGGAGGAGGTCTTCAGATGATAAGGATAATGTAATTGGTAAAAAACCCAAAAACTTTTCGAGAAAACTTTTTTTTAGAATTTCAAGGGAAAAAGAAGTAGGTTTTCATTAATGTACTGGGAACATTTATTTACGGTTCATCTCAAACTGAAATTGAACCCATTCTATCTCAACTGAGCTACAGCTCAGTTGGTAAAGAATCTGTCTGCAATGTGGGAGACCTGGGTTCCATCCCTGGATTGGAAAGATCCCCTGGAGAAGGGAACAGCTACCACTCCAGTATTCTGGCCTGGAGAATTCCTTGGACTGTATAGTCCATGGGGTCGTGAAGAGTCGGACGTGACTGAGCGACTTTAGCTTTCACTTTTTTTTTTCAAACTGGAAACTGGCCTTCATATGCAACTATAAATTACGATTTTTCACTTGATTCATTTATATCCAGTGCTCACATGAGTAAGTGATCATACTTGGAGATCATTTGATACTATCTCAGTGTCTGGTAGGATTAGCAGGCAAAAGTTAGTAGGATTAGAATTTCAAGAATAAGTACTTGAGCATAATATCCTCTTTGTTGTAATTAGCAATGGCTCAGAAGAATTTGAAATACAGTGGGAGAAACTAGCAAACGAGGAAGAGGCTGAGACTGGGGACATATTACAGAGATTAATCTATTTTCAGGGTTCCTTGCAAAGGCAAATAGTATCAGATCCTTGATTGAGAATTTTTATGATTCTTTTTCCTCTGTACATCTTGCTGAACATCTTTTGTGTGACATATCATAGAGTGTGACAAAACCAGAATTGTCAAGAGCTTGGCTCAACTCACCTTCTCCTTTTGATAATTTTAAGTGAGCACAAAGTAGACCATACGAAAACGTTAGTTGTCTAGGACCATTGTTTTCAATAGCTACGATTTTCAGATAGCTGAGGATCAGTCTTTTTAAAATTAAAAGAA
>SJYQ01002010.1:0-19836 GCA_006410935.1 Redunca redunca | reverse complement strand
TTGGTCATAACTTTCCTTCCAAGGAGCAAGCATCTTTTAATTTCATGGCTGCAGTCACCATCTGCAGTGATTTTGGAGCCCCCCAAAATAAAATCTGTCACTGTTTCCATTGTTTCCCCATCTATTTCCCATGAAGTGATGGGAACGGATGCCATGATCTTTGTTTTCTGAATGTTGAGCTTTAAGCCAACTTTTTCACTCTCCTCTTTCACTTTCATCAAGAGACTCTTTAGTTCTTCTTCACTTTCTGCCATAAGGGTGGTGTCATCTGCATATCTGAGGTTATTGATATTTCTCCAGGCAATCTTGATTCCAGCTTGTGCTTCTTCCAGCCCAGCGTTTCTCATGATGTACTCTGCATATAAGTTACATAAGCAGGGTGACAATATACAACCTTGATGTACTCCTTTCCCAATTTGGAACCAATCTGTTGTTCCATGTCCAATTCTAAGTGTCGCTTCCTGACCTGCATACAGATTTCTCAGGAGGCAGATCAGGTGATCTTGTATTCCCATCCCTTGAAGAATTTTCCACAGTTTGTTGTGATCCATATAGTCAAAGGCTTTGGCATAGTCAATAAAGCAGAAATAGATGTTTTTCCAGAATTCTCTTGCTTTTTTGATGATCCAACGGATGTTGGCAATTTGTTCTCTGGTTCCTCTGCCTTTTCTCAACCCAGCTAGTACAGATGAACATTCTCAGTTCATATAATGCTGAATGCTAGCCTGAAGAATTTTGAGCATTACCTTGCTAGCATGTGAAATGAGCACAATTGTGCAGTAGTTTAAACATTCTTTGGCATTGCTTTTCTTTGGGATTGAAATGAAAACTGACCTTTTCCAGTCCTGTGGCCATGGCTGAGTTTTCCAAATAAGCTGGCATATTGAGTGCAGCACTTTCACAGCATCATCTTTTAGAATGTGAAATAGCATGGCACCCCACTCCAGTACTCTTGCCTGGAAAACCCCATGGATGGAGGAGCCTGGTAGGCTGCAGTCCATGGAGTCGCTAAGAGTCGGACATGACTGAGTGACTTCCCTTTCACTTTTCATTTTCATGCATCGGAGAAGGAAATGGCAACCCACTCCAATGTTCTTGCCTGGAGAATCCCAGGGACAGGGGAGCTTGGTGGGAGGCCATCTATGGGGTCACGCAGAGTTGGACACGACTGAATCGACTTACCAGCAGCAACTGGAATTCTATCACCTCCACTACCTTGGTTTGTAGTGATGCTTCCTAAGGCATTCCAGGATCTCTGGCTCTAGGTAAGTGATCACACCCTTATGGTTACCTGGGTCATGAAGATCTTTTTTGCATAGTTCTGTGTATTCTTGCCGCCTCTTCTTAATATCTTCTGCTTCTGTTAGGTCCATGCCATTTCTGTCTTTTATTGAGCCCATCTTTGCATGAAATATTCCCTTGGTATCTCTAATTTTCTTCAAGAGATCTCTAGTCTTTCCCATTCTATTGTTTTCCTCTGTTTCTTCGCATTGATCACTGAGGAAGTCTTTCTTATCTCTACTTGCTATTCTTTGGAACTCTGCATTCAAATGGTTATATCTTTCCTTTTCTCCCTTGCCTTTTGCTTCTTTTCTTTTCACAGCTATTTGTAAGGCCTCCTCAGACAGCCATTTTGCCTCTTTGCGTTTCTTTTTCTTGAGGATGATCTTGATCCCTGCCTCCTGTACAATGTCACGAACCTCTGTCCGTAGTTCTTCAGGCACTCTGTCTATCAGATCTAGTCCCTGAATCTATTTGTTACTTCCACTGTATAATAGTAAGGGATCTGATTTAGCTCATACCCGAATAGTCTAGTGGCTTTTCTTACTTTATTCAATTTAAGTCTGAATTTGGCAATAAGGGTTCATGTATCTGAGCCACAATCTGCTCCTATTCTTGCTTTTGCTGACTGTATTGAGTTTCTCCATCTCAGCTGCAAAGAATATAATCAGTCTGATTTCAGTATTGACCGTGTGGTGATGTCCATGTGTAGAGTCTTCTCTTTTGTTGTTGGAAGAGGGTGTTTGCTATGACAGTGCATTGTCTTGGCAAAACTCTATTAGCTTTTGACCTGCTTCCTTTTGCACTCCAAGGCCAAATTTACCTGTTATTGCAGGTAACTCTTGACTTCCTACTTTTGCATTCCAGTACCTGATAAAGAAAAGGACATGTTTTTTTGGTGTTAGTTCTAGAAAGTCTTGTAGGTGTTCATAGAACTGTTCAAGTTAAGCTTTTTCAGCATTACTGGTCAGGGCATCGACTTCAGTTACTGTGGTATTGAATGGTTTGTCTTGGAAACGAACAGAGATCATTCTGTTGTTTTTGAGATTGCATCCAAGTTCTGCATTTCAGACTCTTTGGTTGACTATGATGGCTGCTTCATTTCTTCTAAGGGATTCTTGCCCACATCAGTAGATATAATGGTCATCTGAGTGAAATTCACCCATTCTAGTCCATTTCAGTTCACTGATTCCTAAAATGTCAATGTTCACTCTTGCCATCTCCTGTTTGACCACTTCCAATTTGCCTTGATTCCAGGCTCCTATGCAATATTGCTCTTTCCAGCATGGGACTTGACTTCCATCCCCAGTCACATCCACAATTGGGTGCTGTTTTTGCTTTGGCTCCATCTCTTCATTCTTTCTGGAGTTTTTTCTCTACTGATCTCCAGTAGCATATTGGGCACCTACCGACCTGGGGACCTCATCTTTCAGTGTCCTATCTTTTAGCCTTTTCATACTGTTCATGGGGTTTTCAAGGCAGGAATACTGAAGTAGTTTGCCATTCCCTTCTCCAATGAACCACATTTTGTCTGAACTCTCTGCCATGACCCATCCGTCTTTGGTGGCCCTACATGGCATGGCTCATAGTTTCATTGAGTTAGACAAGGCTGTGTTCCATGTGATCAGATTGGTTAGTTTTCTGTGATTGTGATTATCAGTCTGTCTGCCTTCTGATGGAGAAGGGTAAGAGGCTTGTGGAAGCTTCCTGATAGGAGAGACTGACTGAGGGGAAAACTGGGTCTTATTCTGAAGGGGGGTGGGGCGGGGCATGCTCAGTAAATCTTTAATCAATTTTCTGTTGAAGGGCAGGGTTGTGTTCCCTCCCTGTTGTTTGACTTGAGGCCAAACCTTGGTGGAGGTCATGAAGATAATAGTGACCTCCTTCAAAAGGTCCCATGCCACAAAAAAAAGGGCCTCCTCCTCCTTGTAATAGTTCCATTGTCACCTACCTGTTATTATTTTTTTTTTTTTTGAAGAAAATTAAAGGAATGTCTATCCAAGTTTGCTGTTTGCTTGTAAGCAGATTGGGATGGGTTCTCCTCTCATTCTACCAAATGGTCACTACTGAAATAATATTTTCTTATGATAAAGCTGATTGGCAAAAATGCATTATATACATATGTATATACATGTACACACACAGAGTCACATATACATATATACATACACACACACACATATAGGAAAAAGTGGAAATGACTAAAGTTGAAATACACCCAGACACCAGCAAATCAGCTTTTTCTGTCCTGTGTCTGATACTATTTTTTTGCTAAGGCGTGGGTCCCTGTGTTGCATTTTTATATGGCCCATAGCTACTGCCAGAATATCAGTACCCTAAATGCCAGAGCTTTTAGTGGAAGCCAGCAGGGTAGACTAGATGATGAGGAAGATTTCCTTTGCTCATGTTGACAACTTGTCTGTAAAACTTGAACTGCCGTTTGAATGAATGAATGGAGAAACTATTCAGGAGAGTTTAGTTGCAAATTTTCCAAAAGAAGTCAATTTATCAGAGTATCTCTTTTATAAGGCACTTCTGTCAACAAGCATCTGTTGCGTAAGTACCTTGTGTCAAGCTCAGTGCCAAATGGGAGATGCAGTAGGGAGTAAGACTTTGAAGTTTCCAATTAGTGATAAGATTTAAACATATAACATTATTAACAAATAGAAGGAAGGATATAAGCACTAAGAGACTGACAGAGGACTTGAGTTCTGGAGAAGAAGGAAGTGATCCAATGTTGAAGGATATTGTCATAATAAGGCTTCAAAATATTGAAGAAATCGAGTCCTATATTTCGAAACAGTGTTTTTTGTTTCTTCCAGTGTGAAAGGGTGAGGTATGTTTTCCTTTGTATTAAGCTTTTCTTTTAAACCTTCTCTGTCAAGTTGACTAGCATGAGGGAAAAGGGCGATAGACTAACCAGACTTAGGTACCTAACAAACACATTTCCCCTTCATGCGGCAGCAAGGCAGATGAAGGCAACATGGGAACAGGTTTTGGCAGTCAGCTTTTACACATTGGTTTGTGTGGTTTTTGGCTTGAGAGAGGATAGATAACAACAGATGGATTTTCTCATGGATGGTGGACCACCATGACCAGAACACAAAACTGAGTGACTGCTCATCCATTAAAAAAAAAAAATCAGTTATATAATTAATTTGGCCTCTCTGGGTTTTAGCTGAGGCATGTGGGATCTAGTACCCTGACCAGGCTTTGAACCTGGGCCCTTTGCATTGGGAAGCGTAGAGTTTTAGCCACTGGACCACCAGGGAAGTTCAGCTCCATGACTGCTGGATTTTAATCAGCAAATCTGCTGCAGTTGTGAGCCTGACCCCCAGTCACTTAGCGAGAGTTGCTGCACTCAAGACCACAAAAGAAGCCAGCCACTTTATGTATTTATATATTTAAGTCAGCTGTCTAACCAAAAGTGAAATACTTTTAAATTCCTCCTGCCAGTCTCTCAAGCAGAGAACCCAGTATTAGATATTATTATATCTATCAAATCTTACACTTTTAGAAATCTAATTATCCTTGACTGTCCTATTCTACCAATACACTTTTATATTAGCATTTCAAAATACATTAAAAAAATAATCAGTTCTACCAAACTGACTTCTCTTGTCAATCACACTAACCTGATCAAAAAGGGAACATTATAAAATTTCTTTGCAGGAGCTAACGGACCTTTAAAATAGGAGGGCAGTGGTCTTTTTTATTGGTATTATCTAAATAGAATATCAAATTAATTTTAGTGATAAATATTCCTTCTTGGTGATACTTGATTTCTGACGTAACCATCGTGTTTGTGTGTTTAGTCGTGTCTGACTCTTTTGTCCCATGGACTGTAGCCCACCAGGCTCCTCTGTTCGTGGAATTTTCCAGGCAAGAATTACTGGAATGGTTTACCATTTCTTCTCCAGGGGATCTTCCTGACCCAGGGATGGAACCCACATCTCTTATGTCTCCTGCATTGGCAAGCGGACTCTACCACTTGTGCCACCTGGGAAGCCCCATCTTAATGACATAATCTTAATGATACAGTCATTAAGAGTATGTTATTATGTCATCTCTTCTGGAATAAGGCCTTGTAAATGATTATGCTAACTGGGTTTTATCACAGGTTTATTTGGATAACAGATAACCACTGACAATCATCTCCAACTGTGCATATGTGAAGACTTCTTTGTTTCGAAATTGTTTTATTTTAAAGTTTTTTATGAATGAGGCTCCCTTTTGCCGTGTTTCATTTGTTCAGCAATCCTGACTTAACATACAGTCCATATATAGATCACTAACAATGATAAAAACTGATTGCTTTTAAGACATTGTACACTGTTAACAGTAGATGATATTGATTGTGGTAAATATTTCACAAGATATACTTACAGCATAACATCATGTATACATGTATACAAAGATACAATTTCTATTTGTTAATCATACCTTGATAAAGCTGAAAAACAGAAACCAAAACCAACAAGTAGTACAAAGATGAATAAAATTACTCCAGACCTAGGGAGCTGAAATTTTATTTGAACAGAAAATGTGATCGCTGATAAATATAATATATAGCCTGGGAGGAATTCTATAGGAGAGACCCAAAAAAAAGCTGGAAGAAGTTTTGCAGACATATCACAAAATAGTCATAATTTTGCACGATGGGTTGAGTGAACAGAAGTAGTGCCAGATAATGGCTGGCAAGGTGGGCTGGAGTCAGATCTTGGAGAATTTTGATGTCCTTCTGAATATGTGAGCTATATTCCTTTGGGAGTGGAGAACCTTGGGAAGCTTTTTAGACTGTTGTCCCGGTTACATCCCTTCAGGAAAGGAATGCCTGGTCGTTATACAGAATTGGAGAGCACAGAAAAGGTGTGCAGAAGAAATGTGAAATCACCCATAGATTCACTCTCTGTTCCCCACCCCAGCCCCACCTCCCAAGCTTGCTGTAGCTAAGAATGGGAGACACTGCGTTTTTCTTTTGGGGCCCGTTAAGTTTGAGGTGTTACAGAGGCACTGTACTGGCCCAGAAGTGTGGACTCTGTACAAGTCAGGCGCTTGTGTAGCAGTGGTTGTTGCATCTTCTTCTCTGCAGAGCAGTCACCTATTTTTTTTTAACGAAGTACCACTTAGCTTTGTTGGCATCTTTGTTTGTACAGACAGTTTCTGAAGTTGTGGAGACAATTGATTTAAGAAGCATAGTGGTTAACACAGTATTTACTAAGTCATCATTTCCATTACAAGATATATGAGGTCAAAGTTAGTGTGATTCAAGGGTCAGTGATCCCCAGCATTGACCATTAATCCTATGGTAATGGAAGTGATGGCAGCTTTCACCTCAGACACACCAAGAATTAATGTGACAGCCCTGTCCTCCACGTGTTTTGACAAAGATTGCCCATTACCTTGTTTCCCTTGCAGCACTCCTGCCCTTCAGGCTTTGCCAGTAAATAAGAGAAGAATGAGACAGACACCATTTGTAGATTTAGTGTTCTGTTGACATTTTCAACAATGATCCAGAATCAATTACACTTGACCATAGTTCTTGGAGAAGACTAAGTGGAAGGGACAGTGTGTTTATAAGAAAGCAGAGTCTCTCCTGCTTTGTGGGGGTAACGTGATACGTTTTGACGCTGGGTCACAGCTGGGCTGCGTGCAGTGATGTTCTGTTGCATCTAGTCTTAGGTTTACAAGCTCAGCCTTGCGCGCAGCCCCAGTGTCGTCATGCATACATGCATTCCCTAACAATTGGTTGTTTGTTCTTCTGTCTTGTTTGTCAGTTTTTTCCACCATGTGATGTCTGGCCTCAGCTTGCAGAGTTTAAAAATGAAGCATATTTTATTCATGACCTTTATAGAAATTAAAATTTTCAGTTGACTCTGTAAGTCTCGGTTAATGCTAGAAATGCTTGCTAAGAGATTTTTTTTTTTTAAACTGTATCAGCATTTGAACCTGTTGGAGGTTTTGAAAAATTGTGCAACCTTTGCTTTTATTATTTGGCCTCTGGTAAAAGGTGATAAGGGGCTTCCCAGGTGGCTCGGCGGTAAAGAATCTTCTTGCCAATATGGGAAACACAGGAGACAAAGGTTTGATCCCTGGGTTCGGAAGATCCCCTGGAGAAGGAAATGGCAATCTGCTCCATTATTCTTGCCTGGAAAATTCCAATGACAGAGGAGCCTGTCGGGCTACGGTCCATGTAGTCACAAAGAACTGGACATGACTGAGTGACTGAGCATGGATGCAAAAGGTGGTAAATCTCAAGTAGAGATTCTCCCCTCGAGAGATGGACATGCTCCTACTAAAGTGCAAGATTTTAGATAGGTCTTTATCTCATAGGCATAATTTCTACATGATTTCGCCCTAGCAGTTCAGCAAGGATAAATCTTTTATTGCTGTTGTCACTCACATGCCTCTGTTGTCTCAGCTGACCTTGGAAGAGGAGCTTCCACTCCCAGGACCTTGGTTTACTCATGGTCCTTCTGAGACGGATGATGCCTCAGCTCTTTTTGCTTCCCAGTCCCTGTGTGCGGGCAGCATGCCCACGTTCCTGCCTGCCTTTTGTTGTCCTGTGAATGGCTGGCCACACCAGCAGGGGCACCTTAGGCAAAATCTCTTAGTGCCTTAAGGACTTAGGCTCTCACTAAGTCCCCTCATAGGAATGACAGTATAGGGTCTCTAGAGCTTCTAACTCATCCCCCCTTCTGATTCTGCTCCCCTCTAATCCTCTTCATAAGCTCCCATTCTCTTTCAAGGTTGTTGTTCAGTCAAGGTTACAGCACATGAATCTTATTCACACAACGAATCTTGTATCACAAAGCTCTCCCTGTATACTTTTTTCCATCTCTTATTCACCACTCCAGCTTTGTCCATAATTCTGGTGTTCTCTCTCATTCTTACCTTGAAGATAGAATTTGTTCTCCCAGAATGCCTTTCACATGCCTCCCCTTCCCCACTTATTATTTGCTAATGGTAAGGACAGCTGACTAAAGTCTGTGCTTTTAAGGATATTTCTGGAGATGCTTTCTTGCTTACACCTCTCCTCCCCTGTCTCTCAGGCAGGCTTAGATGCACATACTTCTGAAAAATTATTGCTTAAGCATGCTGTTTTTTAGTCTCTATATATCATAACCGTTTTACATCAAGACACGGTCCATACATGTGTGTATGTATGTGTTCAAATCAAAGTGAAAGGTTTAAAGTATGATATATACCCTTAGTAAAACTGTAATGAACACTGATGTTTGCTATTATATTTTTTCTGTTTAATTTTCTCAGTGCTATTCATGACCCATAGACTGATTTTACAACAAACCACTGCCCCCAAATAACTGTACTTTGTCCTGTGGTGAAGACTTGGAGTGTGGTGTATCAGTCAAGAGTTCAACCAGAGAAACAGTAGGAGATACATATTAAGAGGTTTATTTCAGTCACTTGGCTTACACAAATGTAAGTGTGCAAGGTTGAAATCTGTAGGGCAGGCCACCAAGATGGTAGGGAGGGAGGAACTCTGCAACAGACTGAAGCTGCTGTCCAAAGGCAGAACTTCCTCCAGTAAGCCTCAACTCTGCTCTTAAGGCCTTTCAACTGATTGAATGAGGCTTACCCCGATTTTCTAGGGTAATCTCGCTTACTTTTTTTTTGGCTCTACCAAGTGGCATGTGGGATCTTAGTTGCCAGACCAGGGATTGAACCGGCGCCCTCTTTATTGGAAGTACAGTGTCTTAACCACTGGACCCTCCCTTACTTAAACTCAACTGATTTTGGACTTTAATCACATCTACAAAATACCTTACAGTGAACCTAGATTACTGTTTAATTAAATAACTGGGGGCAGAAAGCCTAATCTAATCAGGTTGACATATCAAAAGACCATCACAATAGGTATGAGGAGCTTGATCTTCAGCCCATTTTAGTTCACCCACCTCTAGTATACTTTACATCACATTCCTTTCTTCTGCTGTACTCAAGTTAACCTCCTTGAGATCCTTACCCACTGATTTGGCTGTTACTTAGTCGCATCCATGTTTTTACATTTTCTCCCGTCACCCTGGATAGATGCACAAGTTTTGACAGTTTTACAGTGCTGTGCTGTGATCAGTCGCTCAGTCTTGGCTGACTCTTTGTGACTCCCGTGGTCTGTAGCCTGCCAGGCTCCTCTGTCCATCCGGATACTCCAGGCAAGAATACTAGAGTGGGTTAGTTATGCCTTCCTCCAGGAGATCTTCCCAACCCAGGGATTGAGCATACGTCTCCCACATTGCAGGTGGATTCTTTACCATCTGAACCAGCAGGGAAAGGGCTCCTTCTGCTTTTAACCTGAACCATTACTTCTGATGATATTTTTGAACAGACGATCAAATTCCCTGCAAGGCTCTTTCTTTTACTCTATTTCCAGGCAAAATTCTGGGTCTGGAGTATACTTCCCAAGGTTGTTAAAACCTCGACGTTTAGTATTTAGTCCTCATGATACCCCCCCCCCATAGCCCTCATATCAGAGGTGCAGTCACCCTTGGGACCTTTGCATGGGTGAGAGTAACCTTCTGTACATGACTCTTATACCGTGGAAAGTGTTTCTTTTCCCAGCCTCAAACCGTCTTTGGTGTGGCCCGTGACTCCCTTTCTCCTTTTTAACCTCACTACCCCATACATGCTGTAGTACTCGCCTCCATCTGTTTTCTTATTTAGATAATTCAAAATAATCTCGCTCCATGGGCCTTTAGAAGCACAGTGCTGGGTCTGGTAGTGAAAGAAGTGAATACTAACTGCTAAGACAAATCTGAGGACAGACCCTGACTTATTGGCTCGACCGGTTGCATCTGTACAGGAGTATTACCTTCTGTGAATGGGAAGCTATTTCTCTAGGAGATTATCCTGCACCCCGAAAATTTGCCAAGTGGTGCTAATTAGTTAACTTTTTCCTGTGATGAAATACCTGTTCAGTGGGAACTGGACCAAGGCCACCAGTTTATTTCATGCTGGCCACTGGTTGTCAGTTTGAAAAGCATATGTCTCTGATTTAAACTAAAAGTCTGGCTGAGCTGAAAGAGAACATTGCTAATTTCTCATGGATGTGTTTAAATGTTTATTACAATTTGAAAAATACCAAGAAAAAACATGAACATCTGTGAAACTGTCCAGTTTTCTGTTCAGCTGTCTACTGGAAAAACTCACTTTTTTGGACAATTTGTAAGTTTAAAATAAGCAAAGTTTATATTTATTTATGATGGAATTTCTTTTTAATTACTCTAGTGGCATAAGCTGATTTTGTAAGGAGATATTAAGCTTATTTTTAAGATTTTTCAAGGACTTTATATACATATTTGTAGATAAACGTGCTAATTATAACTGCATTCTAGTTTGTCAAAATGAGATATAGGACTTTCTAATCTTTTTATTTCACTGATAATTTCTGTGTATGTGACCTTAATAAAACTCCACTTATTTTTAAGTATTCTTTCATAAAAAGTTTTCTTATATTTAGCTTATCTTTCTACAGAGTCAACCATTGCTATTTTAAATTTGAAGAATTTATATTCTCCATATTTCATTGTTGATTATCTACAAGTATAAAGTGATTGGTGCCATTGATAATACAAAAATGTATGTTTAATTTTATCATGGGTTTTGTGTACATTCCATGAATGTATCTGGGGATATAAAAATTTACAGCACTCCAGTGATATATAGAGAGGCACTATCTAGATATGATTATCTCAGTTAGATGTCAAGCTTTGGAGCCAAAGAGTATTCCATTTTAAGGACTTTGTGATAGTTAATTTTATGTGTCAACTTGTCTAGGCCACGGTGGCCAGATGTTTTAAATCACGTATTATTTTAGATGTTTCTGTGACGCTGTTTTTGAACAAGGTTAACATCTAAATTAGTAGATTTTGAGTACAGTTAAGTAAATTGCCCTCTGTGATGTGGGTGGGACTCATCCAACTGGTTGAAGGCTTTATAGTGTGGCTCAGACGGTAAAGCGTCTGTCTACAATGTGGGAGACCCGGGTTCGATCCCTGGGTAGGGAAGATCCCATCGAGAAGGAAGTGGCAATCCACTCCAGCACTATTGCCTCGAAAATGCCATGGACAGAGGAGCCTGGTAGGTTACAGTCCATGGGGCCGCAAAGAGTTGGACACGACTGAGCGACTTCACTTTTACTTTTCTTTCTGACTTCCCGTGAAGCAGTGAGAATCCTTTGGACCTGAACTCCCAAGAGCAGTTTTTCCCTGTGCCTCCAGCTTGCCACTGTACAGATTTTGGATTTGTCAGTCTCTATAATGACATGAGCCAATTCCTTAAAATAAATCTGCTAAGTCACTTCAGTCGTGTCCGACTCTGTGTGACCCCATAGACGGCAGCCCACCAGGCTCCCCCGTCCCTAGGATTCTCCAGGCAAGAACACTGGAGTGGGTTGCCATTTCCTTCTCCAGTGCATGAAAGTGAAAAGTGAAAGGGAAGTTGCTCAGTCATGTCCGACTCTTTGCGACCCCATGGACTGCAGCCCACCAGGCTCCTCCGTCCATGGGGTTCTCCAGGCAGAGTACTGGAGTGGGGTGCCATAATACAAATATGAGGGCTTCTCTGGTGGCTTAGACAGTAAAGAATCTGCCTGCAATGTGGGAGACCCGGGTTTGATCCCTGGGTCAGGGAACATCTTATACACATTCACCTCCTGTCGGTTGTGTTTCTCTGGAGAAATCTGATGAATATAGGCCTCTTTGTGTTGCCTTTTGATCAGCCTGTCCTCTACCTCCTGTTATGTCAAGTATATTTGTTTTTTCACTTCCTATTCTTTAGTTATTCATGAAGCCACTAGGCTTGCAACTAGTGAAATACACCTTTTGTCTTTACAGACTTTGTCTTTATTAGTTATCCTCATATATGCCATGTATATTGTTCTCTGAGTTTCGAATTTCTCATGTAAAAATATGAAAAGTAAATACTCTCCTTTTTTCTGCCTTATTTACTGAATCAGTTGGTACAAGAGTTAAAGACTACTTCTGTAAAGCTCTATATTGTCTGTAATTTACTTTCAGTTATTACAACATACATATCACCATATTTATGGGTATAGCTTTCTTTTAGGAGTCTTTAGTTAGCACTCTAGGTACAACACTCAGGGATCTTCACTCAAGGCTTAGTATTTGAAAGAACCTAATTAGATGTCTACACTCCAGAGATGCACACTTTAAATCTGCATAGGAAGGTTTATTAATGTTAGGAATGTTACAGATAATTGGTTAAATGAGTGATATTGAAAATACATGGATTGGTTTTAGAAATATTTTATGTAAATGGATTTTGATTCAAGCAAGCTAAGGTTTTGCAGGAGTGTCTAACTCTCTTATTCATTTGTTTTTTTTTTTTCCTGAAATGTAGGATTTTGTTGACAGATCCAGTTAGGTTAGAGACATCCTACTGTGGAATATTGTCACAGTTGCTTTAAGCATGCCTCCATGCAGGTTACTTGTCAGAGTAACTGAAGGACAGAAATCTGAGACTGTACTGAGCATGCAAGATACAGCTGCGGGTCTGTTTTTTCATCCTCCTACTCATCAATGTGTTTATATTAATCAGTAAGCTCTCACCTATTTAGAATCTTTGGACACTGCCAGTGCTTACCCGCAAATGCCTGATGATTTTAAACTCCAGTTTGGCTTATGTCAGTTTGCACCGAGATCCTAACATGCTCCCTGGCACACACTAGGCAATCTAGAAACTATAATTCTTAATGTTGTAAATCAGTATGGGAAGGAAAGGAAACTGAAGTTTTGTGTGCATTGTTCTAAGGCTGTCAGGCTCCTCCTTTCTGAGGATGGTTTATCACCAAATTTGTTTTTAAAAACTTTGAGGTCGACTGTCTTCTCTTAGTTTCAATTTATAGAGTCCCTTAAGCAGAGCTGCTAAAATCATGTGAAGGTGAGTTAGAGTTCTGCCAAGGAAGCCTGTGATAAGTGGGGCCCGTTTGTGGAAGCATGTGAATGCTTGGCGAATCTCCACGAGCATGCTGTGCCAAGCCATCATCTGAAATACAGCTTGCTAGAACCAGGAACACTTTCCATCTTTGATGTGTCGGGAGATGACGCAGAACACAGATGACAGGCAGAACTGAAACCTTGGGGAAGCCTTGTGGGAGATTCCTTCCAGTCAACATTTACAGAAAATCCTGGACTCATTTTGACCTGCATTGATTAAAGAAAATGTGTTGTCAGGAAGTAAAGGAAATCAGGTTTTTTTTCCCTTATTGTTGAAAAAAGGTTGCTGTTGTTTTGAAAAAGTGTTGGAGCTCCAATTACTGGAAATGTGAAAAAGAATGGTTCTAGTTGAAATCTTATAAGCTAATTTTAACTTTATTTATTTTTCATAACTTTGGGTTGCAAGGTCAGAAATGTCATTGCTAACTGTATTTGTAAACTTGTTATCCCTAAAAGCCTGCCCCTGCTGCAAAGCAAGGGATAAGGTCTTGTTTTGTTTCCTTTGATCAAGGAATAGAATATCGCTTGTTGGCTCTGAAACAAGAAGTCTTAAATTTAAACATCCTTTTGCTTTTCTCAGTGAAATAACACAGAGACAATGTAAAGGTGACTGAACTAAATACATGTGTATATCTCTTGAGTGGTGCTGAATATTAGGAACAGGATGCTGTTGGCCTTTAGTTTTTTGCATTTTTGCATTGCAGCAATATCATGATGGGGTTTTGATTATTATTTGCATAATTAACTATTCATATATATTTCTAGAGCAGTTATGGTAATATAAATAAAAATGATAGAACTATTGTAAGAATACTGAATGAGTCATGACCATATTGACGAAAGGGAAAGTCTTACCTAGGTCAATTTTCCTTTCATCTCTGAGGTTCTTCCTGGTCAAGGCAAAACAAAGCTTGGCAAATAACAAGCCATTGTGTAATGATATTATATTGCTCTGGACACAGGTAGGGGTTTTGGCAGGCCAAGTCTACACTGTAATACCAAATTAGTCTAGTAGATTTTTGTTCCAAGGGCATTAAGCGTCATAGTGAATGAAACATTCAAAACTTATTTGTAAATAAGAGTATGAGATGAGTGTAGGTATCTAGGGAAATATTATTATCTCTGATTACCCTGGGAAAGCTTTCACTCCCCTTACGTTGAACCCAGCATAATTATTTGGATTGTCTCATTTCATTTTCACAGCAACTTTATATGATAGGTATTATTATTATAATAGTCATTTTGTAAGTAATGAAACTGAGGCTTAGAGTGGTTTTACAGTTTGGCAACAGTTACATGGCTAGGAAATTTAGGAGATCTTTAATTTAGATTAAAGTTAGGGTTATACCAATTGAGAATATATTTAAACCTATATATGTGGGCTTCCCTGGTAGCTCAGCTGGTCAAGAATCCGCCTGCAGTGCAGGAGACTCCAGTTCAGTTCCTGGGTGGGGAAGATCTGCTGGAGAAGGGATAGGCTACCCACTCCAGTGTTCTTGGGCTCCCCTGGTGGCTCAGCTGGTAAGGAATCTGCCTGCAATGTAGGAGACCTGGTTTCGTTCCCTGGGTTGGGAAGATCACCTGGAAAAGGGAAAGGCTACCCACTCCAGTATTCTGGCCTGGAGAATTCCATGGACTGTATTATAGTCCATGGGGTCGCAAAGAGTCAGACACGACTGAGTGACTTTCACTCACTGTATATGAATATATAGAGATAGAGGAGTAGATACATATGGATATAGATATAAATATATCTGCCATGTGCCTTTTTGATTAAGTAATATATGAGCCTTTGGCTAAGTAATTTCAGAGCCTTTCATGTGTGCAGAGATAGATCTTTCTTATCATTGCGTGAAATTACATCTTTGTAAATACTATAACATAGTAAGACATTTTCTCTATCTTTGAACATTTATATAATTTTCCATCTTGGGGAATTACAAATGGTTCTTTAATGAACTTCCTTGCACAGATATCTGCACACTTGTAAATATCTCTATAAATGCTTACATGTAGCATTATTGAATCAAAGGCATTTGCATTTACAATCTTGATAGCTAATTTCAAATTTTGACTTTTTCCCTGCCTTTTCAAGAGTATTTCTCCTATATCCTCACAAACACTAGATGTTGCAGGCTTTTTAAAAAAAGTCATCCTATAGGTGAATATATTGCATTTCCTTCTTAAATTAATTTTTAAGAAGAAAATTTTTAATGAAATTGAGCATCTTTACATCATTTATTGAACAGTAGTGTTTCTTTGTTGAATTCTCAGTTACCTTCCCCCTACTTATAGATGTAGTTTATAAGTTGATAAAACATTTCTTATGTTACAAATGTTCATATTTCATCTTGATATTTGGCAATATATTCTCCTAATATTTGACCTCTTTTATAATTTCATTATGGTGTATATTGTTACCTAGAAGTTTTTAGCATTAATTTTTAATCAAATAGTTTATTTTCTTTAGGCTTTTTAGTATCCATGGCTTTTGGGGAAGATTCTCTCTTGCCTGTTAAAAACATTGTTGCATATTTTCTTTTAGCAGTTTGTTGTTCAGTGGCTCAGTTGTGTCCGACTCTTTGCAACCCCATGGACTGCAGCACACCAGGCTTCTGTGTCCTCCACTGTCTCCTGGGGTTTGCTCAACTTCATGCACACTAGGCTTCTGTGTCCTCCACTGTCTCCTGGGGTTTGCTCAACTTCATGTTCATTGAGTCGGTGATGCTTTATAACTGTCTTATCTTCTGCCGCCCTCTTCTCCTTTTACCTTCAATCTTTCCCAGCATCAGGGTCTTTTCCAATGAGTTGGCTCTTCGTATCAGGTGGCCAAAGTATTGCAGCTTCAGCCTCAGCATCAGTCCTTCCAAAGAGTATTCAGGGTTGATTTCCTTTAGGATTGACTGATTTGGTCTTCTTGCAGTCCAAGGGACCCTCAAGAGTCTTCTCAGGCACCACAATTCAAAACCATCAGTTCTTTCGTGCTCAGCCTTCTTATGGTCCAACACTCACATCCATACATGACTACTGGAAAAACAATGACTTTGACTAGATGGAACCTTTGTTAGCATAGTGATGTCTTTGCTTTTTAATACTCTGTCTAGGTTTGTCATATTTTTTCATTCCAAGACGCAAGAGTCTTTTAATTTAATGGATGCAGTCACCATCTGCGATGATCTTGGAGCTCAAGAAAAGAAAATCTGTGTGTCACTGTTTCCACTTTTCCCCCATCTATTTGCTGTGAAATGATGGGACCAAATGCCATGATCTTAGTTTTTTTAATGTTGAGTTTTAAGCCAGCTTTTTCACTCTCCTCTTTTACCCTCATTGAGAGGCTCTTAAGTTCCTCTTTTCTGCCATTAGAATGATATCATCTGCACGTGTGAAGCTGTTGATATTTCTCCCAGCAATCTTGATTTCAGCTTATGGCTCATCCAACCTGGCATTTCTCATGATGTACTCTGCTTGTAAGTTAAATAAACAGAGTGACAATATACAGCCTTGTCTTAACTCCTTTCCCAATTTTGAACCAGTCATTTGTTCCATGTAAGGTTCTAACAGTTGCTTCTTGCCCTGCATACAGGTTTCTCAGGAGACAGGTAAGGTGGTCTGATATTCCCATCTGTTTTAAGGATTTTCCATGGTTTGTTATGATCCATGTAGTCCAAGACCTTCTCATAGTCGATGAAGCAGAAATAATTGTTTTTCTGGAATTCCTCTGCTTCCTCTGTTGTCCAATGAATGCTGACAGTTTGTTCCCTGGTTCCTCTACCTTTTCTAAACCCAGCTTCTACAACTGGAAGTTCTTGCTACACATACTGCTGAATCCTAACTTGAAGGATTTTGAGTGTAACCTTACTAGCATGAGAAATGCATGTAATTGTTTGGTAGTTTGAACTTTAGCAGTTTAATAATTTATAATTTTTTTGTCCTTAGCCAATGTAAACTTTGCTTTTGTTAATCATATGAAATAGGAATTTTTTTTTCCAGGAGGAGATCTCATTCTTTCCCTACTATTTTTTGAATGGATCACCCAAACTAATTTGAATAGAAAAGTAGAGGAGAGAAACAGAAAGTACAAAAATAGATCTGTCTTTGGGCAAAGTATATTGCATTAATAAATGAGGTTTTATTATCTCTTCTGATATCTGATAAGGTCTGTTTCCATTCTTATTCTTAGTTTGCAAACCGCTTGCTAATTTCCAGGAATAATGTTAGTGGAATTTCTATTTTGATTGCCCTGTATTCATAAATTAAATTGGGGCAAACAGACATTTACAGTAATTTAGGATCATACGTGATATTACAATATTAAGGATTTTAATCCAAGAACATAGAATGGCATTACACTTACTCAGGGCTTTTTAAATTTTTCAGTTACGTTTTAAAGATAAGGATACCCTTGCACATTTATAATCACTAATTTTATAATTTATGATCTTTTCTATTATATTTTCTAAAATGACTATGGATTTTTTGGTCAGTTTCCAAATTCTGTTTTCACTGAACTCTTTTTTTTTTTCCCCCCCAAAGGCAAGACAACACTGTTTTAATTTCTTTAAAATGACATTAGTATTTTCTGTCTGTAGGTCTCACAATAAATTTGAGGTTGTATGATAATTTATCACAGATATAATAGTTAGGGAACTACATTTCTAGAAACACACTTGCTTTTCTTGTAATTGTCCTCTTCATTTATAGTAGCAGTAGCCGAAGTTTGGCTTGCATAAGTTTAAGAGAATGATTTTTTAACATGAGTGAGGGAATGTAGAAATCACTAAATTCTTGTTCTAAGTTTTTCTGTTTAACCTCTTGGATTCTCCAGGTAAACAAAAGCTTAATTCACAAATGAATTCTGGCATTTTTTTCATGTATTTATAAGGGTGCCCAAATAATTTACCAGACAATGAACAAGCTGAGGATGAAAAGTATATTACATTATTTGTTCTGTACAGAATGAAATGGTGATATGGTCCTCTGACTGCTAGATGCCTCAAACATTATTTAAAATATTATTTTCCAGCCTGTAGTTGTATAGTTAGTTTTCTGTTTGTTTTATTTAATTTTGGGATATCCCTAAATGAACTTTGTAAACCAGCCTTTTTGGGGAAGAATATTTGCTAGCAGATGTGTGTGTATACACACACAGTTCAGTTCAGTTCAGTCGCTCAGTCGTATCCGACTCTTTGTGACCCCAAGAACTGTAGTATGCCAGGCATTCCTGTCCATCACCAACTCCTGGAGTTTACTCAAACTCATGTCCATTGAGGCAGTGATACCATCCAGCTATCTCATCCTCTGTTGTCCCCTTCTCCTCTTGCCCTCAATATTTCCCAGCATCAGGGTCTTTTCAAATGAGTCAGCTTTTCACATCAGGTGGCCAAAGTACTGGAGTTTCAGCTTCAACATCAGTCCTTCCAATGAACACCCAGGACTGATCTCCTTTAGGATGGACTGGTTGGATCTCCTTGCAGTCCAAGGAACTCTTCAAGAGTCTTCTCCAACACCACAGTTCAAAAGCATCAATTCTTCGGTGCTTAGCTTTCTATATAGTCCAACTCTCACATCCATACATGACTACTGGAAAAACCATAGCTTTGACTAGACAGACCTTTGTTGGCAAAGTAACGTCTCTGCTTTTTAATATGCTCTCTAGGTTGGTCATAACTTTACTTCCAAGGAGTAAGTGTCTTTTAATTTCATGGCTGCAGTCACCATCTGCAGTGATTTTGGAGCCCCCCAAAATAAAGTCAGCCACTGTTCCACTGTTTCCCCACCTATGTGCCATGAAGTGATGGGACCAGATGTGAGAGTTGGACTGTGAAGAAAGCTGAGTGCCAAAGAATTGATGCTTTTGAACTGTGGTGTTGGAGAAGACTCTTGAGAGTCCCTTGGACTGCAAATATATCCAATCAGTCCATTCTAAAGGAGATCAGTCCTGGTTGTTCATTGGAAGGACTAATGCTAAAGCTGAAACTCCAATACTTTGGCCATCTCATGCAAAGAGTTGACTCATTGAAAAAGACCCTGATGCTGGGAGGGATTGGAGACAGGAGGAGAAGGTGACGACAGAGGATGAGATGGCTGGATGGCATCACTGACTCGATAGACATGAGTTTGAGTAAACTCTGGGAGTTGGTGATGGACAGGGAAGCCTGGCATGCTGTGATACATGCGGTCACGAAGAGTCGGACATGACTGAGTGATTGAACTGAACTGAACTGATGGGACGTTCATGGTTCATTTATTGCTGAAGCCTGGCTTGGAGAATTTTGAGCATTACTTTACTAGCGTGTGAGATGAGTGCAATTGTGCGGTAGTTTGAGCATTCTTTGGCATTGCCTTTCTTTGAGATTGGAATGAAAACTGACCTTTTCCATTCCCGTGGCCACTGCTGAGTTTTCCAAATTTGCTGACATGTTGAGTACAGCACTTTGACAGCATCACCTTTCAGGATTTGAAATAGCTCCACTGGAATTCCATCACCTCCACTAGCTTTGTCTGTAGTGATGCTAAGACCCACTTGACTTCACATTCCAGGATGTCTGGCTCTAGGTGAGTGATCACACCATCGTGATTA
>SJYQ01002008.1:398205-410787 GCA_006410935.1 Redunca redunca | reverse complement strand
TTTCTGGGATTCTTTCACTGTGTAGAAAATTCTATATTGACGTTTTTCTTTCAGAACTTTACAGATGTTACTCGATTGTCTGTGGCTTGTATAGGAAATCCATTGCCATTTTCATATCCATTCCTATATTATGTTAACTCCGGCTCTTTTAAATATTTTTTATTGCTGGATTTCAGCAGTTAAGTGACCGGTATGTCTTGGTGTTATTTTCTTCATGCGTCCTTATCTTAAGATTCATTGAACTTAGATCTATGATTTTATCACCTCATGAAAATTTGAATTGTTTATTTTAATATTGCCTTCAAGTATTCTTTCTTCAAATTATTTTCCTGCTTTATCTCTGCTCTTCTCTGTCTGGGTCTCTAATCACATATATTCTGTAGTGTCAATGTTGTCCCACAGACCATTAATGCTTTTTTTCACTTTTTCTCCCCATATATATGCAAGTTTGAAGAGTCTTACTATGGTTTCAAGTTCACTGATGGGCTATTCTGCATTGTCCAATGTGCTATTAATTCCCACCCAGTGATACTTTTTCATTTCAGATATTCTGTTTCTCATCCCATTAAGTTTCAGTTCCATGTATATGATATACTTTATTTCTCTCCTTGTTTTTTCTTCTACCTTTTTGAACAAATAGAATGTATTTATAATCATTTTAATGTCTTCAGCTGTGAATTTCTTCAGGGAAGCCACTCTTGGACTCTTAATATTCCTGCTTTTGACATGTTTAGTAATTTTTTATTGGATGCCAGACACTAGGAATTTGATGCTGTTGAGTGCTGGATTCTTTGGTTTTCTTTAAATATCATTGAAATTGTTTTCTGATATGCCATTGAGTTACTTGGCATTACTATGCTTTTATTAAGCCTTGGTCTACATAATTACAGGTGATAGTTGATTTGGCCCCCTTACTAAGGAGATGCAAATGCATTTCTGTGGTTGTCTGGCTCCCCTCTGTGGTCAGGTGTCAGCTCCCTCTGGATAGTGAAGACACAGACTGTTCCCAGCTCCAAGTGAGCTCCAGTGACCTTTCCACTTATTCTATCTCATGGTTCCTTCCCAGCCTCGGGTCATTTTCTCACTCACAGTCTCAGCAAAATTGTGAACAGTAGACTAGGGGGAATCTCTCTGCAGAACTGGGAATCTGATGCCTTCTCATTCATTTTGTGTTGGTCTCTGAGTATTGATCATGATGCTCTGGGCTGGGAACGCCTGGGGCACTCATTTTGGTCTGTGTTACTTGAGGCATTGCCCTGACCAGTGCCAGTGTTGTAGTTGGACCATTCCTTGTGAGTCTTGTGATTGCAAGACGCCCTCAGCAACAACTATCAGGGAACTCTACAAAAACGAAGTTTATTACTCAAGGGTTCTGGGGGGTTGGTGGTTCATGCCATGTCCAGGGCCACACAGAGAGGTTGCAGGTAGAGAGAATGAGAGCATGGAGCTGGGATTTAGCCTTTATTAGGGTCTAAAGTGGGGTGCTTAGAGTTTTGTGGTTCACTATTGATGAGATGGCTGGATGGCATCACAGACTCGATGGATGTGAGTCTGAGTGAACTCCGGGAGATGGTGATGGACAGGGAGGCCTGGCNCCGGGAGTTGGTGACGGACAGGGAGGCCTGGCGTGCTGCGATTCATGGGGTCGCAAAGAGTCGGACACGACTGAGCGACTGAACTGAACTGACTGACTGATTGATGAATTTAAAGCATGAGAGTGGGAACTGGACACAACAGGTCACACAAGTGGTCCACTGTCCAGGTCACTCAGGACTTCCTTAAAGAGGAACTTTGTGGGTGGAGTGGCTGGGCTTTTAATCTAGTTGTGTAGCTGATAATATGTGTATCTGAGATGGATGTCTTCAAATTGGATACAGGTTAATGCTAGGCACTTACGTTACAGAAAAAAAAAAGAATTATCAAGCAGTTGTGCTCATTGCTACAGCATCCTTCTCTTGTAGATTCTAGATGCCTTGGCCACCTCAAGATTATGTGCTCTTAATGCAGAGGGGAGACCATCAGGTTGTTGGTTCCTGCCTTGTGGCCTGGAACCTCTGTCCAGGCAGCAGGCTCGGGAAGTCACGTGATCACCTCATTTGGTTTCTTCCTCTCAGGGTCATTCGGTTATGCTCCCTGACTTCCCAGTCCTGTAAACCATTATTTTATCTGTCTTGTCCATTTCTCAAGTATTTAAGTTGAACGGGTAAATATGGACTTTCACAGCAGAATGTGAAAGTGATTATTATATAATTTAGCATTTTAAAAGTCCAGCTCACTTTCTAAAGAAATTTTTAATGCTAAAGCTCTCAATATCCTGGAGCTAAAAGTAGCACCAGTATTTTCTGTAGAATTTTTGACATGAATGGACATTTGGAAGTAGCATTTAAGTCCATGCTGTCTTCTTTCATGGCTCAGTGGTAAAGAATCTGCCTGCAATGCAGGAAATGCGCTAGACTCAGGTTTGATCCCTGGGTTGGGAAGATCCCCTGGAGGAGGAAATGGCAACCAACTTCAATATTGTTGACTGGAAATTCTCACAGACAGAGGAGCCTGGCAGACTACAGTCCACTGTGTCTCAAAGAGTCAGACAAAACTGAGCAACAGAGCATATATACACATTTAAATCCATACTAAAGTATTTCAATGACTCTTCATGTTGCCATGTGTTTTCCTCCATGAGCATTAATATTGGGCCATACACTGTTACTAAAGAAATACTAAGTGATTTCTCAAAGAAAAATGTAACTGCAAATCACCTAAAGATTCAGATAGATCAGATGGGAATATTCAAATCCTACTCACAAATCACCAAAAATGGGCTAATTTAAAGTGCTCTCTGGTAGAGAACAAATGCCTCATTAATGAAAACCCACATCAGCTAAGAACACCAGTCATGTCATTTAAACTCATGATTGACATCGCGGGGCACTAGGCATGCTGTGTTGCATGCATGAGTGAACACCTCGATGTGCCGTCATTCTGCTGTGTTACAGGGAGAGACCCTATACACATTCTCCTGGATGAGTAAATGGGCTCCGGGAGGAAGTGCGGAGCAAGCCGGTGTGCAGAAACAAAGCCTACTGCATACTCATCTTAAACCCTAGGACAAAAGAAACCTTCCAGAAGAACTAACTCCAATTTAAGAATGTTATGTCAAAACTAGAAGACATTCAATTTTTAGTTCGTCACTGTTGCTCATTACATGGGTCCCCAAAACCGAGCCTTATACCCAGAGGTGGCCTCCTATCATCTTTCACTCTGAGACCTAGGGCTTTTTCTGCCAAATATCCCATAACCAGCACTTTCCTTCATGATAGTAGTACGCAGCTTTTAATAATTGTTAATATAGTCCCTGAAAGCACACAGTTCACATCGTTTTAATTGTTTTTAACTCTGACTTGAATCCTAAGTTTCCTGTCCACTTAGCCTGTCATATACCTTCAAACTTAATACCCTTTCTTTCTCACCACTCACACCGCTGATGAAAATTGTCAGTGCTAGCTGAGTCTTTTATGATTTCTCTTATTTAATATATTCTTTATTAACATTTCTTTATTTTTTATCATTTATTCTCATGTCAGGCAATTGAATGTTACAGGCCACAGACTGCCCTGCGCCCCCTAGTTGCAGTGCAAATTTACATTCAGACAAAGGTGGACCAGTGTCTTCCGGTATCGTTGTTGTTGTTCTTAACAACTGATTGGGCACAAATCCATCAAGCACCCAGAGAGTCTTGTAAAGAACAGGGCTCCTTTAATGGGATCCTTGAAAGATGCTGTGGCACCTTCTTGTGGTCCATGTGGATCTGCTCCGTAGCTAGAAATGTTGTGTCAGTTATTAATAGATGCTTAGAATGTGCTGTGTGCTCAGATGCTCAGTTGTGCTTGACTCTTTGCGACCCCATGGACTGTAGCCTGCCAGGCTCCTCTGTCCATAGAATTGTCCAGGCAAAAATACTGGAGTGGGTTGCTCTTTCCTCCTCCAGGGGATCTTCCCAACCCAGGGACTGAACCCACATCCCCTGAGTCTCCTGCATTGGCAGGTGGATTCTTTACCATTGTGCCACCTGGAAAGTCCAAGCTTAGGAAATGACCCTGAAACTTAGTGCCTGAGAAAAACATTGTTTCCTATCTCACATTTCTTTGGGACAAGTTAACAGGGGTAGGGAGGGCAGCTTGGCTCTGCTCCATGTGTTTCTAGCTGGACTCCAGCTGTAGCATTAAAGCTGATCTTCCCAGCCTCAGAAAGGGCAACCCAGATGGCCAGGCTTACTTTCTCATTCTCCCTATGACCTTTGTGTTTATACTGAATGTTTCACCCCTCTGTATGGCCTCTTTCCATTAGGGTGGCTGAGACACCTTCCTGTGGCTGCTGGATTCTGCCTGAGCCAGATGAAGGCCATAAGAGCTCTCATAAACTCCCACAACATCACCTGTGTGTCATTTTGTGGACCAAACAAGTCACAGAGTCACCCAAACTTATGGGGTGGAATCATAGTCCCTACCCCTTGAATCTCGGATTCAAGGCAGAGTCATATCACAAAAGAGTGCTGACACAGAGAGGACTAATTCACTGAAGACCATTTTGAACAAAGATGACTAAGTCTTAGCCCAAGGCTGCACCAGTGATTATAATTCCTCCTCCAGGGGATCTTCCCTACCCTGGATCAAGCCCATATCTCCTGTGTCTCCTGCAACAGCAGGCACTTACCACTTGAGCCACCTGGGAAGGCCAGTAACCTAATATATAAATAAAAACAATGTTTCAAAGGCAGTGAAGATTTTTGGGGGGCCTCACAGCGAGGCATGTGGGAATCTTAGTTCCTGGACCAGGGATCAAACCCGTGCCCCCAGCAGTGGAAGCTCAGAGCCTTTACCACTGGACCACCAGGGAGGTCCCAAAGGCAGTGAAGACGCTGTTCTGTTTCCCACATGTCACCTACAGATGCTTGTCTCCTACAACTCGGAAGGTTTTTTCCAGGCTCCTCTTGATCTTACAGAAGGAAATGGCACCCAACTCCAGTTCTCTTGCCTGGAAAATCCCATGGATGGAGGAGCCTGGTAGGCTACAGTCCATGGGGTCCCTAAGACTTGGACACGACTGAGCAACTCCACTTTCACTTTTCACTTTCATGCATTGGAGAAGGAAATGGCAACCCACTCCACTGTTCTTGCCTGGAGAGTCCCAGGGACAGGGAAGCCTGGTGGGCTGCTGTCTATGGGGTCACACAGAACTGGTCACGACTAAAGCAACTTAGCAGCAGCAGCCTCTTGGTCTAAATTACTATCAGGGCTAAAATAACATTCCATTCAACCAGTGTGGTTGTGTGTACTGGGTATACCTGCAGACCTCACCAATATTAGTCATTCTAGGAGAGGACCCAGTCATTGAATAATAGTGGAAATTAACATGAAGGAAACTTCATCAGGGAAACACACTGAAGAGCCTTTCTTAAACAGTGACAAAATGATAAGCTCCAGTCAAGGAGAGACCACACCTTCCTCTGTTCATCCTTCTGCTCCCAATCTCTGGCATAGAACCTGGTGCCTGTGTGTGCATGGGCATGCACACACTCAGTTGCATTTGACACTTTGCAACTCCATGGACTGTAGCCCACCAGGCTTATGGAAATTTCCACGGCAAGAGTACTGGATTAGGTTGCCATTTCCTTCTTCGGGGAACCTTCTTGACCCAGGGATCAAAACCTTGTTTCCTGAGTTTCCTGCATTGGCAGATTCCTTATCACTAGCGCCACCTGGGAAGCCCAGAGCCTGCATAAGGAACCCTATTTGTTGAATGGAGTTTAAGGAACAGTAGGACTTTCTAAAGAGGATATCTAAATGTTGGTTTAAATGAAGTACAATTCATGGAGCAGATGTCTAGACACACAGCAGACGTATGGAAAATCCACGCTGTCTGAAAGGACCTGTGCCGAATTGAAGAAGCACCTTGTTTCCCAGGAAACGCTCTCAGCCTTGTGCTCAACCTCCTGTCTCCAGTCCTCAAGAGGCCACGTGAGCGCACAAGTGTCCCTAAGTAGTCGAGAGTCCCTGTCCTAGGAACTCATTTGAAAATTTTCATCCATTGTCACGGACTTCCTCTAAAATCTTTGATTTAACAGGGCTTCAACCAGAAAATCTGAAAGATTATGTTAAATTCAATGTCTAAATCCTTTCCCTTTTGCTAGTCATGTGCATTTTCAGAACATTTTGCCAGTGAGTGTTTAGCAGCCGCATTTGTTTATGGAAGAGATGAATCCCTTGAAGTGAACCCTCAGTGAGATAGCTGTCAAGCGGTATGTTGTAAACTTGTGCTCACAGAGATAGGAAAAGTGTCAGACAGAAGTCTGAGATGAGAGGAAATTGCATGAGAAAGTGAAGTCCATCTCAGAGCTTTTTCATTTTTGTTTGTATGGTACTGTAGACTGAAGGTTTATGCCACCTTCTCCCTACAATCCATATGTTGAAACCCGATACCCAATGTGATGATATTGCGAGGCAGGGCCTTTGGAAGTTGATAAGGTCATGAGGATGGAGCTCTCATGAATGGGATCAGTGCCCTTATAAAAGAGACCCCAGGGAGCCCTCTGCTCCTACCTCCACATAAGGACTCAGCAAGAAGACAGCTGTCTGAGAATCAACGCTCAGACTTTCACCAGACACCAAATCTGTACATGCCTTGATCTTGGCTGGCTATCCCTAGGACTGTGAGAAATAATTAATGTTGTTCACAAGGCACTCAGTCTATGATATTTTTGTTATTTTTGTTGTTGTTGTTGTTCAATCACTCAGTCCTATCTGACACTTTGTGACCCCATGGACTGTAGCACACCAGGCCCTTCTGTCCTCCATTATCTCCCACAGTTTGCTCAAATTCTTTTCCACTGAGCTGGTGATGTCCATCCAAGATGAGTGGACATTTCCTCTCCTGTGGCCCCCTTATTCTCTTGCCCTCGATCTTTCCCAGCATCAGAATTTTTTCCAATGGGTTAGCTCTTCAAATCAAGTAGCCGAAGTGTTGGAGCTTCAGCTTTAGCATCAGTCCTTCCAGTGAATATTCAGAATTGGTTTCCTTTAGGACTGACTGGTTTGATATCCCTGCTATCCAAGGGACTCTCAAGAGTCTTCTCCAACACCACAGTTCGAAAGTATCAATTCTTTGGCACTTAGCCTTCTTTATGGTTCAACTCTCACATCCATACATGACTATTGGAAAATCCATAGCTTTGACTATATGGACCTTTGTTGTCAAAATGTTGTCTCTGCTTTTTAATATGCTGTCTAGGTTTGCAATAGCTTTTCTTCCGAGGAGCAAGCGTCTTTGAGTTTCATGGCTGCAATCACTGCAGTGATTTTGGAGCCCAAGAAAATAAAATCTATCATTGTTTCCACTTTTCCTCCTTCTATTTGCTGTAAAGTGATGGGCCTGGATGCTGTGATCTTAGTTTTTTGAAAGTTGAGTTTCAAGCCAGCTTTGTCACTCTCCTCTTTCACCCTCATCAAGAGGGTCTTTAGTTCCTCATCATTTTCTGCCATTAGAGTGGTATCATCTGCATGTGTGAGACTATTTTTTTTTTTTTTTTGCTTTGTTATAACAATCTGAAAGAACTGGGGACCTTAGGGAGCTAAATTAGACAACTATGCAGTTGTTTTACTTGGCACAATGCTTACCAGGTGATTCAGTACACTGTAACCCTGTTGATGATGTTGAAGTTAATATTATGAAAATAGAAATGCCTGGAAATAAAATTCATATTATTTTCTAAAATATTTATTAGTCGTATTTTCTGAGCACTTAAAACTGTAACTGCTATAACCTTGAAAAATGTTCAAGAAACCATCCAGTATTCAAGCTTTATTAAAGAGCGTAATGTCCTCATTAGCCTTCAAGTCTAGGACCCCTTGTCATCATTATAGGCACCAGTAGATTTTGCTAGAGTTTGTGAATGGTATTTTTGTGACAAAGTTTAGTATCCTGGTAAGTTTAGGGGGGCATGCATGTGTGTGTGTGCACTTGTCTATGTGTGCATTTGTGTGTGTGTTGATGATAATGCTGATCAGGGTCACAGCATGAAGCTAATGTCACTGTGGAAGGTGGATGGTACCTGGGGTGACCCCCCGTTGGCTGGCAAGCCGTCTTCTCTACAGCTGCCAATGTATTCACTACAACAGACCAGCATCTCTCATGGAAGGACCAGGTTGCACAGGGCACAGTTCGGTGAATTCCAAATCTGATTTTTCAGATACTTAATTCCAATGAGAATTGTAATGAGCTTGCCTTTAATTTATTCTTTGGAAATTATGTAGATTTACTAATCACTTAGACTTTAAAATCTTCATAACCTTATGTTACTGTATAAATGTACCTTCTCTGTTAGTGTATGCTAGTTCATTGATACAGTTTTCTTTTTGTTAAAGCATGGATTATTTCTAACAGTAACATTTTTATTTTTCATTAAGGTTTTTTAATGGGTCTCAAATTCTGTGATAGATTTTTGTCAAGTTGTTTCTAGGAAAAAGTACTAATTTTAAAAATTAATAACTTAAAACTACCATACCACAGAACAAATGGTCCACAAAATATTCTCCTTTCTTTCTGAAGGTTTTTTTTTTTTTTCCCAAATGCACTATTACCATTAATCAGTCTTTTACTATTAAACTTAAATGGCCAGTTGAGACAAGTTTTTCTGTTGCCCTTCTTTCACCACTGATTAAGGCTGGAGTGGCAGGTGTTCAGGATAATATTCATTTAGCCTTCAGAGTTTTCTGAATAGACTTGGTGACCTTGCCAGCTCCAGCTGCTTTCTTGTCCACTGCTTTAACGACACCCTATAGTTACTTCCATTCTGATCACTTGGTTGTTGATCCACATTATGCATCAGTGTGTGCTTGACTGGCTCAGTTCAGTCACTCAGTCATGTCCGACTCTTTGCAAGCCCATGAACTGCAGCATGCCCGGCTTCCCTGTCCATCACCAACTCTCAGAGCTTGCTCAACTTCATGTCCATCGAGTTGGTGATGCCATCCAACCATCTCATCCTCTGTCATCCTCTTCTCCTCCTGTCTCCAATCTTTTCCAGCATCAGGGTATTTTCCAGTGAGTCAGTTCTTCACATCAGGTGGCCAAAGTACTGGAGTTTCAGCTTCAGCATCAGTCCTTCCAATGAATATTCAGGACTGATTTCCTTCGGGATTGACTGGTTTGATCTTGCAGTCCAAGGGACTTTCAAGAGTCTTCTCCAATGCCACAGTTCAAAAGCATCAATTCTTCAGCACTCAGCTTTCATTATGGTCCAATTCTCACATCCATACATGACTACTGAAAAAAACATAACGTTTACCAGACGGACCACAAATGGATCTTCATGGGCAAAATAATGTCTCTGCTTTTTAATATGCTGTCTAGATTGGTCATAGCTTTTCTTCCAGGGAGCAAACATCTTTTAATTTCGTGGCTGCAGTCACCATTTGCAGTGATTTTGGAGCCCAAGAAAATAAAGTCTCTCACTGTTTCCAGTGTTTCCTGATCGATTAGCCATGAAGTGATGGGACCAGGTGCCATGGTCTTAGTTTTCTGAATGTTGAGTTTTAAGCCAGCTTTTTCACTCTCCTTTTTCACTTTCATCAAGAGGCTCTTTAGTTCCTCTTCGCTTTCTGCCATAAGGGTGGTGTCATCTGCATATCTGAGGTTATTGATATTTCTCCTGGCAATCTTGATTCCAGCTTGTGCTTCATCCAGCCCAGCATTTCACATGATGTACTCTGCATATGTCATATAGGCAGGGTGACAATACACAGCCTTGACATACTCCTTTCCCAATTTGGAACCAGTCCATTGTTCCATGTGTGCTTGATGGAAACAACAAAATGGTGAACACATTATGAGAACTTCCTGTTTTCTGAGGCAACTGGAGGAGATGGGCAGATGGTTAATGGGCCACGATAGGCTAGTACTATGATATAGTAGGACTTCCCAGGTGGCTCACTGGTAAAGAATCTGCCTGCCAATACAGAAAACCCTGGTTGGTTCCCTAGGTTGGGAAGATCCCCTGGAGGTGAAATAGCAACCCAATCTAGTATTCTTGCCTGGACAGTCCCATGGACAGAGGAGCCTGGTGGGCTATAGTCAATGGAGTTGCAAAGAGTTGGACATGACTAAAGCAGCTTAGCATGTACCCCTGCACTGCACATTGACCTTGGAACATTCCCCTTAAATAGTTATACAAACAAATGGACAAAGACAATGTCAATATTGAGGTAATTCCATTTTAAACAAAAAGGAATTTTTGAGGTAATTCCTTTTTTTTACCTACAGGAGCCACAGTCTGTCTAACCTTAGGTAAAGAAAAATAGTATCATTTAGAAATACACAAATATTTGACTGTCTTTGTAAAATAGTCTTTCCTCTATTTAAAATTATTTCATATTTAAGCTGCTTAGAGGTTTTCTTCCTCTCAAAGCTCAGATACTTTTTATGATAATCTGAATCACCTAAAACCACTTCTTAGGAATCAAGTATCATCTGTTTTGTTGTTCAGTCGCTCAGTCATGTCCGACTCTTTGCAATCTCATGGACTGCAGCATGCCAGGCTTCCCTGTCCTTCACTATCTCCTGGAGTTTGCTGAAACTCATGTCCATTGAGTCGGTGATGCCGTCCAACTATCTCATCCTCTGTCGTCCCCTTCTCCTCCTGCCTTCAATCTTTCCCAGCATCAGGGTCTTTTCCAGTGAGTTGGCTCTTTGCATCAGGTGGCCAAAGGATTGGAGCTTCAGCTTCAACATTAGTCCTTCCAATGACTGATCCAAAATCATCTGTTCTAGAAAGAATAAAATGTACATGACCATTAATAAATCTAATGGTTCCCTGCCAACCATACAGGGAGTTTAATAATGTGGGCTATTGGGCTGTTCTCTAGCCCTGCTCTGTTCTGGCTGTGTAACATACTGCCAGCGAGGCTGGATGGCCTCATTAGAAAGAACCAGGAAAGCTAGTGGAAGTGGCTCTCGTAGACCATCAGGTCAGCATTCTCCAGATGGAGACTGGGCAGGCTTGGGAGGCATAGCCTTAGAAAGTACTGGGCTTCATCCACCACAGCATAACCCTGAGGGAGGGTGGCCAGGAATATAGCATCTTGGCTACTCTTGTATCTTCTGAACATGATACAATCCTGTTGTTGCTGTTTAGTCGCTAAGTCCTGTCTGACTCTTTGTTACCTCATGACTGCAGCAGGCCAGGCTTCCCTGTCCTTCACTATCTCTAAGAGTTTGCGAAAATTCGTGTGCATTGAGTTGGTGATGCTATCTGACCATCTCATCCTATAGCACTCTTTGAATAGTTATGCCAGAAAGCAACAGTTTTCAATATGTGGCCCTGGAGGCCTGAGTTTCTCCAAGATACTTGTCTGGTTCTGAAAAATAATGCTAACATATTTCCCTTCTTCACTATTTTGATATCTGCTGTGATGGGTGTTTGATGCCTCAGTACAAATCAAGACCTGGAAAACAGTTGCACTCAAATTGTATAAGTATTGTACTATATTCTTGCCTTCACACACTCACAGGGGAAAAAAAAGAATGCCCTTTCTGCGGCCATAAAAATATTAATTTTTTTTATATCTCAACCCTTGAATACATGACTTCTTAATAACATGTGAAGACCTGGGAAATGCACATAAAGTACTTTGACAATGTACATCAGTAAGATGGTTATCTCAGAGAAACTGGTTGAATTGTCTTTTCTTTTGTGAAACACCACTTTTGCTTAAAAGAAAAAATGGCTGGGAAAACTGTGATCAACAAGATTATAGATATTTAGAAGACATTTTCTTTAAAAAGAACCAAGGTGAGTCTGTCGCTTCAAGGGAAACAACTGACAATATTTGTTCAATGGTAGATTTGAATGTCTGAGCAAAAATTAAAATTCTGGAAAACTTCTATTCAACATCCTGTGCTTGAAACCTTCCCAATAATTTACAGATTTTTCTGATGAGATCAATGATAATATTCACAATGATTTTTTTTTATATTTTATATTGAAATGCATCAACACTGAAAAGATCTGCATAATTCAGTGAACTAATACTCCAAAAATGACTGATGCATGATCTTACAAAAGCCACGCTTCGGGAACAGATCTGTCCAAGCTTTAAGCAGGACTTTGAATAATGGATTTTCATGTAGTAGGGTAAGAAAAGATCATTGCAGCTAATCTTTGTAAAATTACCAAAGAAGAATATCCACAATTACCTGACAAAACTTTTGAAGTCTTCCTTCCTGTTCTCTCTACATACGTGTGAAGCCCGATTATCTTGAAATATTTGACATACTTCCATCAAAACCACACGTCACAAGAGCTTGAATGTAGCAGCCAAAAAGAGACCAGGCAGTTTCCTATTAAGGCAGAGATGACAAAGATTTATAAACATGGAGAAAGTGTCACTCTCCTCCCCATTTTTTAAAAATTATAGTTATTTTTAACTAAATATGTTTATTTATATTAACATGTAATGGGTCACTATTTTATCTTTTTTTTTTTTTCCAAATAGGAAAAGGAGTACGTCAAGGCTGTATATTTTCTCCCTG
>SJYQ01002008.1:340022-398081 GCA_006410935.1 Redunca redunca | reverse complement strand
GATCTATAGAGTGAACTTTTGGACTCTGGGTGAGAGAGAGAGGGAAAGGGTGGGATGAGATGGGAGAATGTCATTGAAACATGTATACTATCATGTAAGAAACGAATCGCCAGTCTATGTCCGATGCAGGATGCAGGATGCTTGGGGCTGGTGCATGGAGAGGACCCAGAGAGATGGTATGGGGTGGGAGGTGGGAGGGGATTCACGTTTGGGAACATATGTACACTCGTGGTGAATTCATGTCAATGTTTGGCAAGACCAATACAGTATTGTAAAGTAAACTAAAGTTAAAATAAAAATTTAAAAATAAATAAATAAATAAAAAATAGCTCATTCACATTGTTGTATGGCAGAAATCAATACAACTTTGTAAAGCCATTGTCCTCCAGTTAAAAATAAATTGCAAAATAATTGGTGAAATGTGAGACCTCTTACAGTAAGATATTGGAGGCAGGTCACTCTGGAGTAGAGGGAGAATGATGAAATTGGGGGACACTCAGTCTACAGTGCCTTCTTCCATCACAGCAGATTGACTGGTGCCTGTTTTTTACCTGAAATTCTATATAAAATCCCAATGGAAGACTCCATTCCATATCAATGTGTCATTTAGAAATACATTCTTTGGACCAGAAAAATTGAGAGGTAGAAAAAAACGAAATCAGTTCTTCCTTTCACTTGTCATGTCAAGCAAAAAACATGAGTCTAATTACTTTACCTGCTTCTTAAGGGTAGTGTGAACTTTATGTGAGTCACTGTTTGTAATACTTTGAACATTCTTGTCACTACCAAGTTTATGTAGGTGCCTGTTAAATAAAAAGAAATGAATAAATAGCCACAAATGACGACACATTTGTAGATCACATTGTAAGCAAAAAACTAGGTTGAAGTGACCCTTGACCCCAGAGATTCAGGAAGTTTGTCCAACTCAGGTTCCAGGAGGACACCTGTAGATTTCTGGGTTCCAGTGGACACTCTCTTTGATTGTCCACTTCTGAAACACAGTGGAATATGAAGATTATAAAAATACAAGCTGATCAACTAGCAAATACATAAGAAATAAATGGCCCAAACTCTCCAGTTTACATGGATAGGTTCACGCAAGAGCTGTACACCATTTAGAAACTAAAAGTGACTAGAAACCCCTTTCCACCCACACCTCCAAAGTCATGAAAATACCTACTTGTTTTAGGGTTTTTGGCCTCCCATTTGGCTGCATAATTCCTACCTCAAGCACTGAGTGTTTACTGTGGAGATAGGGAAAAAAAAAAACACCGCTTTTCCTGATAAGAAACTCCTAAGCTCATAGAGTAGATCTCAATATGCTGTATGTTACGTTAGTCACTCAGTTGTGTCCTACTCTTGTCCATGGGATTCTCCAGGGAAGAATACCGGAGTGGATTGTCATTCCTTTCTCCAGGAGATCTTCCTGATGCAGGGATCAAACCTGGGTCTCTTGACTGCAGGCAGATACTTTACCATCTGGGCCACCAGGGAAGTCGGATATCTTATGTATGCCCAGTTCCAAAATGGGGGGAAAGAGAAAGTGGAATGAATTGAGAAAGTAGCCTTGATGTCTATACACCACCATGTGTAAAACAGATGACTAGCAAGAAGCTGATACATAACACAGGTAGCTCAGCTTGGTGTTCTGTGATTACCTTAAGGGATTGGATCTGGAGGTGGAAGGGAGGCTCCAGAGGCGGGGGTATATGTATACTTATGGCTGATCCACACTGTTGTACAGCAGAATTGAACACAGTATCTTAAAGCACTTATCCTCCACTTAAAAAAAATGAACATAGGAGGCAGAGTACGGATGTACTACAGATGTACCTTAGAGTCCTACAGATGTACCTTAAATCCAGGTCTAACAATTTTTTAGCTGTGTGACCAAGACAAGTTATTTACCATTTTAAATGTGGGATGGACAATTAATAGCGTTCTGACATTTTAGGAAGAGGAAGTAAGTGGCGAGCTCTAGAGCTTAAGAGAGAAATGTGTGTTTGGGAGTCGTCTGGGAGTCATTTGGGGTCAACTGCGAAAGAGGTGTAGGTTGTAGGTTAGGATTGGGGGTAAGATCAAGTTTTAGGGTAACCCTGAACTTTGAGATAACCATCTGCACTTTGCTAAGAAGCACTGAGTGACCATTAAAATTGAGTCACTTTTTAAAATGTCTGAATGAAAGTGACATGTCACCTACAAGTGTGATTCTCTGGACTGCTTGTAGCCCCCATACAAGGGAATTCAGACAAGTATTTTCAGCAACAGCTAGCTGAATGCAAACATCCTCAGTGAGGCATTGCAGGTGACACTACCTTGTAAACTGAATTTGTTACAAAAATATTAGGTTGCTGCTCTCCCAGTAGTAGAATAACTAGTGCTGGTCGTAGTGGTAATAGGAGAGGCAGGATATGCAGCGCTCATGCACCAGTATTCTCCCTATGAGCACCTAAGGCCACTGCAAGCTAAGTGTTTTACACATGATGAGCAGCAAGTTCTGAACACTCCAAAGAACACAGAAGGCAAGTTCCTTCTAGCCACTGAATTCTCTATTCTTGCTCACCCAACGGAAACCACCACAACAAATCCACACCTTTCTTATTTTGGAATTTACTCTTACTATAGTGAATTAATTCAGATGCTTATATCTTTCCTTTTCTCCTTTGTTTCTCACCTCTCTTCTTTTCACAGCTATTTGTAAGGCCTCCCCAGACAGCCATTTTGCTTTTTTGCATTTCTTTTCCATGGGGGTGGTCTTGATCCCTGTCTCCTGTACAATGTCACGAACCTCATTCCATAGTTCATCAGGCATTCTATCTATCAGATCTAGACCCTTAAATCTATTTCTCACTTCCACTGTATAATCATAAGGGATTTGATTTAGGTCTTACCTGAATGGTCTAGTGGTTTTCCCTACTTTCTTCAATTTAAGTCTGAATTTGGCAATAAGGGGTTCATGATTTGAGCCACAGTCATCTCCTGGTCTTGTTTATGCTGACTGTATAGAGCTTCTCCATCTTTGGCTGCAAAGAATATAATCATTCTGATTTTGGTGTTGACCATCTGGTGATGTCCATATGTAGAGTCTTCTCTTGTTTTGTTGTAAGAGGGTGTTTGCTATGACCAGTGCATTTTCTTGGCAAAACTCTATTAGTCTTTGCCCTGCTTCATTCCGCATCCCAAGGCCAAATTTGCCTGTTACTCCAGGTGTTTCTTGACTTCCTACTTTTGCACATTCTGAAGGAGATCAATCCTGGGATTTCTTTGGAAGGAATGATGCTAAAGCTGAAGCTCCAGTACTTTGGACACCTCATGCAAAGAGTTGACTCATTGGAAAAGACTCTGATGCTGGGAGGGATTGGGGGCAGGAGGAGAAGGGGACGACCCAGGATGAGATGGCTGGATGGCGTCACGGACTCAATGGACGTGGGTCTGAGTGAACTCCGGGAGCTGGTGATGAACAGGGAGGCCTGGCGTGCTGCGATTCATGGGGTCGCAAAGAGTCGAACACGACTGAGCGACTGAACTAAACTGAACTGAACTGATAGTGAATTAATTCAGTCGCTCAGTTGTGTCCAACTCTTTGTGACCCCATGGACTCCAGCACGCCAAGCCTCCCTGTCCATCACCAGCTCCCAGAGTTTATCCAAACTCATCTCCACTGAGTCGGTGAATCCATGCAACCATCTCATCCTCTGTTGTCCCCTTCCCCTCCTGCCTTCGATCTTTGCCAGCATCAGGGTCTTTTCAAATGAGTCAGCTCTTGGCATCAAAATATTGGAGTTTTACCTTCAACATCAGTCCTTCCACTGAACGCCCAGGAATGATTTCCTTTAGAATAGACCCATTGGATCTCCTTGCAGTCCAAGGGACTCAAGAGTCTTCAATACCACAGTTCAAAAGCATCATTTCTTTTGTACTCAACTTTCTTTATACTCCAACTCTCACATCCATACATGACCACTGGAAAAAACATAACCTGACTAGATGGACCTTTGTTAACAAAGTAATCTCTCTGGTTTTTAATATGCTGTCTAGGTTGGTCATAGCTTTCCTTCCAAGGAGTAAGTGTCTTTTAATTTCATGGTTGTAATCACCATCTGCAGTGATTTTTCAGCCTCCCAAAATAAAGTCTGACACTGTTTCCACTGTTTCCCCATCTATTTCCCATGAAGTGATGAAAACAGATGCCATGATCTTATTTAAGCCAACTTTTTCACTCTCCTCTTTCACTTTCATCAAGAGGCTCTTTAGTTCCTCTTCACTTTCTGTCATAAGGGTGGTGTCATCTGCATATCTGAAGTTATTGATATTTCTCCCAGCAATCTTGATTCTAGCTTGTGCTTCTTCCAGCCCAGCGTTTCTCATGATGTACTCTGCATATAAGTTAAATAAGCAGGGTGACAATATACAGCTTGATGAACTCCTTTTCCTATTTAGAGCCAGTCTGTTGTTCCATGTCCAGTTCTAACTGTTGCTTCCTGACCTGCATATAGGTTTCTCAAGAGGCAGGTCAGGTGGTCTGGTATTCCCATCTCTTTCAGAATTTTCACAGTTTATTGTGATCCACACAGTCAGAGGCTTTGGCATAGTCAATAAAGCAGAAATAGTTGTTTTTCTGGAACTCTCTTGCTTTTTCCGTGATCCAGTGGATGTTGGCAATTTGATCTCTGGTTCCTCTGCCTTTTCTAAAACCAGCTTGAACATCTGGAAGTTCACAGTTCACGTATTGCTGAAGCCTGGCTTTGAGATTTTTGAGCATTAGTTTACTAGCATGTGAGATGAGTGCAGTTGTGTGGTAGTTTGAGCATTCTTTGGCATTGCCTTTCTTTGGAATTGGAATGAAAACTGACCTTTTCCAGTCCTGTGGCCACTGCTGAGTTTTCCAAATTTGCTGGCATATTGAGTGCAGCCCCTTCACAGCATCATCTTTTAGGATTTGAAATAACTTACTGGAATTCCATCACCTCCACTAGCTTTGTTCGTAGTGATGCTTTCTAAGGCCCACTTGACTTCACATTCCAGGATGTCTGGCTCTAGGTGAGTGATCACACCATTGTGATTTTCTGGGTCGTGAAGATCTTTTTTGTACAGTTCTTCTGTGTATTCTTGCCACCTCTTCTTAATATCTTCTGCTTCTGTTAGGTCCATACCATTACTATCCTTTATCGAGCCCATCTTTGCATGAAATGTTCCCTTGGTATCTCTAATTTTTTTGAAAAGATCTCTAGTCTTTCCCATTCTATTGTTGTCCTCTATTTCTTTACACTGATCACTGAAGAAGGCTTTCTTATCTCTTGTTGCTATTCTTTGGAACTCTGCATTCAGATGCTTATATCTTTCTTTTTCTCCTTTGCTGTTTGCTTCTCTTCTTTTCACAGCTATTTGTAAGGTTTCCTCAGACAGCCATTTTGCTTTTTTGCATTTCTTTTTCTTGGGGATGGTCTTGATCCCTGTCTCCTGTACAATGTCATGAACCTCCATCCATAGTTCATCAGGCACTGTATCAGATCTAGTCCCTTTCATCTATTTCTCACTTCCACTGTATTGTTATAAGGGATTTGATTTAGGTCATACCTGAATGGTCTAGTGGTTTTCTCCACTTTCTTCAATTTCTGTCTGAATTTGGTAATAAGTTTGTGCTGACTGTATAAAGCTTCTCCATCTTTGGCTGCAAAATATATAATCAATCTGGTTTCAGTGTCGACCATCTGGTGATGTCCATGTGTAGAGTCTTCTCTTGTGTTGTTGGAAGAGGGTGTTTGCTATGACCAGTGTGTTCTCTTGGCAAAACTTCATTAGCCTTTGCCCTACTTCATTCTGTACTCCAAGGCCAAACTTGCCTGTTACTCCAGGTGTTTCTTGACTTCCTACTTTTGCATTCCAGTCCCCTATAATGAAAAGGACATCTTTTTTGTGTGTTAGTTCTAAAAGGTCCTGTAGGTCTTCACAGAACCTTTCAACTTCAGCTTCTTCAGCATTACTGGTTGGGACATAGACTTGGATTACCGTGATATTGAATGGTTTGCCTTAGAAATGAACAGAGATCATTCTGTCGTTTTTGAGATTGCATCCAAGTACTGCATTTCAGACCCTTTTGTTTACTGTGATGGCTACTCCATTTCTTCTGAGGGATTCCTGCCCATAGTAGTAGAAATAATGGTCATCTGAGTTAAATTCACCCATTCCAGTTCATTTTAGTACGCTGATTCCTAGAATTTCGACGTTCACTCTTGCCATCTCCTGTTTGACCACTTCCAATTTGCCTTGATTCATGGACCTAACATTCCAGGTTCCTATGCAATATTGCTCTTTATAGCATCAGACCTTGCTTCTATCACCAGTCACATCCACAACTGGGTGTTGTTTTTGCTTTGGCTCTTTCCCTTCATTCTTTCTGGAGTTATTTCTCCACTGATCTCCAGGAGCATATTGGGCACCTACTGACCCGGGTAATTCATCTTTCAGTGTCCTTTTTGCCTTTTCATACTGTTCATGGGGTTCTCAAGGCAAGAATACTGAAGTGGTTTGCCATTCCCTCCTCCAGTGGACCACATTTTGTCAGAACTCTTCACCATGACCCGTCCATCTTGGGTGGCCCTACCCGGCATGGCTTAGTTTCATTGAGTTAGACAAGGCTGTGGTCCATGTGATCAGATGGCTAGTTTTCTGTGACTGTGGTTTCAGTCTGTCTGCCCTTTGATGCCCTCTCTCAGCGCCTACTGTCTTACTTGGGTTTCTTTTACCCCGGACGTGGGTTATCTCTTCATGGCTGCTCCAGCAAAGTGCAGCCACTGCTCCTTACCTTGGACATGGGGTATCTTCTCTCGGCTGCCCGCTGCTCCAGCACCGCCCTAACTAAATTCAGCTAATTCCCAAGGTTAGAGTTTGTTTGGAGAGGTGGCAAAATTAAAAAAAAAAAAAAAAAGGCACCCCCCCCCCCTTTTATTTGTCATTTGTTCTGGGTGATATTCAGTGAAATTTTGTTACACTATTGTTTGCAGTAAACATCCTTTTCACATATTTATGTGAACTAAAGTATTTTCAATTTTAATTAAATTTGATTCTTTTATGATGCAGTAACAATGAAGATTAAAATAAACCGAAGCCCTCAAGTAAGCTGAAATATAACACGTTTAGATGTAGGAAGTTAATGCCATCAATGCTATTCTGAGTCATAAGGAGTTACCCTGGAATTGAAGCCTTGATGAGGTTCATTTACATACACACAGGCTGCAAGACACAACTTTCTTTCCACTAATGGCTTTGAAAGGGCTTCAGAGAGTCTCTTGGTAATCAAGATTGACATCCTGAATTGATGGCTGATGGAGAGTAAGGGCCAAGACACAGAGTGATCTCAGGGACTTTTAATAAGACCTGGCAAATGATCAGGACACACAGTCAGTCACAGGGTAATGCCAATACCCTCCTTCCCATCTATTCTCTAAAAGGGGCCTTGAGAAAAATTGATAAAATGAATAAAATGAAACCACATACATAAGGAATCCTTAATAGAATTTTCTATATGGAGAGCGGGACTTTTGTAAAATTGCTTTATTTTCTGGGTTTTTTTTGTGTGTGTTCATCCATACAAAGAGAAAACAAAACTAATAGCAAGATCTTGATATTTCTGAGTTTTTTTTCTTTTTTTCCCCCTTAGTTTTGTGATTTAAGAATAAGAAAGCNGGTTTTTTTTTGTGTGTGTTCATCCATACAAAGAGAAAACAAAACTAATAGCAAGATATTGATATTTCTGAGTTTTTTTTCTTTTTTCCCCCTTAGTTTTGCGATTTAAGAATAAGAAAGCAAAGAGAAATGCCTTGCAAAGGCAACTTTGCACAGATATCTCTAAACTGTACTCTTGCACTAGTCTAACTTCAGTGGTCCTCAAATATGAGCTTACATACTGCTCTCAACCTTTCCAATTTAAAGTAGAGGAGAATGTCACACTCTTCAGGTAGAAAAACTTGCTTCATTTTAAAGCCAGATACCAAAAAGGCTGAATTTTTGATCCAAAAGAAAAAAAAATTCTGGAATAAAAATAGACCTGATCTTTGAAGAGAAAAATCTTGTCCTCAAATCTGACCTTCATTTTCTTTCATTAAAATAAAAATTAAAATATAATAAAAAATAATATTCCAGAATAGCATTTTTTTTATGTTAGGAATACAGAACCACATCAAATAATTTCTGGAACCAGCCAAGAAAGGAAAAGGAGAATGAAGCTCAAATATAATATATGGCTATTTATTATTGGAGTTAGAGTTCTCATAAAATTCTTACAAGTCTTTTGGCAAATTAACTAACTGGACTCAATAACTCATGTCAACTATAATAATAAACATTCTTTGTCTCTTTCTGCCAATTCAATCATGTAAAAACTATCTTAAGGGCTTCCTATTTGGCTCAATGGTAAAGAATCCTCCTGCAGTGTAGGAAACATAGGAGATATAGGTTCGATCCCTGGGTTGGGAAAATCCCTGGAGAAGGAAATCCAACCCACTCCAGTATTTTGCTTGGGAAATCCCATGGACAGAGGAGCCTTGTGGGCTACAGTCCATGGGGTCACAAAGAGTCAGATACAACTGAGTGACTAAACAAACAGAAAAATTCTTATTCTACCTTTCTTTTAAATTTGTACTAGAGTCCTTTTTGGAAATAAGTCATACATATATTAAAGGTTCTAGAATTCACCAAATTTTAAAGAAGTCCTTTCCCATCTAGGATAGCTTATCAATCCTAGTCTCCCCCTGCTTCTTCCCAATTACATACACACACACAAATGCAACTGTGAACTGCTGGACATTTGGCCCTACAGTTCTGTGTTGAAAATCCCTTCTCCCCCTTCTTTCAGGTGAAATTTGTCTATTTTTCAAACATTCGGCATAAGGTAGAGACTTCTGTCCTCCCTCCTGTAGGGAAGAGGTGGCTTTGTGTCCTTCTGTGCTCTCTCTCCTGGAAATACTTCTCCGTGAGCAAGAGGTTTGGATTACTTCACATGTATCCTCACCTCCTCCTGGGTTCCTGCTGGGCTGACTCTGAAGCAAAGCTCCCTTCTCAGATGCCTTTGCTCCAGGGCTCTGGAAGTGGTCAGGATGCTATCAGATGCAGTGGCATAGTGCGGGTCCCTGTTCTATCATATTTTCATCTTATAACCTTATAAAATCTTATAACTTTATAAAAGCCATCTTGATCTTTTTCTGGCATAGTGAAAAGAGGGTGGCATGAGGGTTGGGCAAACCAGGGTCTATGACTTTAATTCTCAAGTCATATGACCTCCTGGATCTTGAGACTCCTCATTCAACTCCAGAGAGAGTTGGAGGGATTAGCTTAGATGATATGAAAAATGCCTGTAGGTAGCAATCAGGAATGATCACTGCTTTATCTTTGTCTCCTCTTGTGTACATAAGCATTCTAAGTGAGGCAGACAGCATGGATTTACTGCAGTATATAAACTCTAAGATTGCCATTGTGTTAAACCACTCAACAACTGTATTGTAGAATTTATGTCTTAACTATTCTGAAAAGACATCAATTTAATGTCTTTTGAAAAACATTATAGGTTTTGCCTCAGAAACTTTAGGGAACTAATCAAGGAAATAATTGGAAATACAGATAAAAATCTATGAAAGAGTTTTATTTTAATTATAGTAGTAAAATACTAGAAGCACCCAGGATAGGTTAATTAAATTATTGTATATCCATTCAATGGATTGTTGCACAGTATTAAAAAAGATGTATTGAAACACTTTGATGACAGGAAATCATTCATGATTTAGTAACATTCATATAATATGTACTGATTCCACACATAATAAAAATATCATGTAAAATAAACTGAATGAAAATCTATTTAAATAGCAATTTAATATTGATTACCTGAATATACATACATAGAAAAACATATAGGAGTAAACAGAAAACATGTTAATAGAGGTCAGTTTTTGGTCAGCTGTAGCAACTAGCCCTTCTACCTTGAAAACGGAATTATGAGGGATTTATATATATTTTATTCCTTTGACTTGTCTTTTTTCAGAATTTTCACACTGTGCCAAATTATATTTGTAACAAAAGTCATTTTTAAAAACCTTATAAAAGTGAAAATATGGGTTTCTATATACTGAGATAGTTAAATATATGCTTATAAACATATACATTTACTAATGTTTCTCACTAGGCAGAGTTTTTGTTTTTTTTTTTCTCCTCCTATAAAATAAAAGCTCCTGAGGGCCTGGAATATGTCTTTTCGTGTTTAAATTCCAGCTCAGTTCTTGGTAGAAATTTATTCATTTTTCACCTTTCCTACTAATGTTTATTGAGTGGTGCTTTGCGCAAGATGCAACATGCTTGGTTCTCAGAAGATCCTGTGTTGGTGCGGAGTAGACACCAGGTTCTTAAGGTGTGGCTTTGAGAAGTGGGCAAAACTGGGAAATCAGTGCCTTCTCTCAGCTGTGTTTCTCTGACTTTGAACTCTTCAGATTTGAGGGTGTTTTAAACTTTTCATCCAAGAAGACTCTACGGGTCTCATGAAGTCAGCATAAAGAACCACCCATCAGTGTGCACGCAGTGTGCATTAAAAGCAAGCTTGCCTTGGACACGAGGAGGCAGAGTTTGAGTGATGCTTAACCAATACACTGATGTCCATTCTGTACATATTTTTCATCGCATCTCTCTTTTTAATGCTCGTTTTAGGGTAGTAGATTTTATTATCATTTGAATGTTTGTATTTTCAAATATTGTTTCTTTATTAAAAATTGAATTGCTTCTGGCAGAGCTATGTGCTTCTGGCAGTGCTGACTTTGCTCTTTCACCTGTGTCTCCTTTGAAAGATTCTTTCTGAGTTATAACCATTGCTTCTGAAGCTGTAGTCACTCTACTGCTGCTCTTCAGGCCTTTGTGGAAAGCATCTTTCAGCTGCAGCTCATAGAGCTTGGCAGGAGCCCAGGGAAGAAACTCAGTGCTCAGATTAGACCCAGAGGTTTCTCTGCCTCACACATGGTTGTTCTTTCCCAGCTGAACCATAGGTGCATAGCATTATTTTCCATCCTGGAATTAAGGATGGTATAAGAATTTGAGATGTTATAAGAATTTGTGTTTTATCCTTCATGTGACTCTGAGGAATACTTAAATTCATATAATCTTTATTTTTTAAGTTTTATTGGAATAATTTCTTAGAAAATAGTTGCCAGTTTATGTTGTATAGGAGTGTTACTTCTTAATCCACATTTTCTGTAACTTTTTTAAAATACATTTCATTTTAAAAAGGTATGAATTATAGATGAACCTCTGATCTGATTATATTAGGCTTTTTTGTAGGTGTTCAGTTCAGTTCAGTCGCTCAGTCATGTCTGACTCTTTGCAACCCCATGAATCGCAGCACGCCAGGCCTCCCTGTCCATCACCAACTTCCGGAGTTCACCCAGACTTGCGTCCATCAAGTCCGTGATGCCATCCAGCCATCTCATCTTCGGTCGTCCCTTTCTTCTCCTTCCCCCAGTCCCTCCCAGCATCAAAGTCTTTTCCAATGAGTCAACTCTTTGCATGAGGTGGCCAAAGTACTGGAGTTTCAGCTTTAGCATCATTCCTTCCAAAGAAATCCCAGGGCTGATCTCCTTCAGAATGGACTGGTTGGATCTCCTTGCAGTCCAAGGGACTCTCAAGAGTCTTCTCCAACACCACAGTTCAAAAGCATCAATTCTTCAGCACTCAGCCTTCTTCACAGTCCAACTCTCACATCCATACATGACTACTGGAAAAACCATAGCCTTGACTAGATGGACCTTAGTCAGCAAAGTAATGTCTCTGCTTTTGAATATGCTGTCTAGGTTGCTCATAACTTTTCTTCCAAGGAGTAAGTGTCCTTTAATTTCATGGCTGCAATCACCATCTGCATGTGTTAGCATTTCCCAAATATTTATCAAATGCTGTTTCTTTTTAACACACACTAGGAGAGTCAATGATTTTTAAAGACTTGATAAATGTTATAACTATTTATTGCTTACTGTTTTTTTTAATAGTAGTGCTAATAGGATTACATGGTCAAGAACCATAGAGGATTATTCAATTGGGAAGTCCTCTCCTTTATTCAATGTTGAAGTAGGAGATTTGAGAATGTATTAAGTGTTTGAGGAGGATATGTATTGAGTAGAATAATAATGGAGATAATGAGTGGAATGAAACAATACTTCTTAAAAGACTGATAAGGAAATACAGACTCAACCTCAGGTGGTTGTTTAATATGTGTTGGTTCCCACAGCTCAAACCCCTTCTACACACACCTGCTATGCTCCTGGAATGGAAGGAGGAAGGGACCAGTCAAACTCCTTTTCTTTATGGATAAAGAAACTGTGGTACATATACACCATGGAACATTACTCAGCCATAAAAAGGAACAAATTTGAGTCTGTTCTAGTGAGATGGATGAATTGAGAGCCTGTTACAGAGTGAAATAAGTCAAAAAGAGGAAAAAAAATCGTATATTAACACATATATATGGAATCTAGAAAAATGATCCTGATGAACCTATTTGCAAGGGCAGGAATGGACATGCAGACATAGAAAACAGAGTTATGGATTCAGCAGTTGAAGGAGAGGGTGGGACAAATGGAGGGTATCATAGCATGGAAACATATGCATTACTATATGGAAGCCTGGCGTGCTTCAGCCCATGGGGTCACAAACAGTCGGACATGACTGAGCTGACTGATATAAAAATGCATAGCCAGCGGGTGCCGGGGTCCAGCCCCGGTGGATCCAGGGAATTCGAAAGGTGGATGGAGTAGGCAAGGAAAAACTTACTTATTTAGAAATATAAAGAGAGATTAGGAAAGAATAGTGTAGTAGGAAAATTTAGTGGACAAAAGAGGCTGAATAACTTGGTTTATGCGGAGAGCTAATAAAACCTCGAGACAAGAGGTTTGCACCATCTATGTTAGGCTACCAGCGTCTCCTTGAATACCAGAGGGTGCCCCGCCTTGGGCTCCCTCTCACGTGGGTCTTAGAAGCCAGGGCAAGTAAGTAGACATGGTGAGCCTCCACGCCCCAGATGGGAATTCAGCCAGAAAAGGAAAAAAGACCACATGGGGGAAACCATTCTTTCCAGTGACTGGCCCATCCTTTATTGTTCGGGAAAACCTTTTATACTTTTGGTTGTACATAGAGATCAATGGATAATACAAAGTTATGCAGCGTCAGCAGCCCTGACTCTTATTGAGACCAGGCTTTCTCTCTGCATACCTAGCTGTATACACAAGTCTTAGGTGATTTACATCATCTTCTGGCCAGAAGGCCAATTAACATTTTACCACCCTTTTCTGATAAGGGTCTGTCAACCAGAAAGCTTATTTGCCCATCTGGTGCCACCCTCAGAAAGCACTAAATAAAGTTACATTCTTGCATAGCAAGGACACAACGATTTATAACAAAGAAAGAGGAGTACAGTGATTTATAACAAAGAGAAAATTCATTAACTCAAAAGTCTAGTATTGCTAACATCAAAACTACTATATTCCTATTTCTGCATCCCATTTACATTGATTAATATCCTCCCAGGTGCCTAAAAGATAAAGGATATGGAAGACTGGCAGCAAACATTAACTCAACAATGAAATCCTTCACCAAACTAATTCTTAGCTCTAAAAGGCTCTATATCTTTAAGATGTTTTAAGCTTCGTGCCTCTCACGGTTGAGGGGCTGTAAACAATCACAAGTTGTAAAAGTCCAGGGGAACCTGTCAGGCAAGTTAGAGAGCCATCAGAGGGATCTGAGCTGAAACATTCCTTTCATATGCAGGAGACCAGTTGGAGCTCTGAGTTAACTTTTTCCAGAGAAAGGTGGTCAGGGATAGCCCCCTGTAATGTCAGAAGAGTATAGTATAGCAGACAGTAAACAGACAGATTTTGGTTTCGAGGTAGATGCTCAGGCAGAGGACCCCTTGAGACCTGACTCGCCTTGCCCATCAGGTCTCTTCACATGACCTTGTCATGCGTGGGATCTGTCATGCTGGCTCCTGGCAAGGGGGGATTTGCTGTATGATGCAGCGAGCTCAACCCAGGGCTCTGTGACAACCTAGAGGGATGGGATGGGGTGGGAGATGGGAGGCTTAAGAGGGAGGGGACATATGTATACCTATGGCTGATTCATGTTGATGTGTGGCAGAAAACAACACAACATTGTACAGCAATCATCCTCCAATTAAAAATAAATTTAATAATTCCTTTCATCTGTCCCTGTGATCCAGCATCTCATCCCAATACCTAGCATATGGAAATCACATCAACATACTAGACTCACAGTGACATTATGGAGCTAGCCACTCTTCACATTTTTATGATAAGGAAGTTCAATACAAGCAGTGGAATGATATACTCCTCCCTATATTGTCAGACAGATACGACTGAGCTACTGAACAACAACATATTATCAGAAGGAAGCATTTCTTGAATGAACATGACTGATGTTACATGGGCTGCAGTGGGAGATGCCCACACGCACCAGTTCATAAGGCACGTGCAGTCTGGAGATGTCCTGCCCTTGACATTGTACTTACTCTCATGCTTGTCCAGAAGAAGCTCCAAGTGGGGTACAAACACTGGAAAGAGCCATACATTTTAGCAGGAGCTGACAAAATTAAAATTGTTCCCCCCAAAAGGAAGGAAAATTAGAATGCTTTGTAGTTATACTTTTAAATCACTTGCAGGCTTGCACATCATCTCATTTGATTAGACTGAGTCTAAGGTTCTTTCATGTTCTCACTGATCTGTGCTATTTGTTTATAATTTGGATTAATAACTGTGACATTCTAATCTCCAAGAGGAGAGGGGCACATTGCCTAAAATTAAGCTTCTTTCAAGATTTCTGTGTTTTGTGTTTATGTTCCCAAAGACTTTTCTCAAACTTTTAAATTTTATACTGGAGTATAGCCGATTAACAATGTTATGATAGTGTCTTGTGAATAGTAAAGGGACCCAGCCATACACATACATGTATATATTTTCCCCCAAACTCCCCTCCCATCCAGGCTGCCACACAACTTTGAACAGACTTCGTTTTACAGGTCATTGTTGGTTATCCATTTTAAATATAGCAGTGTGTATATGTCCATCCCCAACTCCCCAACTCTCCCTCCCCCTATTCTTCCCCCTGGCCACCATAAGTTTGTTTTCTGAGTCTGTGAGACAGTTTTGAAAATAAGTTCATTTGTATCATTTCTTTTTAGATTCTGCATACAAGGGATGTCATACAATATTTCTCTTTGTCTGTCTGACTTGCTTCACACAGCGTGGCAAGCTCTAGGTCCATCCACATTGCTGAAAATGGCCTTATTTAATTCTTTTTAATGGTCAAGTGACAGTCCATTGTGTATATGCGTGCCACATCTTCTTTATCCGTTCCTCTGGTGATAGAGATTTATATTGCTTCCGTGTCTTGGCTATTGTGAATAGTGCTGCAATGAACATTTGGGTGCACCCATACACTTTTAAATACAGAATTGGCTCCCTATTTAAAGCTCATCTGGAGGGAGAAAATGAACATTACTACCCATTCTATTAGCCACGATATGTCCCCAGAGTGACAGCCTCTGCTCATGCATGAACACAGCTTATGTGACAGCGGCTGCAGAGGCAAAGGGAGCTTCATGGATCGTGTCCCAGACTCTAGTGATTCCACACACCTGACTCATCATGTTTGAAACATACATCTTGGCATCTTTTTGAGTAACAAATCTATGTTCTTAGGAGAAGCTCTCTGCCTAGCTCTCCTCCCTTGCAAACACCAGCAGATACAGTTTGCTCACTTTGATGTTAGCATTTTGTTGCATGAGGTAGGCAGATGACGAGCAGCTTGGAGACGCTATTATAAGTGCAATTGTGTCCCCCACAGGATATGTGAAAGCCCACACCCCTAGTAATTCAGATTGTGACCTTATTTGAAAACAGATATAATTAGTTAAATTAATATGAGGTAAGACTGGAGTACAGTGGCTACTTTACTCAGTATGACCTGTATCCTTATAAGAAGAGAGGAATTTGGACACAGACACAGAGGGAACATAAGCCACGTGAAGACAGAGATAGAGGCTTGAGAAATGTGAACATGAGGCAAGGATGCCCAGGGCTACCAGAGCCTAAGGTATGCAAGAAAGGAGCCCTGCCTGCCTAGAGTCCTTCAAGGGAGGATGGCCTGCCAACAAGCTGGCTTCACACTACTGGTCTCCAGAAATGTGAGAGAAGACATTTCTGTGTTTTAAGTCAGTTTCTGTGGTTTAAAGCAGTTTTGGTGTTTTTTTTAAATGTATTCTTTATGGCATCCCTAAGAAATTATTACAGATGCCATAATGAAAGACAAAGCCAAAGGCAAAACACGGAAAAGGATTCACTGGCAGCCAACTCTTCAAAGACCTTCCATCTCCTAACCATGAATTATTCAAGTCTTTTTTTTTTTTTTTTTTTGGTACCTGTCAGTTTGAAACCCAAGATTGTCATCTATCTCTTGGTTGGCTATTGCAGATCCTTCTCAAACTGTTTCTGTCTAGCTGATAACTGACAGATTCCACATTCTCTGTTTGTGTGCACTGGAGAAAAACAGGAAGGAAAATTGAACGTTCCACTGAGTATTGCGATTAGGCTCACACACCTGGGGAGAGGATATGAATGTGCAACTGGGCAAGAGAAGTACCAGGAAACTGGACTATGCAAAGTTAAACTGAACCAGCATCAGTCTCTTCCTCTCATGTCCAGACAACTTCCTGTCCAAGAGGTTTCACAGGGCCAGGAAAAAGAGTCACATGATGACAAGCTGACAGGTGGGGTTTACTGTCGTCAATGCTGTGCAATAATGATCTTCAAGATAGCGGTCACACAGTCTGTCCTCCTCCAAGGATTCATTCCCTCTTATTTACTTTCCTCAGCTGCACACAGCATGTGCTGTCTTCAACGTTCTTAGAAAATCTCTGTGCTCAAGTTTTCTCTCACACGTTGAGTGAGCATCGTGATAATGTGTGTGGTGACCACTGAATAGGAAACAGTGCAGGCAACAAAGCCGCGTGTACATAAAGAAGATATTTTACTGTTCAGTTGCTAAGTTACATCTGACTCTTTGCAACCCCACGGTCTGCAGCATGCCAGGCCTCCCCATCCTTCACTATTTCTCAGAGCTTGCTCAAACTCATGTCCATTGAGTCAGGGTGCCAACCAACCAGTTCATCCTCTGTTGCCCCCTCCCCCTCAGCCTTCAGTCCTTTCCAGTATCAGGGTCTTCAAAAGAGTTGGCTCCTCAAATCAGGTGGCCAAAATACTGGAGCTCCCACTTCAGCATCAGTCCTTCCAGCGAATATTCATGGTTGATTTCCTTTAGGATTGACTGGTTTGATCTCCTTGCTGTCCAAGGGACTCTCAAGAGTCTTCTCCAGACATAAAATTTGGAAGCATCAATTTTTTGGCATTCAACCTTCTTTATGGTCCAGCTTTCACATCCATACATGACTATTGGAAAAAACATAGCTGTGACTGTGTGGACCTTTGTTGGCAAAGTGATGTCTCTGCTTTTTAATACACTGTCTAGGTTTATCATAGTTTTTCTTCCAAGGAGTCTTTTAATTTCATGGCTGTGGTCATTGTCCACAGTGATTTTGGAGCTCAAGAAAATAAAATCTGCCAATGTTTCCATTTTTCCTTATCTATTTGCTATGAAGTGATGGGACTGGATGCCGTGTCTTAGTTTTGTGAATGTTGAGTTTTAAGCCAGCTTTTCACTCTCCTCTTTCACTTTCATCAAGAGGATCTTCAGTTCTTTTGAGTGCTTATCCCCAGGAATTACAACAGGATGTATTTTCTTTTTAGAACAAGAATTATAGTTCCTTTCATTAATCTAAGTTGCTTGAGTCTATAATTCTTTAGCTATGCTTTTCATGATCAGATCCTTGTCAGCTTGGTTCATATGATTACAGTGATTGGGAGAATTTAACAAAGAATCTTGAAAATATATCTAGAATGTATCAGTGCTAAAAATATAGGATGAATTGATTTTGTATAATCTTTTATAAAATTTGTTATATTCAATGAATATTTCTGAAATGGGCAGAAAAAAATGGTGGGCACTAATCAGATGTCTTTTTTATGACTTTAGCTTTTTCCTTATGGCCCTCATTTATGCCATTTCTCTTCATAAAATACTGGTTATTATAAAAGGATATTCTCTAATTAAAATTTAATATCAAGAAATGAAAGAAAGATGGCTTCAGTGTAGACATTTATAATGACTTTATTACATCCTTGTTCAAATGACAAGTTGAAGTTTTCCCAGCATGATATGAGAGTAATTTATCAGAAAATATCAGAATGAGTAAAATGTATGTTAGTTAAAACCCTTTCATCCTCTGTATCAAGAAGAGAGCAAATTATCTTAAAACAAATGATTTCTTATTCATCCTATTTAAAGGAATATCCTGCTTTTGCTACATATGTGTTGAATTAGATGGTGCCTCAGACAATAAAGAAGCTGCCTGCCATGTGGAAGACCTGGGTTTGATTCCTGACTCGGGAAGATCCCCTGGAGAAGGAAACGGCAACCCACTCCAGTATTCTTGCCTGGGGAATTCCATGGACAGAGGAGCCTGGTGGGCTACAGTCCATGAGGCTGCAAAGTGTTAAGCATGACTTAGTGACTAAACCACCACCACCGTCAACTTTCCTTCAGGTACACGTATAATGTGCACATATAATAGACCCATCTCATACAGAATGGCGCGGCACGTCAGAATACCCCACCTCATAGGACACACCTCCCACATTAAAGGCTCTTCTTGTCCAGTGTTCTGCTGCTGCTGCTAAGTCACTTCAGTCGTGTCCGACTCTGTGCCACCCCATAGACGGCAGCCCACCAGGCTCCACCATCCCTGGCCTCCACCATCCCTCCAATGCATGAAAGTGAAAAGTGAAGTCACTCAGTCGTGTCCAACTCTTCGCAACCCCATGGGCTGTAGCCTACCAGGCTCCTCCGTCCATGGGATTTTCCAGGCAAGAGTATTGGAGTGGTTTGCCATTTCCTTCTCTAGAGTTTAAACCTCATAAACAAGCATTGGGCTGGTGTTCTAGATGAAATTTATATTTCATGTCTATCATATTAACCACTAGCATAATGATCACCTTGTGCAGCTATTATTTGCTTAGAGTTGTGAGTTCATACCAGTGCCTTTGTTCATCATTCCTCCTTAAGAACACTTGTCTTTCCTGAAGCACATCCTTTAGTTCCAGGAAATGTCTGCTATTGCTAAACTCTCTCAATTTTTACCAGATTCTGGCAAATTTTCAGATATTTTCTTCAAAATATTGCTTGTCTTCCCTTTTTTCTACTCTCTGTTTCTGGGATTTTAATCAACCATATTATCCCTCCACTAAGTCTCCCTTTCCCCTTTCATATTTGTTTCTCTTTAGGCAATAATCTAGGTAGTAATTTCCTCAGCGTTAGTCACTCAGTCATGTCCGACTCTTTGCAAACACATGGACTACAGCCCGTCAGGCTCCTCTATCCATGGGATTTTCCAGCCAAGAATACCATTCCCTTCTCCAGGGAGATTTTATTTTACTATATTAATCTCCCCAACTGTGTCTAATATAAACATTTCTATCAAGGGTGTTGACTTTCTGGTCATTCTAATTATTTTTCTTTTCCTTTAATTTATCTTTTTTTTGACCCCAGTCTGTTCCTCTATCTTTTTCCTAATTCAGTTGTTTTTCTTTTTTAAAAGTTTTCTTAATTTCTCTAAACAAAAGCAAAACAACAAAAAAAAAACCTTAAAAAGCTGCTCACCTATTTCTCCCATCCCTACCCCTTCCTCTTGCAATCAACAATCTGTTCTCTGAATCTGGGGGGTTGGTTTTGGTTTTGTTATGTTTTCTTTCTAAATTTCACATATAAGAGAGATTATACAGTATTTGTCTTTGTCTGACTTATTTCAGGGAGCATAATGCCATTGATATCTACCCATGTTGTTGCCAATGGTAAGATTTCCTTCTTTGTTTTCAATGGGTAAATAGTAGATTTAAATTTAAATTTCTAGAAACATTTCAAAAACACTTATTGAGTAATCTATATTCAGATACTCCATTATCTGAGGTCTGAGTGTTTCTTCTGACTTTTAGGGTAAATTGTTCCCCAATATGTTAGAAGGTGGACTTCCCACGTGGTGTTAGTGGTAAAGAATCCACCTGCCAATGCAGGAGACATAAGAGATGCAGGTTAGATCCTAGATTGGGAAGATTCCCTGGAGAAGGGCATGACAACCCACTCCAGTATTATTGCTTGCAGAATTCCATGGACAAAGGAGACTGGGGGGCTACAGTCCACAGGGTCACACAGAGTCAGACACGACTGAAGCAACTTAGCACGCACGCATGCATGTTCCATGGTTCTGCACTGGGGGCTCGGGACTGGAAAGAAGGGATTGGGCTTCATCTGTAAGCATACCGATGGCTCAGTTCTCCAGGGAACCTCTACCTTTGTTCTGTCAGAAGCTTTTGGAAACTGGGTCACTATATGTTCATTTCTGGGCATGAGATTTCTTAGACCCTGCAGAATGTAAATCAGAAGGCAAAACCTGAGGAAGACTGGTACTATGGTTATATATATTTTTTGTTTGTTTGTTTCGTTTTGTTTTCTACCCAGAGCTGGGGCAGAAAGAAGCACGAGTGTTTACTAAGAACTATTTTTGTCCAGCACTTCAGTGACTTTACAGTTTTCTGCAGGGGTTTTCTCAGCTTATGTAGAACTAACATCTTCTTTATTTCCCCTCATTTCTCCCTTGAAGAGATGCATTTGGGGCATCTTTCCAGCACCCACAGCATTTGGGGCTCTTTCCTCTAAGTGTCCACTTCCTTCTCCATTTCTAGAACCCTAAGGATTTTCCTCACTTGAGAACTCTGCCTTCATTTAAAGTATGTTTATTATCTTTATCCAGAATTTAAGTTTTTTATACCCACAAGGATTTTTTAATAATTAATTTTTTGTATCATCAGAAATGAAAGTTGCTATGGTACAAGTTTGACTTAAAATCATATTAAATTGTTTGGGGAAATGATGGGGAAGTAAGAGGCCAAATAACAGACATCCATGACAGAAATGCCCAAAACCAATCCAAGGAGGAGTTTTACCTCACTATTCTAAAAGAAAACTCATAGATGGTTGAGATTAAATCAGTCAATCCTAAAGAAAATCAACCCTTAATATTCACTGGAAGGACTGATGCTAAAGCTGAATCTCCTTTACTTTGGCCACCTGATGTGAAGAGCCAACTCATTGGAAAATACCTTGATGCTGGGGAAGATTGAGGGCAGGAAGTGAAGGGGGCAGCAAAGGATGAGATGGTTGGATGGTATCACTGACCCAAAAGACAGGAGTTTGAGCAAACTCTGGGAGATGGTAAAGGACGGGAAGCCTGGCGTGCTGCAGCCCACGGGGTCGCAAAGAGCCTGACACGGCTTAGCTACTGAAGGACAACAGCAGCATAACAAAAATAAGATAAAAAACCACAAAGCATAAGAAATATGTGTGGAATTGAGAAAAATAATGGCTCACACTATAAATGGAAAAGGAATTTTGACAGGACACCATTGAAAAATAGAATTCTTCTGCTCCATAGTTTCTGTCAGAGTCTAAGCAGGAGTAAACACAGAAATTGATTATAGATTAACAAAGTAAAAACTGTGTGTCATTAATGAGGAAGTTTTGAAGTGGCAAAAATTGCACAAGAATTCACTGTTTCATCTCTGAGAGGATTTTTCATACCACATGTGTGTTCAAGTCCTGTCCGGCAGGCCACGCTGCGGGGCTTCAGAGGGGCCAGCAGGGGTACTGAGCCTCTCCCTGAAGTGGCCAGACGTGGGCAGCAGCTCGAAAGTCTGGCCCAGGAGTCCTCGGCACCACGCCAGTCCTTCTGCAGTGAATCATTCTCATTTATGTTCACAATAAGCCTCAGAAATACCCTTTAAAATTTTCTTCAGCCAAAGTCTCAGAATCTGAAAATCTGGAGCAGTTTATGTTCCTGAATGTGTTTTCCCTTTAATTTTCCCGAGGAGGTTGCAAGACCCATTGAGTTGATTTACAATGAAAAGTACATATATTTTATTCAAGTGTTTATTCCTTTTCAGGGGCCTTATTTCATTTATATTTGCCTGGGCAGTGGCTTGAGGCAAAATAAAATAAAAGCGCTTCGGTAAGTTCCACAAAACTGACACTGCGGTAGGTGCCTTAATGGTGTGTGGAATGGCTTCTCCATAGCCATGTGCATTAACGCTTATCCAGACACTTGTGATGTGGTGGTGAGAGCTGAATACACTCCAAACTTCCTGTTACCCCTGACAGCCCTGGTGGGAAAGGGACTCTGCTCTTTAAAGCTCTTCTGTCTGATATTGACAGCAATACCCTGTCAGTCCAAACAGGCCCCCTACCCAGGCTATAAACCATTTTATTTTCTTTTTTTTAACACTTGGAATTATTTTATTACTTGAAATATTCAAGTTCATTTTTCTGATGAAGGTGTATCAATCTTCTAAATGTATGCAGGTGGCACTAGTGGTAATGAACCTGCCTGCCGATGCAGGAGGCAGAAGAGATGTGGGTTCATTCAGCGGGTAGAGAAGATCCCCTGGAGGAGGGCATAGCAGCCTACTCTAGTATTTTTGCCTGGAGAACCCCATGGACAGAGGAGCATGGCGGGCTACAGTCCATAGAGTCACAAGGAACTGGACATGACTGAAGTGGCTTAGAATGCACACGCCATGCATTTGAAGGAAAAACAAAGCTACTGTTAGGAGGAAGAGGCATTGCAAAAGTAGCAAGCTTTGCTCTGACCCTGTCTTCAGTGGTCCTGTGAGTGCAAATCGCCCAGCCAGAGCAGTGACTCACGGTGTGCCAAGCCAGGTCATCAGAAGTGCATAGGAATGCAGAGGATCCAGGAAAACAAAACACAAAACCTCTTACTCCAATAAATATATATCAAGGTAGGCTTCCCTGATAGCTCAGTTAGTAAAGAATCTGCCTGCAATGCAGGAGACTCCAGTTCGATTCCTAGGTTGGGAAGATCCACTGGAGAAGGGATAGCCTACCCACTCCAGCATTCTTGGGCTTCCCTTGTGGGTCAGCTGGTAGAGAATCCGCCAGTAATGTGGGAGATTTGGGTTCGATCCCTGGGTTGGGAAGATTCCCTGGAGAAGGGAAAGGCTACCCACTCCAGTATCCTGGCCTGGAGAATTCCATGGACTATATAGTCCCTGGGGTCACAAAGAGTCGGATATGACTGAACAAGTTTCATTTTCACTTTCAGGTAGACCTGTTAGTGAGACTCACACATGTGCACCAAGGAAAACTTGTCAAAGTTTGGGGAACCTTTTTGGATAATAGTGAATTATTGACATCAGCTTTAAAGTCCATCAGTGTTAAATGAATGGACTGATGTTCATTTGACTGGTATTTAATGAATAACGGTTATGTATGTGTCTTGCACTGTTCTGACTGCTGGACCTACAGCGAAAGTTGCTCAGTCTTGTCTGACTCTTTGTGACCCCATGGAATATACAGTTTATGGAATTCTTTCCTATAACCTATGTTTTCTGTATCAGGCAGACTAACTTTATGATTAATATTCACTTGTGTTTCACCAACAAACCCAGGGTTTTCAGTTCTACTTGGGTCCATAAGATAAGCAGAAAAAGCGTAATCTTTTGAAGTCGATGTGCTTTGCCTTGCTCTTTCTTCACTGACATTTTTTTTTTTTCTGTTTGAACATGTTGCCTTTTCTCATTCTAATATTTTTAAATTAATTAATTTATTTTAATTGGAGGCTAATTACTTTACAATATTGTGGTGGCTTTTGCCATATATCAACATGAATCAGCCATGGGTGTACTTGTGTCTAACATGGAGAACAGTGTGGAGATTCCTTAAAAAACTGGAGACAGAACTGCCATACAACCCAGCAATCCCACTGCTGGGCATACACACTGAGGAAACCAGAATTGAAAGAGATGCATGTACCTCATTCTAATATTTTTATTGGAGTATAATTGTTTTCAACGTTGCATTCATTTCTGCTCTACAGTGAAGTGAATCAGCCATATGTCTACACACACCCACTCCCTCTTCAACTTCCCGCCACACCCCGCTATCCTACCCCTCTCTGTTATCACAGAACACCGAGCTGAGCTCCCTGTGCTCTACGTAGCTTCCCACTCTTTAGCTATTTTACACGTGGAAGTGTATATTTGTCAATTCTAATCAGTTCGTCCCACCCGCCACTTCCTCCCCACCCTGGCTGTGTCCACATGTCCATTTTCTGCGTCTCTATTCTAGCCCTGAAAATAGGTTACCTGTACCACTTTTCTAGATTCCACATATATGTGCTCACACACGATATTTATTTTTCTCTTTTTGACTTCGTCATTTGTGGAGAGGTGGATGGACCTAGAGTCTGTCATGTGGAGTGAACGTGTTGCTTCTTAGTCAGCACACAGCCTCCACTAGGAGAGATGATCAACATGAAATATGCAGCCCCTTGCAGCCTCGACATCGGGAATCCTGGGACAGGAAATGACGTGGATTCACCTCTTCTGAATAGGAGTTAACCTGATAAAACAAGCAGACCTGGTGATGCTATTTTCTGTATCTTTCCTACCATTTCTAAGGGGCCACTTTTATTCCCAGAAGTCCAAACTATGTCACCCAGGACCCTGGTGTCACACCCCAGGCTCCTCCTTCCTAGCCAAGGTTTTCTTCTTCAGCCATTCGGTGCCTCCCCAAAGCATGGGAGTCACCTTTGACCCCATCCCTTTGCCTCCTCCTAGCATCCAGGCCAATTCTATATCCTGTTAACTCTATTTTCAAAATGCATCTTATTTCAGTTACTTCCACATGATCTGATTGTTTTTTGTTTTTTTTTGTACGTCTTCTTCTTGGTCTTCAGCACCCCACCTTCCATACACCATGCCTCATCTGAAATGCACCCTCCACTGAAACCCTGCCTCTCTCATACCCCCTTGTCTCGACAGCAGTTCTCCATCTAGACTCAACCTTATTGTCTTAATTCTCCCAAGGATGCTTTTCACATTTTTTATTCTTTGTCCATTTACTCATTTTGTCTCTCTCTCCATCTAAAATACTTGCTCCTTGAGGTTAGGAGCCCAAACTGTTGTGTTCATCATGTAAATGAATAAATATAAGTTTTATAAGATTCACTGGCTCTTTAAAATTTTTTCTTCAAAAATAAAATTCTGTTCTTTCCAAGATTTATCTATTAAAGAACTAGAAATCTAACTAGAGGAAAGATTAATGGCAGACCCCAATATCTGCTCAAGAGCGCAGATCTGATCATTAACAGCCTAAATGGGGTAATTAGGTATACAGTCGGAAGGCAGCGCACAGGCTTAAATTAGCAGTGTGTAATTGAACTTCATTTAACTGCAGGACAATTTCACTGAGAGAATTTTATTTACATAAGAAAAATGTCTTCATGAGATTGCTTTGGGAGAATTTAGACAAGGATCTGCCAAATCACTCCTTGCTTACCCAGTCCAGCCCAGGGCTGCTGGCTTACTCCTGATGCCTGTGTGCAGAGGGATCATCACTCTTTATGGCCAAGTTGGCTTCCAAGCAGCTCAAAGTCCAAGCTGGGGCTTCACAATTTTCTTTTCTTTTTAAACTTTTTATTTTATATTAGTATATAATGGATTAACACTGTTGTGTTAATTTCCAGTGTATTAGTACAGTGATTCAATTATACATATACATGGAGCCATTCTTTTACAAATTCCTCCCCCAGTTAGGTTGTTACAGAATATTGAACAGAGTTCCCTGTGCTATACAGTAGGTCCTTGCTGGTTCAGTTCAGTTCAGTCGCTCACTTGTGTACGACTCTTTGCAATCCCATGAATCACAGCACACCAGGCCTCCCTGTCCATCAACAACTCCCAGAGTTCACTCAAACTCATGTCCATCGAGTCGGTGATGCCATCCAGCCATCCTCTGTCGTCCCCTTCTCCTCCTGCCCCCAACCCCTCCCAGCATCAGGGTCTTTTCCAATGAGTCAACTCTTCACATGAGGTGGCCAAAGTACTGGAGTTTCAGCTTTAGCATCAGTCCCTCCAATGAACACCCAGGACTGATCTCCTTCAGAATGGACTGGTTGGATCTCCTTGCAGTCCAAGGGACTCTCAAGAGTCTTCTCCAACACCACAGTTCAAAAGCATCAATTCTTCGGCACTCAGCTTTCTTCAGAGTCCAACTCTCACATCCATACATCTACTTTAAATATAGCAATGTGTACATGTCCATCCTAAACTCCATAACTATCCCTTCTGTGCCACCCTTCCATCTTGGTGACCATGTTTCTTCTCCAAGAAAATGTTTCTGTTTTGTAAATCAGTTCATTTCTTTTTTTTTTTTTCCTGCTTCTGCATATAAGCAATATCACAGTATTTCTCTTTCTCTTAATACTTTTGTATCTAGATATGTTGATACTTTCATAAACATAGCAGGCTCCAACAATATGATGCCTTAATGTACTGAGCTTATTTTGAGGGAAAAAATCAAAGTATGAATGTCATCAAGCTTGTAATTCAGTGTTGTGAAAGGTAGGGAGACAGGAAGTAAGTCAGGCAGACCTGGAGATCACCTTGTCTTTGGAGAGGCTGAGGATGTTTGGGGGAAGCATGGTGAGCATATAACCAGTTAGATAGAATGCAGTTAGGTGTGAAGTCATGTGTTACAAAGTAGCTCAGGAAGATGAGGAGAGCCTCAATATAGTGGAGTGAACTGTGGCGTTAGTGCTCCAGAGCAGGAGGATTTCAAAGACCAGGGTGAATATTGAGAGACTCTTTTTCTGCTTTTAAGCATGCACACATGTGATCATTGCCTTAAGACACCTGCGTTACCATTTGACAGATGTACTGCCCCAGTCAAACTTCCCATCTGGCACTGTCCCCAGAGTGGGCCAGCGTGTGTCTGGGCGCTTGGCACCAGAAGCAAAGTGAGAGCCCCTTGGGGCTCGACACACTCCCCCCACCCACCTCACTGGGTCAGTGAAAAAACACAATCAGAATAGTGATATTTCACACATGTGATCAGGTGAAAAGCCAAACAACACAGGTCATCTTTTGACATATTTGTTGTGTTAGTCCCTGTGCTGCTGCTGCTGCTAAGTCGCTTTAGTCGTGTCCGACTCTGTGCGACCCCAGAGATGGCAGCCCACCAGGCTCCCCCATTCCTGGGATTCTCCAGGCAAGAACACTGGAGTGGGTTGCCATTGCCTTCTCCAATGCATGAAAGTGAAAAGTGAAGTCGCTCAGTCGTGTCCAACTCTTTGCGACCCCATGGGCGGTAGCCTACCAGGTTCCTCCTTTCATGGGATTCTCCAGGCAAGAACACTGGAGGGGGTTGTCATTTCCTTCTCCAATGCATAAAAGTCAAAGTGAAGTCACTCAGTCGTGTCCAACTCTTCGTGACCCCATGGATTGGGGCCGACCAGGTTCCTCCATTCATGGGATTTTCCAGGCAAGCATACTGGCGTAGTTTGCCATTCCCTTCTCCATTTGACACATTTACCCTCCACATAAGCACTATGCTAGGTTTCTCTCTTGCTATGCCATACTGCTCACACCAGTTTGGTCTATACCTGCTGCATCCTGTCTATATGCTCACCACCCACTGACACCTTCTTCAAAATCCATTCCAAGTGCTCAAGGAGGGCACTAGTAGAGTTTTCTTTTAAGATATTCAAAGACATGAGACTCTGAAATAAAACCTGGGGCTTCCCAGGTGGCACTAGTGGTAAAAAAAAAAAACCCACCTGTCAATGCAGGAGACATAAGAGATGTGAGTTTGATCTCTGAGTCAGAAAGATCCTCCGAAGGAGAGCATGGCAACCCACTCCAATATATTTGCCTAGAGAATGCCGTGGACAGCAGAACCTGACAAGCTATGATCTATATGGTCCATATGGCTCTTTGTGACCCCATGAACCATAGCTTGCCAGGTTCCTCTGTCCATGGGGTCACAAAGAGCCAAACACACCTGAAGCAACTTAGCACACACATGAAATGAAACGCAAAAGTCCCCCTTCCCTTCTCCTAATTCACTCATGACCTCAGAACTGAAAACTACAGTTAAAATTTTGGTGGCTATCTGTTCATTTACATCCACAAATGCACCCTGTCGCACACACACATTCATTGCCTTTGTACATGCTCTTGCTGTTCCATCACTAAGTCACATCCAATTTTGCAACCCCATGGACTATAGCACATCACGCTCCCCTATCTTTATCGTTCACTCTCTCCCAGAGTTTTCTCAAACTCGTGTCCATTGATTTGATGATGCTATCCAACCATCTCATCCTCTGTCACTTCCTTATCCTGCTGCTGCTGCTGCTGCTAAGTTGCTTCAGTCGTGTCTGACTCTGTGCAACCCCAGAGACGGCAGCCCACCTGTCCCTGGGATTCTTTAGGCAAGAACACTGGAGTGGGTTGCCATTTCCTTCTCCAATGCATGAAAGTGAAAAGTGAAAGTGAAGTCACTCAGCCTTGTCCAACTCTTAGCGACCCCATGGACTGCAGCCTACCAGGATCCTCTGTCCATGGGATTTTCCAGGCAAGAGTACTGGAGTGGGGTGCCATTGCCTTCTCCACTTCCTTATCCTCCTGCCCTTAATTTTTCCCAGCATCAGGATCTTTTCCAGTGAGTTGGCTCTTCCTATCAGGTGGCCAGAGTATTGAAGCTTAAGCTTCAGCATCAGTCCTTACAATGAATATTCAGGGTTGATTTCAATTAGGATTGATTGGTTTGATCTTCTCACTATCCAAGGGACTCTCAAGAGTCTTCTCCAGCACCACAGTCTGAAAGCATCAATTTTTTTGGCATTCAGCCAACTCTCACATCTATACATGGCTGCTGGAAAAACCATAGTTTTGACTCTATGGATATTTGTCAGCAAAATTTTGTCTCTGCTTTTTAATATGCTGTCTAGATTTGTCATAGCTTTTCTTCCAAGGAGCAAGTGTCTTTTAATTTCATGACTGCAGTCACTGTCCACAGTGATTTTGGAGCCATGAAAAAAAATTCATCACTGTGTCCACTTTTTCCCCATCTATTTCCCAATCCGAGTAATGGGACCAGATGCCATGATCTTAGTTTTTTGAATGTTGAGTTTTCAGCCAGCTGTTTCACTCTCTTTTTATGCTCATCAAGAGTCTCTTTAGTTCCTCTTTGCTTTCTGCCTTTAGAGTGGTATCATCTGCATATCTGAGATTGTTGATATTTCTCCTGGCAGTCTTGATTCCAGCTTGTGCTTCATCCAGCCTGGCATTTCACATGATGTACTGAACTCCAGGAGTTGGTGATGGACAGGGAGGCCTGGTGTGCTGCAATTCATGGGGTCGCAAAGAGTCGGACATGACTGAGCGACTGAACTGAACTGAACTCTGTATATAACATTATATAATGTTCTGTAATTGCTTTATGTTATGTGCTAGAGATCTTTCCAGTTACTATACATAGATTCTATATTGGCCATACTCTCTTAAATGGCTGAGCAGTAAAGATGCACTCTAGTGCATTAATCCATTTGTCCTTGATTGACCTTTAGGTTTTTTTCAATTCTTTATTTTCTAAACAGTGCTTCAGTGTGCTTTTTGTGCAAATGTTGATGTGTGCACATAGATGTGTACATGATGTGTGTATGAGTGTCCCCATAGGATAGAGTCTTTGATGGCGAGAAGCTGGATCAGAATGTATGCAAGTCTTACATTTTAAGTATGCCAGTATATTGCCAAGAAAGCAAAAAGGCTTCACCAATTTATATACTTACCAATAGGTGTTCATTTCCCTACACACTTGCTAAGACTGCTGCTGCTGCTGCTAAGTCGCTTCAGTTGTGTCCGACTCTGTGCGACCCCAGAGACGGCAGCCCACCAGGCTCCCCCGTCCCTGGGATTCTCCAGGCAAGAACACTGGAGTGGGTTGCCATTTCCTTCTCCAATGCATGAAAGTGAAAAGTGAAAGTGAAGTCACTCAGTTGTGTCCGACTCCTAGCAACCCCATGGTCTCCAGCCTACCAGGCTCCTCTGTCCATGGGATTTTCCAGGCAAGAGTCCTGGAGTGACTACATATTATCAAATACTTTATTTATTTTTCTAATTTCCTGGGTGAAAAATAGCATCTTGTTTTAATCTTCATTGACTTGGTAATGTTTTACCTAAATTCTGATCATAAATTAGTTAAAATACAATTTAATTTGTAGAAAATTGACACTTTTGAGATTTGAGTTACCTGATCCTGGAATTTGATGAATTTGATATGCTTCCACATTTATCCAGGTCTTCCCTTATCCCCTTTGGTGATGACTTGTTCTTTAAATTCATTTTATAAATTACTGGCTGTTTGTAATATTTACTAGCGAAATATTTAATATTTTTATTGATCTAAGGAGGTTGGATGATTTATCATTATAGTTTATTGCCAGTTACAACTGTTCTAGAGCACTTTTCTCAAGCAGGAATTTCCATGGACATTCTTATTTAATATCACAATATTCCCAAGAAGGAAATACTGCCCCATTGCACAGATAAGGGGCTTCCCAGGTGGCTCAGACAGTAAAGAATCTGCCAGCAATGCAGGAGACACAGGCCATATATATGGGTTTGGTCCTTGGGTCGGGAAGATCCCCTGGAGGAGGATATGACAACTCACTCCAGTATTCTTGTCTGGAGAATCCCTTGGACAGAGGAGCCTGGTGAGTTACAATCCATAGGGTCTCAAAGAGTCAGACGTGACTGAGCGACTAAGGAAACTGAGGCTCTGTTGGGCTCTCCTTGTATCCTCTTATACTGATAGGAAGTCAAAAGTACTGAGATGTGTGTATTATCCTTCTGAAAATCCTCTCCCATCCCTGCCCACCACCAGTTTTTATCACTCCACGCCTTCCTGGGTCTCACCCTTCTTTCTCTTGCTGTTTCTTTTGCTGGGCCTCTTCCCTTACTTCCCTGCTGGCGGGTAATGAAGCATCAGTTCCCGTAAAGGATACCTCGCGCTGCAGAGCTTGGTCCCCAGAGCTCTGCCCCCAGCTCCACTGGTGTTATCCATGCTGTCACCCGGCATGCTCAGGACTGAACTCCCGTCTTCCCTGAAGAAAAGAAACCCTTGGCGAACTTCTCTACTGCGGCACTGCTACCACACTTCCATCGGACCCTTAGATCCAGTGCTCGGCATGCTCCTCTCCCTCCAAGTTCTGTGGATCCTTTAGTTTGCATGTCTTTCTCTGTGTGTCACGCATTTCCTCCCACAGCTGTCCCCGTGCTTGGCCCAGGCCTTCCTGCTCATGCTCCAGAGCAGGGAGCGTAGTTGGTGAGGGTATGAGTTCCCATCTACATCACCAGGGTACCATGCTGCCTGGGGTGGTGCTTCTGGTGCTGTGCATACAGTCACCTCCGCTGGGTCCTCACTGTTTTCATCTGTAAACATGGGAATAATAAGAGACCCTGCATTGTGCAGTCTTTGTATGAAGTAAATGAGTCAAAACGTATGATGTTTGAGCCTCGGTGGCTCACTGAGCTAAGAGGACCTAGAGGCTCTGATTAGAATTAGGACTCGTAATCAGCCATGTCTGCAGCCACATTTCTCCTGTTTATAACGATAACTGTTCCACTGGGTTGAGAGCTTCCCTGGTGGGTCAGGTGGTAAAGAGTCTGCTTGCAATGAAAGAAACTAGGGTTCAATCCCTGGGTTGGAAGATCTCCTGGAGAAGGGAATGGCAACCCACTTCAGTATTCTTGCCTGGAGAATTCAATGGGCAGAGAAGCCTGGCAGGCTACAGTCCTTGAAGGTGCAAAGAGTTGGATGCGGTGAGGAAGTAACACCTTCATCTTCACTTCATTCCACCGTTAGAGTTCACCCTGCTGAAGGATGACCCCATCTTAACTAGTGACGTCTGCAGTGATCCAGTTTCCAAATAAGGTCAACTTCTGAGATCCTGGGGGTTACGACTTAACTCATGAATTTTGGCATTGGGGCTTCCCTGGTGGCTAAGTTGGTAAACAGTTTGCCTGCAATGAAGAAGACCTGGGTTCTATCCCTGGGTCAGGAAGATCACCTGGAGAAAGAGATGGCAACCTACTCCACTATCCTTGCCTGGGAAATCCCATGAACAGAGAAGCCTGGTGGGCTACAGTCCATGGCATCTCAAGAGTTGGACAAGACCTAGCAACCAAACCACCACCATGAATTTTGGAAGGAACACCAAAACAGCTGGTTGTATGTCTTCTCATAAAGGGCAAGTGCTTTCTGTGTCGTGTGTGTTAGCTGCTCAGTCATGCCCAACTCTCTGCCACCCTATGGACTGTAGCCCACCAGGCCCCTCTGTCCACGTAATTCTCCAGGCAAGAATACTGGAGTGGGTTGCCATGCCCTCCTCTAGGAGATCTTTCCAACCCAGGGATCAAACCCACGTCTCCCACGTTGCAGGCAGATTCTTTACTGTCTGTGCCACTGGTAAAGGTTCTCTCTCATATGTGAAGCTTTTAACATAATTTTGTTAAACAGTAATTTTTATCAGGCCACTCAATTGCTCTCCAGGCAAGAATACTGGAGTAGGTCACCATGCCCTCCTCCAGGGGGTTTTCCTGACCCAGGGATCGAACCCACATCTCTTTTGTCTCCTGCATTGGCAGACAGGTCCTTTATCATGAGGGCCACTTGGAAAGCCCAACTTCTGTTTCAGTTAATGCTAATTTATCTTCCAAAATAAAGAAATATAAGATATTCATTCAGAAGCTCATCTCATTTCTAGCACTATATATTCTTAGAACTTGGATTTTAACCTTGCGTTCCTTTCATTTTTCAGAAACTGTTATAAAAACTGTTTAGGAGAAAGCTTCGTTTCATTATACAGCATGGATGTCAATTGGAGGTGACAGGCACAGCTGATAAAAGTTTCATTGTGTTGTGCTACCAGTTGGCATCTTATTAGGAAAACCATCTGTTCTTTTAATTACTATTAACTCAGTTGAGATTGCAATAGCAAAAAAAAAAAAAAAAAAACCCTGAAGATATATTTCCAACTAAGTGAAAAATCAAACATACTTTTAAAATCTTCCTGAAAATAATATTTTCTCTATTGAAGATCTAACAGCCTGACTGTATGGGAAAAAGCCAGAGAATGTTATAAAAGAATAATTAACATAAAAATCTTAAAATATGCTCATTTTCATGTAAGAATACATTATGGTCATTCCTAGAGGGGAAAATACTCTTATGTATTATACATAAGGAATTTTCTTATTGAAAGTTAAAGAGAAGAATTTTAGCTTTCTTTCTTTTTACCCAGACTTAAGAAGAGATGTTTTGTATACAACTCATGGTGGATGTGGAGAAGGCAATGGCACCCCACTCCAGTGCTCTTGCCTGGAAGATCCCATGGACGGAGGAGTCTGGTGGGCTGCAGTCCATAGCATCACAGAGAGTCAGACATGACTGAGTGACTTCACTTTCACTTTTTACTTTCATGCACTGGAGAAGGAAATGGCAACCCACTCCAGTGTTCTTGCCTGGAGAATCCCAGGGATGGGGGAGCCTGGTGGGCTGCCATCTCTGGGATTGCACAGAGTCGGACACGACTGAAGTGACTTAGCAGCAGCAGCAGCAGCATGGTGGATGGATTTCATCCATTCATCTCATGAACAAATATTTTCAGGCTGCACAGCCAAGGACTGTTCTGTGTTATGGAGATGAAAAGTTGATGAAAACAATTCAAGTTCCTGCTGTTCTAGTTAGAGAAGTGTTAAAGCAATCTCAAATACATTCAAGATGACTTCATGTAGATATAATACAGTCAAGTGCTCGGAGCATGAGTGACCATGGATCATGGATGTGGTTCACCTGGGATGACATTGCTGCAAAGTTACTTTGGGAATTGAGGCCAGACTGATGGGAAGGAACCAGGCAGATGGAGCTCTGGGTTCAGGGACCTTGAGGTGGAGTGGTTAGAAGAAGAACATTTCAGGGCAGAGCACAGGAGAGAGAGTGCATGAATAACATGGCCAGACCTAAACCCTTATGTAACTGTGAATAACTGGGTCTAGCGGGACTACATCAGGACACAGAATGGTCTGATGGCAAATGTACTGATGGTAGCAGGGGTGGAGACAGAGCATTAGGAGGCTGGGATCTTTCGAACTGGTGGTGCCCAGAGAGGCAAGTGGATGATTCAGAATATAGTTTAAAACAAGGAACAGAAGGAAATTCTGGTGGAAGACATATGCAGGGTGAAGAATGATTAATTTGATCAACTTCAGAATATGTCTCTTATGTTCAGATACTGGCAAACATGCTAGGGAATTGTTATTGTTGTTGTTCAGTTGCTAGGTTGTATCTGACTCCTTGCAACCCCATGGACTGAAGCACACCAAGATCCTCTGTCCACTATTTCTCAGAGTTCACTCAAATTCGTGTCATTTAAGTCTGTGATGCCATCCAACCATCTCATCCTCTGTCATCCCTTTCTTTTTCCTGCCCTCAGTCTTCCCCAGCATCAGGGTCATTTCTAATGAGTTGGTTCTTCACATCAGGTGGCCAAAGTATTGGAGCTTCAGCTTCAGCATCAGTCCTTCCAATGAATATTCAGGGTTGATTTCCTGTAGGATTGACTGGTTTGATCTTCTTGCTGTCCAAGGGACTTTCAAGAGTCTTCTCCAGCACCACAGCTTGAAAACATCAGTTCTTTGGTGCTCAGCCTTCTTTATGGTCCAACTCTCACATCTGTACATGACTATTGGAAAAACCGTAGCATTGACTATATGGACCTTTGTTAATAAAATGATATCTCTGCCTTTTAATATGCTGTCTCAGTTTGTCATAACTTTCCTTCCAAGGAGAAAGCATGGCAGCAGATATTATTATTCAAATAACATCACCATGATGTTAGAGCAGGTCTCTGAGTTTCCATCTACTCTGGATCTGTATATGTGTCTACCCTTTTTTTCCCATCTTTTCGTCACTTAGTGTGCTGACATGAGAACTCTTCTACATGGGCAGTAAGTTCTGACCTTTTTCATTTTTGTTTTGGTTGTGCCACACAGCACTTGGGATCTCAGGTCGCAGACCAGGGGTAGAACACCCCCTCTCCCACCCCCATGCAGTGGTAGTGCGGAGTCTTAACCACTGGACCACCAGGGCAGTCTGTGTCTGTCTACTCTCTCTCTCTGGTTTCTCTCTAATCCTTTCTACTGCAGAAAGGACTTCTGAAGACAGCATCCTCACAGCCTCTTCCCCCCAGAGCCCCTTCCTCACTCAGGCCTGTAAGGCCCTTTCTGGGTCTTGTTTATATCTTTCTACCCCTGTTAGTTTCATTGAGACAGACAAGGCTGTGGTCCTAGTGTGATTAGACTGGCTAGTTTTCTTTGAGTATGGCTTCAGTGTGTCTGCCCTCTGATGCCCTCTTGCAACACCGACCGTCTTACTTGGGTTTCTCTTACCTTGGACGTGGGGTATCTCTTCATGGCTGCTCCAGAAAAGTGCAGCTGCTGCTCCTTACATTGGACGAGGGGTATCTCCTCACCACCGCCCCTCCTGACCTTGAACGTGGAGTAGCTCCTCTAGGCTCTCCTGCGCCTGCGCAGCCACTGCTCCTTGGACGTGGGGTGGCTCCTCCCGGCCACTGCCCCGACCTCGGTGCTCTGTTGTGTGATGCTGGCTCACATAGTGTCGGGAAATATTTTTTTCTGTGGTGACACAGCTCCAAATAGCAGAATTCTGATGTCAGATGCACCATGGTCATTTTCACTTGTGTGTTTTGTCTAACACATGAGGATTCCTCACATAGTAAGTACATCCATGAAGAGTCAGGAGTGAGCCCTACTGTGTAAGTGGATATGGACTGTTTCTTCACTGTTGCTTTAGGCAGGCCTGATGGCCTTGGGCAGCACTGGGTACACCTGATGACTGGCCTCTCCTGGAAGATCAGCTGAGTAAAACACATGACATTTACTTTTGTAGTGACCACCTTTAAAATCTTTTTAATTGGAGGGTAATTATTATGCAATGGAGGGCTGGTTTCTGCTATATAACAACATGGATCAGCCATAATTATGTATGTGTATATACATATATGTGTATGTTTATATGTATACATATCCCCTCTCCAATATCTCAATTGGATATATATGCCCCCCCTCCCCATCCTGCCCCTCTAGGTCATCACAGAGCACTGAGCTGAGCTCCCTGTGGTATACAGCTGCTTCCCCCTAGCTGTCTATTTTAGCCATGGTAGCATATATATGGGCTTCCGTGGTGGCTCAGATGGTAAAGAATCTGCTTGCCAATGCAGGAGTCCCCAATTCAATCCCTGGGTCAGGAAGATCCTCTGGAGATGGGAATGGCTACCTGCTCCAGTATTCTTGCCTGGAGAATCGCATGGAGAGAGGAGCCTGGTGGGCTGCAGTCCATGGGGCTGCATAGCACTGGACACGACTGAGCGAGTAACAGTCAGTGCTGCTCTTGGTTCTTCCCACTGTCTCCTCTGTAGCTATCGTTTTAGTGCATGGCTATCTTTGGATGGAATCTATGTGTTAACCTCATCTTCAACAGTAGAACAAAGAGTGATTCACCATCTCTGTTTCATAGATGAACTATCTAAAGCTTAAAAAGTAGACTGATTTATCAAAGGTCACACAAAGTGATATTGACAGATTTAGAATTCAGATCCGTTGGATTCCCAAACTCAGAATTTTTTTTCCTCCACAATGAGGAGTCTCTCCAGGGGTCTGAGCTTGTTACTCTTAGTACCAGGTAAAGACCTTTTAACTTTATAACAACAGGGAAAAAAGAATTAGCTGAGTGGATTGATCAAGCAATAATAAAGGGTGTATGTGTGTTAGTCATTCAGTTACGTCCAACTCTTTGTGATCCTATGAACTGTAGCCTTCCAGACTCCTCTGTCCATGGTATTCTCCAGGCAAGAATACTGGAATGGGTTGCCATTCCATTCTCCATGGGGTCTTCCTGACCCAGGGATTGAATCTGTGTCTCCCATATTGCAGGTAGAAGTTTTACCACCTGAGCCACCAGGGAAGTCCTTGATAAAGGGTACTAGAACATATGCAGTTATTTGTGTCTAAGTTCCCCAAGGAGGAAAGCCAGCATTTATCATCAATTTATCCTTGTGTATTCAGTTTGGTGATACATACTGACTTTTCCCCTTTGGTAACTGATAGTTTCTTTCATCCCATGAGATGATGATTATAATCCAGTGTCTTCCCTCCAATCCTGTTACCGCATCAGACGCCATGACTCTGCCCCTGAGACTCAGATCTGTTTAGACTGTGAGCTCCCTGAAGGCGGAGGCTGTGTCTCATTCTTTCTGTGTTCTCAGAACCTGGACAGTGCTGTCCTGGGGAGTGGATTCGCATCTCAGCTCTGGTTTCCACTCACCCAGAACACACGGCCCACCAAAGAATCAGCTCCCACTTGCTCCCTTCAGGACGACATGCATGCCGGCTGGCTGCAGCTCACAGTTTGGCGAACTGGATTCCTAGAACTGTTGCTGTTTCTCTGCCTCTGATGCTACCAGAAACCCAAAAGGCATGGTGCTGAGCCTCAGAATGTGCCATCTGCCGTGAGTTCACCCCTCAGCACCGTGACGGGAGTGTGTGGCTGTAGGGCTACTACCCTGAGAATTCCTACAGCATTCCCAATCATGCCACTGCCCCATTTTCTTTGGTAGTTTTGATCTTGGGTGGCCTCAGCCTGCAGTGGCTTGGAGTGGGGCTTCAGTTTCCCTGCCAAAGAGATTGAGTCAGGTTCTGGTGACGAGCTCACCAATCCTAGCCACTGGACCAGTGGTCAGTGACCAGACCCTCACCCTTTGGCTTTGCAGAATTATTTCCACAAAGATGGAAAGTAATGAAACAAGTAAAGTATTTATTAGGAGGAAAAAGAGTATAGTATATGTGGATAGATAGATGGGCTGACCCAGAAAAAGAGAGTCACTGAGTCGCGCCCTCATGGCAGTTTGTATTACTTTTTATGGGGCATTTCTTCCAAGTTTCCTCTGATTGGTCATTTTGGTTTGCCTGGTTCACAGTCCACATTTGGTGCATCTCAGAGCCCTCCCATGTGTGCACACGCATCTCTCCGCCAAGAGGGATTGAAGAGGCTTATGGGTAGTTAGCATCACTTAGCACCATTCCCCTTTGACCCCCAGGAGCCTTTCTGCACTCGTGTAGTCAAGGAAGTCTCCTGACTTTGAGAAATAAGTGGTCTGGGCAAGGCCCAGTTGCCTCTCCTTACTGTGCTGCTGTTCTTATTCTGGGGTTTCAGTCCACAGGAAATGAATCTCCTATCACTTTACCCTGGGGCCCCTCATCTGCCTCCTGCCTCAGTTTTACATTTCTGGATAGAACTAGTCCAGTAGCCCCTGTGCTGAGCATAATAGCAAGGCTGGTACTAAGCTGTGAGTTTTCTTCACTGGCATTAACACACCAGCTCATGCCAATAAATACTGGAGACCTGTGCCAGCACTCAATTGAAACCCATTTCTTCTGGGTTTGGTATGTCTGGTTTCTCCCTCTCAGCACACATCCTGAGTGGATCCACAGTGATTCTGTCAGCAGAGAGAGGTGACAGCTCAGAGCCTGGTAGTAAAGGAGTGTGTGTTTGTGCTTGCTAAGTCACTTCAGTCTTGTCCAACTCTTTGTGATCCTATGGACCCTAGCCCACCAGGTTCCTCTGTCCAAGGGATTCTCCAGGCAAGAATACTGGCATGTCTTGCTGTGCCCTCTCCAGGGCATCTTCCTGATCCAGGGATTGAAGCCTCATCTCCTTTATGTCTCCTGCCTTGGAGGTGGATCACCAGTGCTACCTGGGAAACCCAGAGAGAACAGATGAACTATTAAAGACAGCACTGGGGACTTGAATTCCTGGACCATTCAGTGAATGTTAAGAAGCCAAGATAGCTTCTGATATATCCCTTTAATGACTGAGCAGTGTGGCTCAATAATCTCCAACTGCAATCGTGACCCTAAATCCAAAAATCATTCACGATTGTTCAGTTGACTGCTTTGCAGTATGTGTAACATGACAAAAAGTGTGGACTATATTTTTGCAGTGTTTATATGTAAAGTGCTAATAATTTTCCAAGGAAAATAAAATTACCTACAAAAGTTTGGCTTTGCACAGTTGTATGTTACCAGACAGTTCTGAGTAATAAAGGTGTGTGTGTGTGTGTGTGTGTGTGTGTGTGTGTGTGTGTGAGAGAGAGAGAGAGAGAGAGAGACTGTGTGTGTAGTTCATTGCTATTAANGTGTGTGTGTGTGTGTGTGTGTGTGTGAGAGAGAGAGAGAGAGAGAGACTGTGTGTGTAGTTCATTGCTATTTTGCTATTAATATTTTGTGTTTTAATATTTGCCTATTTTAACAGAAGCACATTCTTCCATCTCATTGAAGGCTGTGAACAAATTCATTTATTCCATATGATACAAAATCCTCTGCTGATGTAAAGCAGAAAGTGGGGTGCATTGAAAAGCAAGGGGATGGTTGAGAAGATTCCTTGTCACCATGAAACCAAGACACCTGGTGTCCTAGAGACATAGCTATGCCTCATTGTCCCATAGCTGTGTCCTCATTATCCCAAGATATCCCCATATCTTGGGAGTTTAGGCTGAACCCCAGGACTCTGGGTCTTTGTGGTCCTCTCCTAATCAGATTCTTCTATTCTTCATTTTTATTTTAGGTTTTAAAATATTGATCAGTTTGGTGATGGGTTTCAATGAGAAATAAAGGGTTCGACGAGATGATTCAAATTAGCATGGGAATTCAGCCAACTCCTTCTTCCTTCCCTGTGACTATCTCAGAAAATGTTTCATACCAACAAGGTTCCCAATTCTCTGAAACACCATGTCTTTAGAGAGTCTATTTAGCATGCTAAGTGGATAAAAAGGAGTCAGCTATTCCAGGAGCAAAGTGAGTGATTAAATTAAATGTACCTGGAGAGTAGAGCCCTCTTAGGAATCAGCGGAGTAATGAGCTCAGGCTGCTGCTTCTGCAACCCTGAGCATCTCCTGACACTCATAGGGGCCGTGCACACGAGGCTCCCCTTACATGTCACCACTGCTGATGGCCTGTCAATTCTAGTGGAAAGACTCCGTCTTAGATTGGTGACAGGAGTTAATACAGTAGCTTTTTGTCCCTTGTTTCTGTCTTTCACTTTGTACTTTAAAGTAACTGGTTATTAAAGCATTATGTAAGTATGCAAAATATATTGACAGGAAAAAAATGTTTCAATTATACACAATATATACTGGTAAGACCTGTTTGGCATGTGATGACAGATGACAAGTGGTAATTTTAGTTGCTGTTTTCAGGGGGAGGATAAAGCAAAAGTATCTAGAATATACATCATTTCCCTTTTCAGCTATTCTAATGTGTAGCATATTTATAGCATATTTTAAAATAAGTAACTAATATAACTGTTAAAAAATAAATTTATCACTTAAAGGTATTTTATCCTTTAGTAGTTAATTGGTGTTCTTCTGGAAAGCTTATGATGGATCAGTGTTTGTTTTATGATTTTTTAAACTCATGTCCATTGAATTGCTTTCATATTGTGTAAGAAGCAATAAGCTGTTTTTACTTTATCTGACAGTTGATCTATTAATAATTTATAGTTCTTATAAGAAGTAACCATGGGATGGCTGTGAGAATTGTGTTCACAGCTTAAATATTTGAGACCTAAAATTAATGAAGTCAGGACTTCTGGCAAATTCTGATTAAACCCAAGGCAGTTTCAAATGAACCTAAGGAAAACAAACAGTTGCAAAGAATGTGAATTTTGGTCATTTTGGTCTTTTCCCAAAGAAGCAAAATCACATTACCTTTCAAGTAGAATTGCATCAGATACAGAAATTTTCCATAGGAAAGACTAACAGTGGTATACAAGGAGTTGAGTCACCCATCTTATAAGTGCTGGAGCTCACCTAGGAATGTATTCCTTTGCTTTTATTTGGTGTATCACAAAAATTATCACTGAACACTGAAAACTTATCTTTAGATATTTACATATCTTTAGATATTTTAACATTAATTAGATATTAATTAGTTAAAGACATTACATATCTTTAGATATTTTTGAAGGAAAGAATCATCTTTATTCTCCTTCAAGCAACAATGATGCTTGATCTCTTAATGCTGGCCATTTCTGTTCAAATTGAGTTACAGAGGCAAAACCCACAGGTCACGGAGAGCACATTGTGTCCAGTGTTGATATGCAGGAGGAAGAGGTTGGTATCACTTTTCTCTCCTGAGGTGAAAATGCTATCGTCAATAATTTCAGTAGTAGGCAGAAAATAGCAGAGCTCTCTAAAACACTGAATATAGGAAGAATTGATCTTTATCCTAGAATATAGATGTAAGTGTTGGTTATCATTGAGGAAATAAGAAGTTTTTCCTGGGAAGGTTGTGGAATATATCATTGTTCTGTAGTCTAACATGTTTATGTATTTATTGAAACACTTGAAATCCTTACATGATGTAGAAATTTATAAAAGAAAATTAATACTCCTTTAATTTGTCATATTCTGAGAGAAAAGTGATGGCAAAGAAAATCTGCTAAATTAGCAACATATCAATTATATGCCAACTTTCTTGCTCCTAAATAAATACATGACCTAAAAAATTAATTCATGAGACTAAGTTTTCAAGTAAGTATTTATTCTGTAGTATACTCACTAAAACCCCTTAATTTAGAATAAAGAATTAATATAGCTTGAACCCTTAAAGTAACACACACAAACGCTAACACATACACACATCTATTATTTGCCTTCATATGAGTTTCCTTCTGGTGAAGAAAATCTGTTCAGTGACTTTGTATGGCTGGGTTGCTTCTGTTCTGTTTTAACGGGGTAATCGTTTCCTTCTATTTTAGGATCTAGATTTCTCATCACATCCACGGGCGCCTTGTATATTAAAGATGTCCAAAATGAAGATGGATTGTATAACTACCGCTGTGTCACGCGGCACAGATACACCGGGGAGACCAGGCAAAGTAACAGCGCCAGACTTTTTGTATCAGGTAAAGACTCCTCGGCACTGACTTCTGTTTCTCTTTTCTTTTGTTAGTGCTCTGGGATGACTCCACTAAAACTGTGGAACTCACAAGTAAAATGAAGTCTGTATTTCTGTCCCAAAATATTCTAGCAACTTGAGGGTTTTTTACATAAAAAAAAAAAGAATGAAAAACTTTACCCGATACAGTACAATGCAAATATGGATATTTCATCTGCTGTAAAATTCCAAATTTCTTTGACCCTATATTATGGCTACTTTGTTGACAATGCCTCCTCTCGCTATTGTTGCATGTTATGACACTGGTGATACCAACTAGCGCCACAGTGCTTTCTACCCTGCAGAGCTCTCAGGGAGCAGGACGTGGTCCTTGGAACACACCTCTTGTTCCCCATCTAGCAGCAGTGGAGAAATTATCCACATTGGCCTAGAAGGGTGGGTTTGGTGGAGGGTGGGGGGAGACTCAAGAGGGAGGGAACATATGTATACTTATGGAAAATTCATGGTGTTGTATGGTGGAAGCCAACACAAAAACGTAAATCAATTATCCTCCAATAAAAAAAATTTAAAAATGTAATATTCTATGCCCATTGGTTTAATACAGCTCCTTTTTTAAGGCTATCTTCAGTTCAGTCCAGTTCAGTCGCTCAGTTGTGTCCCACTCTTTGCGACCCCATGAATCTCAGCACACCAGGCCTCCCTGTCCATCACCATCTCCTGGAGTTCACTCAGACTCACGTCCATCGAGTCCGTGATGCCATCCAGCCATCTCATCCTGGGTCGTCCCCTTCTCCTCCTGCCCCCAATCCCTCCCAGCATCAGAGGCTTTTTCCAGTGAGTCAACTCTTCGCATGAGATGTCCAAAGTACTGGAGCTTCAGCTTTCGCATCATTCCTTCCAAAGAAATCCCAGGGCTGATCTCCTTCAGAATGGACTGGTTGGATCTCCTTGCAGTCCAAGGGACTCTCAAGAGTCTTCTCCAACACCACAGGTCAAACGCATCAATTCTTCAGCGCTCAGCCTTCTTCACAGTCCAACTCTCATATCTATACATGACCACGGGAAAAACCATAGGCTTGACTAGACAGACCTTCCTTAGTTGGCAAAGTAATGTCTCTGCTTTTGAATATACTATCTAGGTTGGTCATAACTTTTCTTCCAAGCATATACATTATAAAGTGAGTATAATGATAATAATCATTATTAGTGAGTATAATAATAATGAAATTTTGAAATGTATATTGATTTGCAAATAAGCACTCAATTTAATGACTAAGAACTTTCTACATTATGTATTATTTTTTTACCAATTGGTCAAAATAAAACAAAATCATGGAAATGAAAAAAAAATAAAGTTAAAGAAATAGGCATGGCCTTCCAGGATTATTCTCAAGTGAAGGAAACCCAAAAACAGTTTATTCCACTTTCATAAATATGTCAGTTTTGTGCCTCTTTTAATGGGAGTTATACTTTGAGAAAATATTGACCTTTTGCAGGATGTTTATAGTTGGCTTGCTGTTGATCCATCAGTCAAATAAATCAGCAATACATTTACACGGGATTGCATTAGTGCTCCATGCAGAGGTTTAGAAGTATGAAATGACCATCTCAGTACTAGAAATCAAATGTAAAATATATGACTTTTGCTCTTATAGTTTTATAATGTAAAATTGATCCATGCAGTGAATAGTAATTTTATTTGTCATGATGTTTTGTGTGGGAGACATGATAACAAGTTTTCAAGTGCCGGAGTAATTAGAACAACGTTACCTAACACACACATATTGCCCTTGATAATGCTGTATCTGAATTCCTCTTCCCCATTTACATCCTTAAAATAGCCAACGCTCACCTGTCTTTTAAGGTTTAAGACAAACATAAGTCATAATTAATTGATTTTTTTCCCTCTGAACTTGAAAATAGTTTATCTTTACCTGTTCTTTTTCATATCAGTTGTTACTTTATCTCTTGTGTTATTAGTTATGACTTGTTGCCTCTGTTAATGGCAAGAATAATCAGCACAATGAAAAAAAAATGGCGTATTCATGTTGATGTGTGGCAGAACCAATACAATATTGGAAAGTAATTAGCCTCCAATTAAAATAAATAAATTTAAATTAAAAAAAAAGAAAAGTGAGAACTCAGCTCTATGGCCCTTAAAACATCTTAAAATTGTGGAGGTGGAGGGACTTTGTAAGTTACCCAGTCAAAATAAAGAGTTGGAATTTGTTTTTTTAAAAAATTAATTAATTAAATTCCCAGCAAATAAACCTAAAAATATGTGCTAGAAATTCTTGCAAAAATATCCTAACATATTTGCGTGTTGTTTTATTTATTTATTTATTTTTTTCCCGGGGTTCATTATATTGTATTTGTAGTAAATTAGCATTTCAATTTTGCCCCACCCACTCTGCCCCATGGTGGGTTCCACTTGGGTGCTTGTGGGTAAGTGCCTGTGCACTAGGAGGAAAGTTACACAACCTAAAGCTGCCAATCAACTTAGTCAAATAACACAGGACAGAGGAGGGACTCGCCACCATGCTGAAAAACCAACCCGACCCTGTTGCAGGCGGCTTCTTGTTTCCAGGCAGCCTGCTTTCCTTCATTTTCTCTCTCTGTTTGGAGTGTACTTCTGCTTTGCTTAATACAACTCTTGCTATTTACAACTGTTCTCTGTCTCTTGATTGAACTGTTTCCTTTGGGGGATAAGTGAGTGAAGTTGCTCAGTCGTGTCCGACTCTTTGCGACCCCATGGACTGTAGCCTACCAGCTTCTCCATCCATGGGATTTTCCAGGCAAGGGTACTGGAGTGGGTTGGGATAAGAACCAAGGAAACTCTTGTGTCGGTGGTAACAATCCCAGTGTACTCTTGTAGCGGGCTCCTGCAGTGTGCATGGGTTCCTTAGTGCTCAGCTCTTGCAGTGCGGATGGCTTCTCCAGCACCACGGTTCCAACTCAGGTAGCTCCTCCAGAGCCCCAGTCCTGCCATGACAGGGGCCAGCACCACCCAGCAGCCCCAAATTCTCCCCACCTTGGATGGCTTTGTCTCAGGATGCCTCCACTGGGATTCCTCTCCATGAATGACTTTTCTTGACACTCTAGATGGTAGGTTTGTTTTTTGTTTCTTTATATTTTGGCTGTACTGGGTCTTCATTGCCGCACTCGGGCTTTCTCTAGTTGCTGCAAGCAGGGTCTGCTCTTCATTGCATTGCATGGGCTTCTCATTTCAGTGGCTTCTCTTGTAGAACGTGAACTCTAGGCCTGCAGACTTAAGTAGTTGTGGCACACAGGCTTAGTTGTCACAGGGCCTGTGGGATCTTCCTGGACCAGAGATACAACCCTTGTCCCCTGCATTCTTAACCACTAGACCACCAGGGAAGCCCTAGATGGTAGGTTCTTGACACATTCTGGAGGGCAAATTTCCAGCAACTACCATTGTTACCAAAAGTTCAGCTTCCCTGTATACCAGTGCCAAAGAGAATATCAGTTTTGGGTGAAATAGATAAGGAGAGCTTTATTACTTCACCAGGCAAAGGGCTTCTGCCTTGAAAAACTATGTGTCCCAACCCAGGAGAATTTTTTTAAAGACACCCAAATCTCTTTTAGTGGGAGAGTGGGGCAGTTGAGGCGGGGGTCTTACTGCACAGCTTGTCTGTTGGCTCTGCTTCCTGAGTCCTGTGGCTTCATTACATCTGGCAGCTCGGGTGGGCTGGAGAAGGGCTCTATGCACACATCTTCAAATGCCTCATCTTCCCTGAAGGGGAATTGTGGCAACTAAGCCCGTGTGCCACAATTACTTAAGCCCCACAGTCACTGGGGCCTGAGGCTGTGGCGTTTGGCTAGTGAAACCACACTCGCCCAATGTCTTGCTGTCATCCAGAAGGTGGTCGTCCTTGTACAGCTGCTGCTCATCCGGCGAACGCTTGAGGATACCCTGGATGACGTGCTTCAACTCAAACACGGTGCTTGACGCCTTGGCCTCAGTGAAGATGGTGGTCTTGCCGGATCATGAGGACCACATCCATTGCAGTGGTGGCGGTGGCGGAGCTGCCTTTTTCCCTCGACTTCCCTGCGTGTTGTTTTAAACCTAGCTCTTGACAGCTATCTGAAAACTCCTGGATAGGGCACGCACAGTATACACGTCAAAGAACATAACAGAGCAGGAAAGTGAAAGATCACCTTCTGGTGTGAAATAAGCAGGGTCTTTGATAAGAAGACCAGCCAGCCCTCAAAGTTTCCCTCTGCTTCAGAAGCCCTATCCTCCAACCAACCAGACTTGTATTATTGAAAAATAAAACTTCAAAAATTAAAAAAAAATTAAATTTAAGATGTTGAGAAAATAAATTATAAAATGAGTAGCCTCTATTATCTGTTCCATGGTGTTTTTAATAATAGGCTTTCCTGATAGCTCAGTTGGTAAAGAATCTGCCTGCAATGCAGGAGACCCTGGTTCAATTCCTGGGTCAGGAAGATCTCGTGGAGAAAGGATAGGCCACCCACTCCTGTATTTTTGAGCTTTCCTCTGGCTCAGCTGGTAAAGAGTCAGCACGCAATGCGGGAGTCCTGGGTTTTATCCCTGGGTTGGGAAGATCCCCTGGAGAAGGGAAAGGCTATCCATTCCAGTATTCTGCCCTGGAGAATTCCACAGACTGTATAGTCCATGGGGTTGCAAAGCCTCAGACATGAGCGACTTTCACTTTCACAGTGCCTTTAGTAAGAGCACAATGGTATATTTCTTCAGAATATCCTAGGAAAGGTCTTTTACGATTGAAGAGGAACTTTTTCATGACAATACTGAAGTAATAAAGGAAACAGTCTTGGAAGAATGGTGGCATGGATCTGGGTATAAGATGAAACTGAGCTTAGCAAAAAGAAGCAGATATGTATTTCTCCATTGAGATAATGTGAATCAAGTGATGATAATCTCAGGAGGTCATTTTTCTCTGAAGTGAAACCTGGAAAAAAAAATAAAATAAAACCTTAAAAAAAAAGGTGAGAAAACAGAAAAAATAGCCTTGTTTATCTCTAGATCATTAAGTACTTATTTCTCAGAGTTGAAAAGGCAAATTTGCTTTTCTTAATCACAAGCTTAATTATTATTTTTTAAATAATGTTTCACTAATGTTTCAAAAATAGGCAGCAGGACTCATGAGCATTGATCGGGTCACCACAGAAGTGATGAGAGTCCGTGAGATTGCCTCCTGAGCAATTGTGCAGATCGGTAAGAAGCATCAGGGCAGAAATTAGCGAAGGAACATCGTACACTTGAACACCAGCAGAAAAGAAGAGAGGGGATAAGACTGAACATTTGGGGTTAAAGGTGGTAGTTGTAAGAAGGGAGAAGTCAGCAGAGTCACACAGACTCAAAAGGCTCTTAGAGAGTCTACTGCTTATGGCAAATAGCTTGTGACATTTTGGTCAGAGAAATTTCAGTACAGTAGTTGAGGGAGGAAATAGTTGATGCTAGAACTTGGGAACATAGACACTGAGTTCAGATTATTAGAGTTTAAGCTTTGAAGGATAACAGAAAATTATTTAATTTTAAATTAGATCTAAATTTTTAATAAATGTAAACATGGGGTTTGCTAGTGGGGTTATGCTAGTAATAAGGTTTTTAATGACTCCAAATTCTTCCTGGAGTGGAAACAGACTCAATAGGATAACAAAAGAAAAAGAATGTGGATGACATTTTCAACAAAAGTAGTTGACAGGGATCCTTAGAAGCTCCTAAACATGTGGGGCTGTAGATAAACTGCTGGCAACAGCAGGTCGAATGTAAGAGAAGCAGCAGTGTAAGAGAAGCAATGGATGGTGAAGGGGGAAGGCCTATTGAGATTACTGTCTAGTCACAGAAATGCAAAATAGTCAATAAATCGTTGTTTTTGTTCTGTTGCTAAGTCATGTCAGATTCTTTACAACCCCATAGACTGCAGCGTGCCAGTCTTCCGGTCCTTTACTATCTCCCAGATTGTGCTCAAACTTATGTCCACTGTGTCAGTGATGCCATCCAACCATCTCATCCTCTGCTGCCCCCTTCTCCTCTTGCCCTCAGTCTTTCCCAGCATCAGGGTCTTTCCCAGTGAGCTGGTTCTTCATATTAAGTGGCCAAGGTATTGGAGCTTCAGCTTCAACATGCTTTCTTCCAATGAATCATCAAGGTTGATTTCCTTTAGGATTGACTGGTTTGATCCCCTTGCTGTCCAAGGGGCTGTCAAGAGTCTTCTCCACTACAATTCAAAAGCATCAGTTCTTCACCACTTGGCCCTTTATGATCCCATTCTCACATCTGTGCATGACTACTGGAAAAACCATAGTGTTGACCACAGGAACCTCTGTCAGCATATGCTCATCTCCAAAAAGCAGAGGAGGACTACTTCTGTGTGGAAACCTGGGGGAATGTGTTTGAGGATATTCACAACACTTTGATAGCCCTGTGCAAGCTCTGAGTTGAAGATGAGTATAAAAGGCTGTGACATCACATAGTTAAGTGGTGGTCTAACTCCTTGTGTATCTCAGAAGTATTCAGCAAATACTACTTTCAGAAGAAGAGAGATTCACCCTGAGGGAAACGGCTGGATTTAGGAATCAAACTGAGCCAGAGTGAAAACCTAAATGGAGAGAGAGAAGGTGTTTCCATTGAAAAGGTCCAGAAGCAATGGGAAACCAATACCGACTAGCAATTCTACCACCTAGACAATAGTCTCTTTTAAATATTATGCCATAATAACAGGGACCATGGTTCGTTGAAATAATGATCACTTATTGGTTTGGGACAGGAAACACATAGGATGAGCCTGAAATATAAATAGGGTCTTGCCAAAATTATATATAAATATATATATGTATTAATATTAAGGCATACATAGGTGTGTTTATGTGTGCATACATATATACTTACATAATGTACATGTACAAATATATAATTGTTTGCATATATATTTACATGTACACATGTCCATATACATTAAATAATAACAGAAGCAATAATAATAATCGTATTGGTCTGCTAAGTCGCTTCAGTCATGTCTGACTCTTTGCAACCCCATAGACAGTGGACCACCAGGCTCCCTCATCCCTGGGAGTCTCCAGGCAAGAACACTGGAGTGGGTTGCCATATCCTTCTCCAATGCATGAAAGTGAAAAGTGAAAGTGAAGTCGCTCAGTCCTGTCCAACTTGGCAACTTCACGGACTGCAGCCTACCAGGCTCCTCCGTCCATGGGATTTTCCAGGCAAGAGTACTGGAGCGAGGTGCCATTGCCTTCTCCAAGCCGTATTGGTCTACTTAGTGGTAACTAGGGCAGACACCAACTCTTGACTTTGATAACTAGTCATTATAGAGAACAATGAAAATTTTCCCTGTCTTTCCTACAAGTACTATATATTTCATGATAACCAAACAATCCTAGTTCAGGAAGTTCTTATTTACAGAATAATCATATCTGTTGAATGTGAAAATAATAAGAAACTATTAAAATTGCGATTTTCAACCCTTAGTAAAATAATTCAGACAAACATCATCTGAATTTGCTTATCAATTTTAGCCTCATTGAGTTTGGCATGCAACTCATATAGCCTCATTATATAGATGCAAAGGGAATGACAAAAGGTTGAGCTTGATCTAACCAATCCATCAGAACTAAATTTCAGTCATAAGAAAAAAATGGCAATAGAGGAGCAGGCTAAATGACAGCATAAAAAAAGATATTCAAAATGTGAGATTTCCTATGCAATGACTTATCTGTTTCTTCAATAAACCAGAGACATGAGAGGGAATAGAAGAGAGGCTGCTCTGAGTTAAAAGAGAGTCAAGAACCATAACAATTAAGATCACTGGTAAGGGGGTGTGGCAAAGATAATGGAGTAGGAAGATCCTAAGCTACTTCTTCTCATGGACACACCAAAAATACTACTATTTATAGAGGAAATATCAATGATAATAACTTGAAGACATGCAGAAAAATTTTCCACAATTAAAAATATAAAGAAGGAACCACAATAACATGGGTAGGAGGTGCAGAGACATGACAAACTCCCAGAGAGGTAACCCTCAAATGAAAAAATCAAAATTGCAGAAGTTCTCCTCAAGGAGCAAGGGGTCTGAGCCCAACATCAAGCTTCTTAGTCTTGGAGTTATTCACCAGGAAGATGAAACCTCCAGAATGCCTGGCTTTGAAAGCCATTGGGGCTTATGTATGGGAGAGTTGGAGGGCTATAAAATAGATACTTCACTCTTAAAGACTCATGCAAAATCTCACATGCTCGAAGACCCAGTGCAGAAGCAATCATTTGAAAGTAGCCTGGATCAGATCCACTTGCTAATTTTGGAAAGCCTCCTGAAGAGGCAGTAACTAATTGGGACTGCCCCAGGATATAGACAACAGTTTAGTTGCTAAGTTGTGTCCAACATTTTGCAACCCCATGGACTGCAGCACGCCAGGCTTCTCTGTCCTTCACCATCTCCTATAGTCTGCTCAAATTTATGTCCATTGAGTCAGTGATTCTATCTCACCATCTCATCCTCTGCTTCCCCTTTCTCCTTTTGCCTTCAACCTTTCTCATCAGTAGGGTCTTTTCCAATGAGTTGGCTCTTCACATCAGATAGCCAAAGTATTGGAGCTTCAGGTTCTTCATCAGCCCTTCCAATAAATATTCAGGGTTTATTTCCTTTAGGATTGACTGGTTTGATTTTCTTTCAGCCTAAGGAACTCTCAAAGAGTATTCTCAAGCACCATAGTTCTTTATGGTCCAACCCTCACATCCATACATGGCTACTGGAAAAGCTATTGCTTTACTATGCAGACTTTGTTGGAAAAGTGATGCCTCTGCTTTTTAATACTTTGTCTAGGTCTGTCATAGCTTGCCTTCCAAGGAACAAGCATGTTTTTAATTTCGTGGCTGCAGACACTATCCACGGTAATTTTGGAGAACAACGAAATAAAATCTATCACTACTTTTACATTTTCCCTTTCTATTTATCATGAAGTGATGGGACTGAATGCCATAATCTTGATTTTTTTTAATTAATTTTTTTTATTTTAAATTTATTTATTTTAATTGGAGGCTAATTACTTTTCAGTATTGTATTGGTTTTGCCATACATCAACGTGAATCCGCCACGGGTGTACATGTGTTCCCAATCCTGAACCCCCCCTCCCACCTCCCTCCCCATACCATCCTTCTGGGTCATCCCAGTGCACCAGCCCGAAGCATCCTGTATTCTGCATCGAACCTGGACTGGCGATTCAAGCCAGGTTTTTCACCAATGATATAGACATTGGTAGAAGCAATTTTGGAGAGCTCATTGTATCATGAGGACACTATTCCTGGCAAGTGCCATTTTGGAGTCTTCCCTCTTGCTTATTAGTGCTGGTAGTTTACCTGCCTATTAGACAATTTGACAGCAACCCCTGGACCAACACCATCCCAGGGCTAGCAGCCCATTGCCTGGAAAACCAGCTCCCGCCGCCCCCCACCCCCCCCCGCCACTAATAGGGCAGCAGCCTCTGCATGAAGCTGGGCCTGCCAGCCAACCAGGCTGGGGTCCATCCCAGCCACTCTCAGTAGTCAGCCCCACGACAACTGAAGGGCCCCTGCAGTCCACTTAAGGGGCTCCCCCAGAGCATTGGCTCTGGTAACCAGAGGAGAGTGTGCTGCTGGGCCCCATAACACGTTTCCAATATAAGGCCACTTCCTCAAAATTGGGATATGTAAATGATATATATATATATATATCACAGAGATGTAAAAACAGAATTCAGCAAAAATGAGGTGACTGAGGAATATTTCGCAAGTAAAAGAACAAGATAAAATTCCAGAAGAAGAACTAAAGAGATAATAATCTCCCTAATAAAAAAAATACAAGGTTAAGATCACAAAGGTGCTCAATGAACTTGAGAGAAGAATGGATGAACGTGATGAGAAGTCTAATGGCAAGTTAGAAAACACAAGAATCAAACAGAGCTGAAGACTATGGTTACTATACAGAAGAATACACTAGAAGGAATCAACAGTAGATTAGATTAAACAGGGGAACAGATCAGTGAACTGGAAGGCAGAATAGAGGAAACTCCTAAGTGGAACTGAAAACAGAAAAGGAAATTAAAATGAAGACAGTTTAAGAGACCTCAGGATTATCACACTTACTATCTTATACACTATAGGGATCTCAGAAGGAAAAGAGAGGGAGAAAGGGGCAGAAAAATTATTGGAAGAAATAATAGCTCAACACTTCCCTAACCAGGGAATGTAAATAAGTATTCAGGTCCAGGAAGCAGAGGATCACTGTCACACACACACACAAAGATGAACCAAAGAGATCCACATCAAGACACATTATAACTAAAATGGCAAAAATTAAAGATATAGAGAGAATGTTAAACACAGCAAGGAAAAAGGAACTACTTAAGTACAAAAGAACTCCCATGAGACTAGCAATTGACTTTTCAGTAGAAACTTTGCAGGCCAGAAAGAAGTGTCATAATATATTTAAAGTGATGAAATAAAAACAAACAAAATAAGATTATTCTACATAAGAGAGATAAGAATTTTACAGACAAGCAAAAGTTAAAAGATTTCACTACCACTAAACCTGTCCCATCACTTCATGGGAAATAAATGGGGAAACAATGGAAACAGTGTCAGATTTTATTTTGGGGGGCTCCAAAATCACTGCAGATGGTGACTGCAGCCATGAAATTAAAAGACGCTTCTTCCTTGGAAGGAAAGTTATGACCAACCTAGATAGCATATTCAAAAGCAGAGACATTACTTTGCCAACAAAGGTCCGTCTAGTCAAGNAGACGCTTCTTCCTTGGAAGGAAAGTTATGACCAACCTAGATAGCATATTCAAAAGCAGAGACATTACTTTGCCAACAAAGGTCCGACTAGTCAAGGCTATGGTTTTTCCAGTAGTCATGTACGGATGTGAGAGTTGGACTGTGAAGAAAGCTGAGTGCCGAAGAATTGATGCTTTTGTACTGTGGTGTTGGAGAAGACTCTTGAGAGTCCCTTGGACTGCAAGGAGACCCAACCAGTCCATCCTAAAGGAGATCAGTCCTGGGTGTGCATTGGAAGGACTGATGCTGAAGCTGAAACTCAGTACTTTGGCCACCTCAGGCAAAGAGCTGACTCATTGGAAAAGACTCTGATGCTGGGAGGGATTGGGGGCAGGAGGAGAAGGGAACGACTGAGGATGAGATGGCTGGATGGCATCACTAACTCGGTGGACATGAGTCTGAGTGAACTCTGGGAGTTGGTGATGGACAGGGAGGCCTGGGGTGCTGCGATTCATGGGGTCACAAAGAGTCAGATACGACTGAGTGACTGAACTGAGCTGAACTGACTGAAACCTTCCCTGGTAGCTCAGACCATGGAGAATCCACCTCCAGTGCAGGAGATCTGAGTTCAGTACCTGGGTTGTGAAGATCTCCTGGAGAAGGAAATGGCAACCCACTCCAGTATTCTTGCCTGTAGAATCCCCATGGCCAGAGGAACCTGACAGGCTACAGTCCATGGGGTTGCAAAGAGTCAGACACAACTAAGTGACCTAGTACACAAGCCTATCTTATAAAGACTACTACAGGGACTTCTCTAAGCAGAAAAGACCACATCTAGAAATACGAAATTTAGAAAAAGAAAATATGACTGGTAAAGTAAACATATAGTAAAGGTAGTTGACCCACAAACTGTAAGGCTAGCAAAAGGTTGAAAGACAAAAGCAACATCATCTATATCCACAATAAGTTGAGGGCTACACAAAACAGAAAGATGTAAAATATAAACTCAAAATATTAAAATGGTGGCAAGTAAAAATGGAGAGTTTTTAGAATATATTGAAACTTAAGTGAAGTGAAGTCGCTCAGTTGTGTCCGACTCTTTGTGATCCCATGGACTGTAGCCTACCATGCTCCTCTGTCCGTGGGATTCTCCAGGCAAGAATACTGGAATGTGTTGCCATTTCCTTCTCCAGGAGATCTTCCCAACCCAGGGATCGAACCTGGGTCTCCCACATTGCAGGCAGATGTTTACCATCTGAGTCACCAGGGAAGCTCAAGAGATCATCAAATTAAAATAATCAAGTATGTATATGTGTGTGTATATATATGTATGTGTATATGTATATACATATATATATNTGGGAAGCCCAATAAGTAGTTATGAGATACATTAAACAAATAGATGTAAAATATGGTGTCAAAAGCAGTTTCTGTGGGGAAGGGTAGTAAACATGCAAGGTGTTTAGATTGCTATATATAAACCTTATGGTAACTACAAACCAAAACTCAATAATAGATACTCACACACAAAAGTTTAGAAAGGAATCCAAATATAACGCTAAAGATAGTTATCAAATCACAAGGGAAGAGAGCAGAAAAAGCAAAAAGAAAACTATGAAAACAAGAAAACAATGAACAAAACAGCAGTAAGTACATATCTGCCAATAATCACTTTAAATGTAAATGGACTAATGCTCTAATCAAAAGGTATACAGTGGCTGATTGAATTAAAAAGAAAAACACATATATGCTGCCAACAAGAGAGTCACTTCAAATCTAAAGACACACACAGACTGAAAGTTAAGGGATGGAAACAGGTATTTGGTCAAATGGAAACAAAAAGAAGGTTGGTGTAGCAATACTTGTAGAGAAATGTAGACTTTAAAACAAAGATTTTGTATTTTGTTAAAATACAGGAAAGAATATTACATGATGATAAAGGGATCAGTCTGAAAGGAAAATATAGCAGTGGTAATTTCTATGCATCCAACATAGAAATACTTAAGAGAATACTGGCAGACGTAATGGGAAATATTGACAGCAACACAATTATAGAAGCAGATTTTAATGTCCCATTTACATCAATGAACAGATCATTCAAAAAGAAAATCAATAAGGAAGCATTCACTGAATGAAACTTTAGACAAAATGGACTAGATAGATAGATAAGTCAATTCCGGATGCCCATTTCCAGTCAAATTCAATCCCAGCTGCAGGCAACTACTAATCTATTGTCTGTCTCTATACATTTGTGTGTTTTGTATAAATCAAATTTGGTGATATGTGGCTTTGTATCTGGCTTCTTTCATTTAGCCTCATCTTTTGAGGTCCATCCCTATTGTAACATGTCCATTCATATAGTAACAGGTATCTTTTGTATTGCTGATTACTATGTATGTATGTTCACATTTTGCTTATCCAGCTACTAAACAATGGTCCTATTTTTTAGTATGAACTATTTCAACTTTTTGGCTCTTATGAATAATCCTGCTATGAACATTTGTGAAAAGTGTTTGAGTGAACATAGGTTTTCCTTTGTCTAGGGTGGATTCTTACAATGGAGCTTTGAGCCTTGTGATGAACTGAAGTTTAACATTTTACAAAACTGCCAAAGTGTTTTCCAAAGTGATTGCCTCATTTTACTTTCAAGTCAACAATGCATGAAAGTTCTACTTTCTTCTCCACATCCTCACAAGCACTTGCTGCTATGACAGTCTTTATTATAGACATCCTAGTAACTGTGATGGAGAAGGGGATGACACCCCACTCCAGTAGTCTTGCCTGGAAAATCCCATGGATGGAGGAGCCTGGTAGGCTGCTGTCCTTGGGGTCGCTAAGAGTCAGGCATGACTGAGCGACTTCACTTTCACTTTTCACTTTCCTGCATTGGAGAAGGAAATGGCAACCCATTCCAGTGTTCTTGCCTGGAGAATCCCAGGGACGGGGGAGCCTGATGGGCTTCTGTCTATAGGGTCGCACAGAGTCGGATACGACTGAAGCGACGCAGCAGCAGCAGCAGCAGTAAGTGTGAAGTAGTATCTCACTGTGGTTTTAATTTGCATTACCCTAGTGACTGGGTTTCCCAGGTGGCCCTGTGGCAAAGAATCCACGTGCCAATGGAGGAGACACGTGTTTGATCCTTGGGTGGAGAAGAACCCCTGGAAAAGAAAACAGCAATCCATGAACAGAGGAAACTGGTGTAATACAAACCATGGGATTCCAAAAGAATCATTTACAACTTAGAAACTAAAAAACAACAGCAACCATAGTGGCTAACAATACTGAACATCTTTCCATGTGCTTATCCATCATTTGTACATCTTCTTTCATGATGTATCAGCTTCAACCTTTTGAAAATTTTGAGAGAGAGGAATGTATATGAATAGGGCTGTCTTTCTGTTCATATTTATGCATATGTGTGTGTGTGTATGTGTGTGTGTGTACATATATGTGCTTCCCTGGTGGTTCAGTTCAGTTCAGTCACTCAGTTGTGTCAGACTCTTTGCAACACCATGGACTGCAGCATGCCAGGCTTCCCTGTCCATCACCAACTCCCGGAGTTTACTCAAACTCATATCCATCGCATAGGTGATGCCATCCAACCATCTCATCCTCTGTCATCCCCTTCTCCTCCTACCTTCAATCTTTCCCAGCATCAGGGTCTTTTCCAATGAGTCAGTTCTTTGCATCAGGTGGCTGGTGGCTCAGATGGTAAAGAAGCTGCCTGCAATGCAAGAGACCCGGGTTTGATCCCTGCATTGAAAGGTCCCCTGGAGAAGGGAATGGCAACTCACTACAGTATTATTGCCTGGAGAATTCCATGGACAGAGGAATCTTAAAGGTGTATTAATAATTGAAGTCATACATAAAATTTGAATTATATATGAAGTCCTATGATTCTGAATGACACATTAACTCCTTCACTGCATCTAAGAGTTTTTTCCTTTCCTTCTGCAGACCCAGCGAACTCAGCCCCATCCATACTGGATGGGTTTGATCATCGCAAAGCCATGGCAGGGCAGCGTGTGGAGCTACCTTGCAAAGCGCTTGGGCACCCTGAGCCAGATTACCGCTGGCTGAAGGACAACATGCCCCTGGAACTTTCTGGAAGGTTCCAGAAGACCATGACAGGGCTGCTTATTGAGAACACACGTCCCTCAGACTCAGGCAGCTATGTGTGTGAAGTGTCCAACAGATATGGAACTGCTAAGGTGATAGGCCGCCTGTACGTGAAACGTAAGTTGGATGGTAACTGGCAGTGGTGATGCTGGCTGCCAATGGTGGAGCTCCTGTTACAAGTGACCCCCTGGCTTTCTCTGTAGCTCCCATGAATCCTCACTCCATTTCAGCCCCATTTCACAGATGAGGAAATCAAGTCTTCAAATGCTGGAGGTTATTCCTTGGAAGGAAAGTTATGACCAACCTAGACAGCATATTGAAAAACAGAGACATTACTTTGTCAACAAAGGTCTGTCTAGTCAAGGCTATGGTTTTTCCAGTGGTCATGTATAGATGTGAGAGTTGAACTATAAAGAAAGCTGAGCGCCGAAAATTTGATGCTTTTTTGTTGTTGTTTGTTTGTTTTAATTTTTATTTTTACTTTATTTTACTTTACAATATTGTATTGGCTCTGCCACACCTCGACATGAATCCACCACGGGCGCACATGAGCTCCCAAACATGAATGCTTTTGAACTGTGGTGTTGGAGAAGACTCTTGAGAGTCCCTTGAACTGCAAGGAGATCCAACCAGTTCATCCTAAAGATCAGTCCTGGGTGTTCACTGGAAGGACTGCTGTTGAAGCTAAAACTCCAATACTTTGGCCACCTGATGCAAAGAGCTGACTCATTGGAAAAGACCCTGATGCTGGGAAAGATTGAGGGCAGGAGGAGAAGGGGCCAACAGAGGATGAGATGGTTGGATGGCATCACTGACTCAATGGACATGAGTTTGAGTAAGCTCTGGGAGTTGGTGATGGACAGGAGACCTGGTGTGCTGTAGTCCATGGGGTCACAAAGAGTCAGACATGACTGAGTGACTGAACTGAACTGATGTCATTTAGTGTATTTGTATGCCATTATTATTATTAATGGGTGTATCGTTGTCAGTTGTACAGAGGAACCATAATTACTGGACCATGATTGTTTCCAGTGTTGTGCCATAGTAACCAATACTGTGATGAACATT